>CM036764.1:27328949-27711449 GCA_020796225.1 Arion vulgaris
CTATTACCATCATAAATATTACAATTACAACTACCAACCACACCCCCTCATTGTTCAATATAAACACAGCAACAAAATGCCCCTACTATAGTCACAAAAGGAACAAAACTAACATCTCATTTTACTAACAATAAATCTCTTGTTTACAGGTGAGATGGGCTTATGATCAACACCTGGGAGGTGTCATGTTCTGGTCACTAGATCTTGACGACTTTACGGGAGACTACTGCAAGGAGGGAAATTATCCCTTGCTATCCTCAATGTCAGACTCAGCAATTATAATTTTTAGTCAAGAGAATAATGATACACCTAAACATACAACACATTCTACTAGAGTGACACAACCGTCTGAAGGTACCAATATTTTGTTTACATCCGTACAAGGATCAAGAATCTCACATGTTACTGAAAATTCTGATAAAAATATTCTTAAAGTTTTAAGGACAAGTTCAACATTGTCACATGGTCAAGCAACAATGGATCCTCTGATCATAATGACTACACGTCAGTTAGAAAGCAAAATTAGTAAGGACGTTCTTATTTCAACGATGAAAGCGTATGACAATACAACAGGACTGTCTACAGTGACTGCAGTTAGTAATACATCAAAACTGCCTGATATGGTTGCAGCTAGTAATATATCAAGACTGCCTGTAATGACTTCAGTTAGTAATACATCAGAACTGCCTAAGTGGTTCAGTTAGTAATACATCAGAAAGGCCTGCAGTGACTGCAGTTAGTAATCCATTAGAACTGCCTAAAGTGGTTGCAGTTAATAATACATCAGAACTGCCCAAAGAGGTTGCAGTTAGTAATACATCAAGACTCCTGCAGTGACTGCTGCTATTAATAATAAACCTCCCTGCAGTGACTGCAACTATTAATAGATCAAACCTTCCTACAGTGACTGTAGCTATTAATAGATCAAACCTTCCTGCAGTGACTGCAGCTATTAATAGATCAAACCTTCCTGCAGTGACTGCAGCTATTAATAGATCAAACCTTCCTGCAGTGACTGCAGCTATTAATAGATCAAACCTTCCTACAGTGACTGCAGCTATTAATAGATCAAACCTTCCTACAGTGACTGCAGCTATTAATAGATCAAACCTTCCTACAGTGACTGCAGCTATTAATAGATCAAACCTTCCTACAGTGACTGCAACTATTAATAGATCAAACCTTCCTGCAGTGACTGCAACTAGTAATGACATCAGATTCTTATTTGTTCAAAGTGGTGTTATCTCCCCAGGTCGATATAACAGAAAACCATCAAACAACAGTATTACAGAAGAAGCAGAGAACCAGTCACACGATACAAAAAATACAGGTGACTCATTTACACCCACCAATCTGCCCCCGTCAAGGAGACAAATAGAATCAAAATTGAACAATTTTTATTATGATTATATTGCCTTTAACACTAACTTTAGACTATCTGCATTGACTACACAACATTTATCTACTGCTACTACTACTACTAGTACTGCTTCTAGTACCATAGTAAGAGAGACTAAAATTAATAAAACAAAGAAAGATAAGAAATATCGGAAGTTATACAGACAACGCTTGTACAGTAACACATCAGAGATGATTGTTGCTAGTATCACTATTTAATTACAGTTTCTGTAGCAGTTATCAGCTGATTTATATAGCACATAGGTAAACGTGTAACCGTATCGGTTGTTTGCCCCTTCTTTCATAAGCAGTGGTGGCTCGTCATTAAGGGCCAGTGGAGCCAGTCCCCATCAAAATAATGTGTAACGTGCATTTATTATTTAAGAAATTAAAATATAACCTAATCCAGAATCATGATGTTTCCGAAAATGTGTGTCTGGCCCCACCAACAAAAACGATCACGAGCCGCCACTGTTCATAAGTATATATGTCTTATAATTATCTCTCAAAATACCATACAATTTTACAACTACTTTTCTACATAAGCACAATATACCAACTCTATTTTGTAAGCAAAAAACCGTTTTTGAATTATGTAACTATGTGAGAATCCAGAAGAGTATCAACTTTTATTTAACTCTCTCCTCATCAGTTAACAATATAACATCGCATATGCAAAATACCAACTAATCAGTGGCGGCTCGTGATTATTTTTATTGATGGGGCCAGACAAAAGTTTCTGAAAAATCATGGTTTTTCGGTTAAGGTATAATTTAGTATTCACTAGTATTCATTATTTTCCTGGGGCCGAGCCCCACTGGCCCTTAATGACCAGGCACCAATGCAACTAATTATATATGTTCTGAAAACAAAAAACATCCAAGTTAAAAATGATCACAACTACAACTTTGCACTCTACTTAAATGCTCCTGAGCCCTAACCTTAATGACAACATCAACCACCTTACAAGAAGAGATCAGAGCACCATTTTTAGACTCCGAACCCAACACATAACACTTAATAATCACTTGAACAGAATTCATCCACAACACACTCCATGGTGCCAGCTGTGTGCACATCATCATGAAACCGTTCACCACCACCTCTTTAGGTGTCAAGCACTAGATGACATCAGAAGACCCTCCTTCCTCCAAGGCCAGATAAATGGAACACATTATACGAACAAAAGAACAACTTACAAACACATGCAGATACCACTACATAGCATTTGCCAAAGGCAAGGCTCATGCGCTGGTGCAGATCCACTACATAGATGGGCAAGGGCAAAAGCTCAAGTGCCGCTGGATCATTGAAGAAGAAGAAGAAGAAGAAATTCTCTGAAAAACGCTCTAGTCTCTACTCTAAGTCCTTGCATCTCTCTGCTTACTTAACTAACTTCTTCTCTGTATCTAGAAGTAATACTGTAAGACTTCACAGAAGTTATATGTCTATCTTGAAAGGAGGACCAATGGACCGCACGTGGTGGCGATATACTCAGTAGAATGCTGATAGATATCCTGACTATAGGTGACTATAGTGCTGAATCAACACGTGTAGCTGATGTAGTAGGACAATATCAGACATCGTGTAGCTGACTGTGGAAGACTGAATCAACATGTGGCTGGCTGACTGTAGTAGACTGAATCAACATGTGGTAGGGCCTGTGCTGACTGTAGTAGACTGAATCAACATGTGATTGCTGACTGTAGTAGACTGAATCAACATGTGGTAGCTGACTGTAGTAGACTGAATCAACATGTGGTAGCTGACTGTAGTAGACTGAATCAACATGTGGTAGCTGACTGTAGTAGACTGAATCAACATGTGGTAGCTGACTGTAGTAGACTGAATCAACATGTGGTTGCTGACTCAGTAACTGAATCAACATGTAGTTGCCAAAATTACTCTGCAGGATGTTGATAGATATCCTGACTACAGGCTGACTCTAGTAGACTGAATCAACAAGTGGTTGCCGAAAATACACTGATAAATCCCTATAAGCAGATATGATAGCTGACTGTAGTAAACTCATCAGCACTTGGTTGCCGATAATACTTTGCAGGATGCTGACAGATATAGTGTCTGACTTAGTAAAGCTGAATCAACAAGTAATTGCCGAGAATACAATGATAAATGCTAACAGATATGGTATCTGACTGTAATAAACTGTAGGATGCTGACAGATATAGTGGCTGACTGGCACGAATTTTTAGCACCGGCAGAGGCTTCCCGTTGTAAGTTAGAAGATGGTAAAAGTCTTTGTAGGAATTTTATTTTACTATTTTTCTAATGAATTTTGCCTGGGCAGCGACTTTTCATTCTGCTCTTATCGATTTTGAACTGCCAAGGGTTCTTTTACGTGCTCAACTTGAACACAGAGCCTACGTTTTATCGTCCGTCTCCGATAGGACTAGAAACTCGATCTCACCTACACTGAGATTAGAGATCTCTGGTAAAATATCTTTGGAATGAAAATGTCTGAAGTTTAAAAACATTTGTTTAACCTCCATCACCCGTAATCTCAATTTGCGTCAAAAACAAATGCTGGAAAAAAATTATCTCCCTACTTGAAAAATTCATATGAGGGTCCATTTTTGTAATATTAAATTAAATGAATATTATTAACAGAACTGCGGGTCTAGCCAATATATTACGTAAAAACTCGTTGCTGTATTTACCGCTAAAAAATATCCCCATAATTAAAGCTGAATTCACCAGCAACTTGTCAAAATCAAATTCAATATGGAGCAAATAGAATAATGAGTTAGTAATATTAATTGTCTACAATATGTGTTTACTTGCAAAATCACACATTATGTATTCTAATATCGCCACCGTTTTTTTTAAATTTGTCTTGCAATCACTGTTTATCTGCAGTACTGTTGATTGTTGGCACAATATTTCTAGTAGTGTCCGCAACGTTTAAATAATTATCTTATTGATTTAGGTGTCATCTTCCCATCGATGATTGTCTGCAATAGATCTCCAACACGCGTTGTTTGTTCCCATGTTGTAAATCAATCATGTGAAGTCTCCAAATCTAAGGTTGACTCTACTTACTTCTCCAACAAGTTAGGTCCCTTGAATTGACGGAGCTTTCAGCTCTTTGGCTCGGTGCCATGGACATCGTAACTCTTCGGTTCGGTGCCACGAACACCGTAAATCTGGAGAACATGTGGCTTTTCTGCCAGCCCGTGGAATTGAAAATGCACTCACATGGAGTTTGTCACTCGTCGTAGAAAGGGGTTACGAATATGCTGGGCAGGCGGGCATTTTCATCTATATAACCACATTTCGCAACCCTCAATTCTTCTCCCTGTTTGTTTGTTCCGTGTCCATGTTTCCATTCCATACAACAATGACGAACATACGTATCACTGATAAGTTGTATCTTTCTTTTTTTTGGGGGTATTTGTTATGTGTTCGCATGTTAACCCTTTCCCTCCCTAATTTCTCTTAGTCTCGAACGCACTCATATTGCAATGTATACTGAATTAGTCAGTATATTGGCTTTGAGACATCTTACAAAATAACTCGAGCCAGTATATTGTCTTTGAGACATCTTACAAAATAACTCGAGACAGTATATTGTCTTTGAGACATCTTACAAAATAACCGAGCAGTATATT
This sequence comes from Arion vulgaris, assembly GCA_020796225.1. NCBI lineage: Eukaryota > Metazoa > Mollusca > Gastropoda > Stylommatophora > Arionidae > Arion > Arion vulgaris. The sequence continues at coordinate 27,333,977 of CM036764.1, forward strand.
GGCTTTGAGACATCTTACAAAATAACTCGAGCCAGTATATTGTCTTTGAGACATCTTACAAAATACCTCGAGCCAGTATATTGCAAGGTTTTAAGACATCTTTATAAAATAACTTCTGAACGCTTTTATATGCGTCTTTCTTTTTGCTTACAAGATAACTCGAGCTTTGTAGTATCCATTTGAACATTTACAAAATGCACTCTTGTGAGTCAGTATATCAACTTTGAGACATCTTACAAAATAACTCGAGCCAGTATATCGGTTTTGAGACATCTTACAAAATAACTCGAGCCAGTATATTGGCAAAGAAGAGTGAATGGATTAAAGAGTATTTCTTGTTATTATATATGTTCATATCTATTCCTATTCTCTTCCGAACGTTATGTTAACATATGACGTCTTCTCTTATTGTATGTCCAAGATACTTGACATTTGTTCCAGTATCCATTGAACATTTACTATTATGTTCAACGCCATTGTTTCTCTTGTGTTATTTATTACCATTGTTTGTGTTTTCTCATTATTATGCTACATTCTACCAAATTGTTTCATGTTTGGCCAAATATTAATATTTTCTCTAAGATATATCGCTGCTCTTCCTCTTAACTCAACCATTCCCTCTAGTACAATTTCTCAAATCTTCTGTCCAAATATTATTAGCACTTTTCATTTGGTTGTTTCCTTGTCCATGAAATACACACAGTTCTTATATAAATCCGTATCTCAAAGGTTGCAAAATTGTCCTCTAGCTGGTTGTTCAGTGACCATGTTTCTGCGCCACAGATAATGCATTTACACTCACACACACGCACACAGAGAGAGCATCTAGTGATTCCATTTTGATATTATTTTGACTTGTGTGCATGTTAATATAAGTCTTTTACTGTTGAATACACCGTTTACCATCCATATTATTTTACAGATATCGGCTTCATATCCTTCTTTCTCTGTTACAAATATTTCTGAGATTTAAAAAAATGTGCATGTTTAAATAATACACAAGCTGATATCAACGTTTTGAAACTATTAAATAATTATTTTCAACTATTTTCTGTCGAGGTTTTTTTTCGTGATTCATTGCGCAGGCCCGGAAATAATGTTTGAGTATTCAACTTCCTGGTGTGATACTAAAATGTTTCTTTTACTACGAACAGATTAGATTTTTTTAAAGAACTTGATGGTGGACAGAAAAAATGCTACAAAGACACAGCTTGCGGGTTGTTGTTTTTTTTTGGTTTAAATCACCAAATTATAATTCGTATCTGCTGTACGCAGTGTTGGTTTGGTCGTGCGAATATGTTGTCAGAGGCCACGTTTTGGTCAACGAAGTAACGTCTCAGTGTGTTTGCATAGAAAATTATTATGGAGTAGGTGAGTTGCCCAAGAGTCAGCTACCCTCTCTCGACTTTCTCGACAGAATTCAAAGGAGTGAAAAACGACGTAGGGGTCATTTGGTTGCAAGGGCTGTGGAAGGACATCAAATGATGCCAGCCTGTCTTGGGAACTTCACTCTGGATCTTTTGTTTGGGTTTTTGACACCCATAGTTTTTGTTTCGCCCGTGATTCCCAAGAGACAGTAACGCTATTTGCCCATAACTTGGAATTTGATTCTTAAATATCAGAATAAATCCACACAACGGTTGGCCCCATATTACGAGTCTATGGGACCTGTTACGCATATAATAACATTGTAGATACGGTTGGGTGTTTTTGTGATGAAGTAGTTAAGACGTTTGCCTTGAGTCGAAGAAATCTCAAAGAAATTAATGTTTGCATGATAGAAAACGTGAAACACTAAATTTGCGTCATGTGTTTTGATAAGCAAAGTTATGTTGATCCAATTTTTAAATTGTTATTCCCCATTCACAAAAAGTGCAACTACGTTATTGAGAAATCCGGTGCAACGAAGTCAGTCTTTCTCTTTTAGACCCTTTAGTACAGTGGTTTGTGGCGTCTGTGGCCTAGGGGATACTGACTCGGTCTATTAACCCCGACGTTCTGAGTTCGAATCAGGCTGCGGACAGTTTAGTTGCAAATTGTTTCACGTGGATTTTTACAAAAGGACGATAGTACCACCCGTTCAGAAAGTAATGGCAAACTACTGAACGTAATAATGCTTAGAAAATCACAAACAGCGTTAAAAGCTGGGGTTGATTCGCAAAGTCCTATAACGGATATGCAATTAATTTTAGTATACTGTTTGATTGAACGCGTTAATAAATGTATACATTTTAAAGCCAACATGACTAACTCACAACTAGTTAAAGAGAGCACGTAAAGAGTTGAAAATAGTCGCACTATCCACAAACTGCTGCAGAAATAACCTGCTCAAATTACATGATTTCAGACTCTGACATTCTCAAGCTTTTCCCATATACACAGAGACAATTAGTTTTTATAATTAAGATATTTTTTAAAATTTATCTCTATAATAGAAAGATGTGGTCATTATTAAAGCTAACATATTCAGCAAATGTGTTTCCCAGAAGCATTATCCTTATCTGATAAAATATATTTTACGTGACAAGACTAATTGACATTGCTCTCATTAACCTACTCCATCGGCTTGGTACATACAATGCAGAGTTCTAATTCTTTACTCATCAATAAAGTGACTAGTATCAACTGTTTTGAGTGATTGAATAAGTTATCGCACAAATAAGCTAGAATTGCATTAGTCAGAAACATTATATGCATACATTCTGCAGTGTCCTGAGTCCTTGAACGATTTCCCAATCTCTTTTTAACTTTGTTTTCAACAATCTATTTGTTTTTATTTTACAGTGTTTTCTATACAATAACTGTAGCTCACAATCCAAATATTATTGAGTAAGATAACATTTTAAACGAGTTCCAACCTACAGCAATATCCAAACAGCCATCAATCATTTGTGAATTTATTCAGCATTCATTTATCTCTGAAATTTTACAACAAACTATATCATTTTAAACTGGTTTACAAGTGCTTAATAGCACAATGTATACATGTTTTTTCATGGTTTTGTTGTATCAGACTCAATAAAACTGAGCTTGTTTGAATAATGTGCTTTCATTGTTCTCTGTTCTTTTTACGATAGTTGATTCTGTATTTACGTTTGAATATAAAACTACTTTATGTAAATGATACTTCAACATAAAACACGTTACAGAATTTTAAAAAAAACACAAACACATTTTCATTTTCCTGTAATTTAAGACTGTCACCTGCTTTTATGTGATTTTGATTACATTTGAGAGAACTACAAGAAATGTTTAAACAGCGTGCAAGAAAATGGGCTACAGAGTTCTCTGGGTTTTTTTATAACCTTCTATTTTTCTGTCAATGTTACCTTTCTGTATGTATGTCTGTCTGTCTGTCTCTCTCTCTCTTATTTTTTGTACTTCACTTTCGTGCTTGTGTATTATACCCATCGATTCATTATTAAGTCAGATAACGTCAGGTACTTGCTCTAAACTTGTATGATATGACTAACAGTTTTCCTTTTCTTCGCAGGGGGACTTTAGTTTAAATCTATGTTAAAATCCCTTAAAGAAACATGCCAAGTTGCTTCAAAATCGTCTTCTTCCCCATTAAAAACAATACGTTTTCTCTTCATGCTTGGTTTGAAAACTTTGTCGGCTGACCACATAAGATTAAAATGTCCCTCATTCCGATTGCCAGTAAAACCTGATACAACAGAATTCCCGTTCCAGTGAAAGTTGACAAATAACAATTTAAAATGCCTCTCATTCCGATTGCAAGTAAATCTAATTTTTTCACGAAGTTCCTGATCACGTGATACTCAAAACGATCAGGTTGTTATATTCCGGTGATGTCTTACGCACATTAGTCACACGAATACTAACATATTTATTCGTATTTCAACATGTCAGTTCTGTAGCTAATTGCATAAGATGCTCGACTGCTATCCTGAAGACAACATGTTCAATCTCACGCTCGTTCAGTTTTTTATTTTGTTAAAATCTTTTTTAAACACATCGATAGGTTAATAAACTGAAAAATTTAATTTAAAAATTGTTATTTTTCAACTTCATACCTGTTCATGTCATATCTTCGATATCTGTTGAGGCCGCCCGGAGAGCAATGACTTCAGTTTAATAACCAATAACTATTTTTCATCTTTCATGGGAATTCAATTGTATTAGGTTTTACTGGCAGTCGGAATGAGGGACAGTTTATGTGGGCTCAGAAGATCAGCGGAAAAGGATAACAAATTAACTTTAAAAGTGGTTTAGATTTAAACTAAATTCAACTTTCACGGGAATGGGAACTCTGTTGTATCAGGTTTTACTGGCAATCGAAATGAGGAACATTTTAAATTGTTATTTGTCAACTTTCACGGAACGGGAATTCTGTTGTATCAAGTTTTACTGGCAATCGGAATGAGGGACATTTTAATCTTATGTGGTCAGCCGACAAATCTTTCAAACCCAGCATTGAGAGAAAACGTATTGTATTTAATGGGGAAGAAGCCGATTTTGAAGCAACGTGGCATGTTTCTTTAAGGGATTTTAACATAGATTTAAACTAAAGTCCCCTCGAAGAAAGGGAAACTGCTAGTCATATCATAAAAGTACCTGGCGTTATCTGACTTAATAATTAATAGATGGGTATAACACAAAAGCACGAAAGTGAAGTATACATCTTGGTTTTAGTTGCACAAGTAGAGCGCTGCGTTTCTTCCGTCTGGAGTCTTGTTTCACCAAAGGCAGTCCCTTGTTTCACATAATTACAGCACGGTGAGCTTGTAGTGATGCATCTCTTTCCTTACTTGTGTACATCTGCATGTCTCTAGCAGTGTCCTCACATTCTAAATACCTATAAGGATGTGCTATTTCTGTAAAATCAGTATGAGAGTCTCTTTGGTTTTTATAGTTGGCTGCAGCCGAGAAAATCTCGTTAACTATGTACGGAAACCTAACTATTTTATGTGTTCAGAACGGATAATATCAGACCTGGAGAAAACCTTGGGGATGCTGCAGCATTACTGAGTAAATGGACGATATGGAAACATACAGGTATATACAGTATTACATATGTTAAAAAATACGTTTGAAAATACAAAACTGATAATAATGGACGTTTTGACCATATGTCTTTATCAAGAAAACAAATACAAGCAGGAAATACTAAATGAACTAAAACATAAAAATGGAACAATGCGATCTTGTTATTTCTAGGCATTCTCGTGAAGGTAAAAGATAGAAAATGTCAGCACAACTAAAGACCTCCATGTGTGAAGCTATACAATAACAATAAAAGTCTAGTGACCAACGCTGAATCACTACGCACTAGTAGCCTGTGGTATTACAGGTGATATGAGGATCCAGTGATCACCTGTTAGTAGAAGGGAGGTGAGAAGTGGAAGGCGGGCTACCAATGGGTGTTACCGTTGTCGCAGACTTTGGATTGTCAGATGAATGATTCTGTTTCTTAGAGATAATATGTTTCAAGTTGAGTTTTCTTATCTTACAAAGAAGCGATTTACGAGCAACAAAACACAAAAATATATAGAGACCCTGCGATCCGTTAACCAGAATATGCGCTGTCCACAAGACTGGATGATTTACTGTAACGGCCAGAAAGTAGAACACCCAGTTTAAACCCATCAGCAGTGACAGATTGACACATAATATAAAATGTCTGCTGTTATTACTTCTATTTGAGCTGCTCTTTTTTCTGAAGTTAATACCGTTTCTAATTACCCCACGATAGTCACAGCGCACACATAGTAACGATAAGTATGATAAACACAGGAACAGCAAATACAATTAGCAGTTCCTTCCAATTTCCAATCCAACATACTCCATTCTGCCCGTACCCAATGGGGACTAAGTTAGTTTTGTACAGAGCCAAGCAGACACCTGCAACCAAACTTGGGATTCCCCAACATACAGTAGACAAATATTTGAAAATGTTACTTCTGGTCATGCTTTGAAGAACGTTCGACTGACAATTTAGAATATACGCAAGATCAATAGACATAGCTGCTAGCCATGAAAATGAAGCTAACCATACTGCATGATGAACTGCAGCATATATTTCACACACAAGTCCTTCAGGTTGTTGGCAGCATAGGAACATGACTTGGGCACAAAGAAGAGAAACAGAAAGTGACATGACAATCTTCCCTGGCACATTTCGCAGTGAAGGTACAAGACTGTAAACAATGAGTGTGCACAGAAGGCAGGTGATGGATATTACAAAAGCAACAAGAGTTGCAACAATCTCTGCCTCCGATTCAGACATGTAACTAATCTTTACATCAACAGAAAATGATTTATTTTTGTAAGTACTTGATAAGTTGGAACACATTAACACTCCATCTCGGAAATAGATATAAGAACCATCTTTTACAACATCTGTTTTTCCATTAAATAATTTCAACATTTCCATTACAGACTTTGTATCATTGACAGATTGTGAACGGTTATATAAAAAACGAGTCAGCTCATCTTTCATGCTAGTTAGAATCAGAATTCCATTATAAATGACAAACTCATGAGGTTTAATTACAGTCCCCTGAAGCGATTCACATTGAATGACAGATGTATCTACCTGACACCAGCTTATGTTAGCAACATTTATCTGAACCTCAGATGTCATTGGATGCACATCAAGATCCATATTGAAAGCAAATTTTTCTAGTTTGTTTAGTGTTGCATTAAATCTGACCATGTACTCTCCATTCTGTGTACGTTCAATTTTGGTTTCTTTATAACGGACAATTTCTTCACTGTTACATTGTTCAACGTTGTTAGAACTAAGGCTACCATTCCTTTCCATATTGGTTTGAGTCTCAGTATCTCTGCGCGGTTTATAACTTGTGACATTGAATTTGTTGGTTACTTCTATCCATGACATCAGAAAGTTGTTGTCATGAGCAACCATTAAAATATCATTAAACATTCTCCTTGTTTTATTTCAAGAACATATCCAGATCATTGCTACGGTTAAGTTGGATTACAAAAGAGAAACATACGTTCGGTGTGAGTCTATTTTGTTTTGTTTCATTTACTCTTCTTGTGTTATCTAGACATGAATTACGTCAATTCTTTCTTGTTTTATAATTATTATTTTTCGTGAAGTGGGCGTTGTCACTGAAACAAGTAGAATCAAAACAGAATTATATATTTCTCAATATAGGATATATTACTTATGTGATCATGAACTTTGACAGTGATTTCGTCACGAACATTTGAAACCATCTTCTTGTACGTTTCTTTGAGTTCTGTCGAGTCTGTATTTTTAATTCTCATTTGCTCTACCCATTCTTCTTCTTCTTTCTTCACCCTTCGCCCCTAGGGAAGCATAGATCCGTAACCAAGGCCTTCCAAGTCCGCCTATCCAAGGCCATCCTTTCCAGATCTCGCCACTCTCTCCCCGTCCTCTTGCCTTCCATCTCTAACTCCCGTCTCCAGGTGTTTCTGGGTCTTTCCTTACTTCTATTGCCCTGGGGGTTCCATCGGAGAGCCTGTCTCGAGATGCTGTCAGGGGGTTTCCTCAGTTTGTGTCCTATCCATCGCCACCTTTTGCTCATTATCTCTTGTTCTACCCATATATTTCTCAAATAAGAAATTTCAAACATACTACTTATGTTCTCAGGAGAAGCTGTACATGTGTCATTGTTTAGTGAGCTATTTGTAATATGTATGCCTACGTTACACAGCGGTGTAGACTGCTGTGTGTTTATATCAATATCCAAATCAGTATAATTGCCATCATGAATATAACTGTTGCTGGTTTGATAATTGATATCCTGTGTTATAACCTTACTCAAGACATACTTCAATGCTATATTTAATCTGATATAATTGAAACCATCTGGAAAAGGTAAATAAGTGTAGACTGATTCTAAACTGTCTCTTTCTTGACATGTCTCATTCGTACTTGTCTCATTTTCTGCACACAATTTTTCTGAAGGCAGACATTGGTTGTCTTGCCAAAGTGTTCCAGGTACACATTGAACCTGTCGACAACTTTCATATAAAGGTATATACACCTGGTCTTGAGGGCATGATTTAGTTTCAATATTTTTTTCTCGTCTGTCTGACGGGTACTGTCAATCGAGGTGACTGAAAGTCAAATAGAGGTCGAAAACTGGGACGTTTAGTAGAACCTGGAAAAATAGGAAAATCTATAAGCTCGATTTTTCCAGTATCAATGAACAATTCAGTTGGAATGTTGGTATAGTCCAGACACAAACATTGTCCTCTCTCATATATGATCGTCGTATTATCAATCCAGTCTATGATCGTCTTCATGCTAGATTCCAAGCTTGTGTTATTTTTGATGTATTCATACAAATGAAGAAGAAGACAGTGCGGATTTGTGTAAACAGTGCGCGTCGTGTTGTCTATATAGAGAAATTGGTATCGTTCACACGTACTCGCCAGGATTTCATTACTATAGTTAATCACTTTGTTTACCATCTGAAACACTATTCACTTGTTCATGGTTATCACCTGAGTATGTCCAATTACGATAGTGTGGGAAACAAGCCCTGCTGTTACATGTAGGAGGGTTTAGGCTCTGTATAATGCAGCTGTTATTAAGTGTTGTGTTATAGAAGTTGTTAGCAGTAAGTAAATTAGGGTCAATAGTCCTGTTTACTGTTCCAATACACGTGATATTTGTCTTCCAGGCAGTAACGTGGTTTGGATTAATGCCGTTACAGATGGCACAGAATATATTGTAGAAGTGGACCGTGTGGCATCATTAAGATTACATAGATATAGTTAAGTACATGATTGTCTGTAGGCTCTTTACCTTTCCGTTCACACCGTTGTTTAATTTCTTGTTGCAGAGCCCAATGAAAAACTGTGTACCGTCAGATAACGGATCTATAAGATCACGATATATTGAGTCAAACTTTGCTAGAATCTCATCATGAGAGCTACACATGACGACAATGTGAAAATAATATGTAGTGGTTGTAAAGTTCCTGCACTGAGAGAGACGACTCCAGTGAAATTCATTGTGAAAGTGTAGAACTTGAGAGTAGCTGTGTCGAGTACCGACTGTAGCAGTGAGTATCCTGGCAGAGGTGTCGTTGATGTTAAGGTGCAGACATAGGAAGTAGTAGTCTATGCAGCAATCTCCGTACAGCCAGCATGCATGGTCGCAGTGACAAGGATATAAATTATGTGCTAGCTGTAGTAATTTGTCCACATCCTATCTTACAGCTAGCAGAACATCGCCGTTTCTTGGCGTGTATATTTAAATCGTTACATTGTTGGTCCCTTGTCTGCTTGCTAATAGTTTGGTATGTATCATTATTCAGAGTCATGTCGTCGTGTGGCATTATTTGAAGCGTTGTATCTCGTTTATAGAGAATACTAAGTGGATGACCACTGTTTAACGAATCATTGCTGTAGTCTGAAGAATTGGATGTAGCGTTAACATAGTGCCTGTCTGATATGTTTACTAAATAGGAGTCTGAAACAAAGATATGAAAGAATGAATTAAACCTTGCGTCTGTCTGCCCAGCGTGTTCGTAGCGCGTTGGACTACGGGTGACTATCCCTCTGTGTGTGCGGGTTCAATTCCGGGGATGGCAGAAAAAGCCACAGATTCCCCAGATTTACGGTGTTCGTGGCACCGAACCGAAGGGTTACAATGCCCATGGCACCGAGCTGAAGAGCTGAAAAGCTCAAGTTCTTCTGGATCGGACAGAAAAAATAAAAAAAAAATTAAACCTTGTCATTTGTCTATACTATATTCTCCTTATGTAACATCATAGACTGTATAGTTTTAATCATATGACCATCGGATACAATTTTTCAATAGCGTACACATGGCGGCTTGCATACATTTTCTAGGAGAAAGAAAGGGAAGACAGCCTTGTTAATGCAGTTGTTTATAAGTGAAGAAGGTGTTGACATCAATTTCAACATTTCTAAATGTATGTTTTAGAAGTGGTCAAAACTTGTAAATTACGCGCGTCAATAATGACATTATCTAGATAGGAAAACATTACCATTATCTCCAACGACAAACATCCATTAAAACAAGTCAAAGACTTTACATAAATAGGGAGCATTTGTTCAGCAAACGGAAGAATATCTAACGGACATACAACATGATGCAATAAAGCAAATCAAATCATGAATAAATGACGCCAATTTTGAAATGCAAACATGCCAACATGAACACTAAAAGAGCATTGTTCAACAAAATCTTTCTCCCAACATTATGATATCAGTGCCAAATCTGCACGCTGACATCAAATGGTAGAATAAAACTAGTCACGACAGAGATTAAGTGTCTACGCAGAATTCTTGGAGTATCAAGAAGAGACCGGTTTAGAAATGAATACATCAGGAAAAAAAGTCAACGTCGCCAATGAGCTTTAACAAGAAACAACAAATTGAATGATTTTGCCACATACACAGATTACCAACAGACAGTGCGTCACAAAGAGAAATGCTATTTCGGTACAGTGGATACAAAGCAAAAGGCCGTCTACACAAAAGGTGGAACTTTGACATAACAGAGGAGACGAAAATCAGTTTATAAAGCGCACACATAAGCCTATTCTATAAATCTCTTCTTATCCTGACTGTTAGGCACGATATGAAAGAGAAAAGAAGAGGAAGATAAGATGTTCTAAGCCGATTACAGTTACCAAAACGATAAATATTCAACATGCAGCACCCTGATAAACTGACACCACTAATACTTTCACAAAGCCGTATTTTAACTATCTATAATAAACTTAAGGAAAAATCAAATGTACAGCCTACTGTTCCAGGTGCTATATCTGTTCTCAACAGATTCTAATATTTGGAACAACATGCAATGTGCTGTAATGATTGCAATGTTAGGGACAACAGATTTGTAAAACCATAAATGACATTTATAAATGGAGTTATTTTATATTAATAAAAACATTCAATAAACTAACACGATATGTAAAACGTAGAGTAATTTTTCTTTTAATGGAATAAAAGCTCCAAATTCTTTATAAGAATTTCTGGTACCAGGAGGGTAATTTCTTGTAGATATTGATTGTTTTCCCATTTGAGTTGTTTAATTTATTTGTATGTCCATGTTTGTTCTTTTTGAATTTTCCTTCATCCCATTTCCATATCTTGTTGGCTGTGAACCGGGATATTCAAAACTGTTACCACTTTCTATTTTCTCTCCTTTGATAAAAATATCTTTTGTTATGCTTGTTTTATCTGTTGTCATTATTGTTATTTTGGTTACATTGAGACGTAGGTACAAATGATGTTTTTGCTTTTCTCTTGCACTTCCATTATTAATTTCTCAATCCCTTTTTGAGATGTTGACAGTAACACTGTTTCGTCAGCATAGCTTAGTTCAGGTATTTCTCTTCCTCCAATTATAAAAAGGACTGTGTTACTCTTTTCCGCTATCTTCTTTAATATTCCTCATGACGTTTTCTGCATATATGTTAAACAGACATGGCGACAGAAACAAATCTTGCCTGGCTTCCTGTCTGATGTCAATCCAATCTGATGTATCATCACATGTTCTAACAGCCAAAATTTAATCACTATAAAGTTCTCTTATGACCTGTATTAAATGTAATCGAAATCCCATTTTATCCACTATTGTCCACAATCCCTAATGTTCTACACAATCAAATGCATTTGAGTAGTCAATAAGGCATGAGTATAGATCTACACTATGCTATCTAGATTTTTCTATGATTGTTCTCATATTAAATAAATGGTCACGTGTACCACTGTTCCGGCGCTTGTGTTATGTTGATGTTTACTTCTATTTTCCTAGTCTTTTCATAATTGTGTTTATTAAAATTGTACTTGCTTTCGCTAATCGATGCCACTGTACTATAGCTGGTACATAATTTGGCCCCTCCCTTTTAAGGTATTGAGATCAATATTGATCTGTTTCACTCCTTTTGCCATATTCCTGTTTCCCATACCTTTTACATATGGCATTATATATTTGTATGCTTTGTTCTCCCCCAGCTTTGATACACTCTACTAAAATATTATCACATCATGGTGATTTTCCTGTCTTTAAGTTTTTTTTTTAAGTTGCTGGTACAACACTTCAATAAAACAACATATGCTGAGTAAATAGTAATATTATTTGGAGATGTATTTTGATGCCTAAGATGGTATGCAGAAAGTACGCGGAAAAATAATACGACTATTAGAGATCAAGCGATGCGAATAGAAAACTACAGAACATCAAAGGAATAAATAAATTAATTGACAATAAAATATCTAGTGAAGTCATGCATCATTTTATATTGGTTATATTGTTTTCTCTTGTGAAATACTTACTGCTTGCATTGTGCGAGTATAAGAATAGGTTAAAAATTATTGAAATAAAAATACATTCACGACATGTTTACCAATTCTCATCAAGATAGGAATGACGACTACGATCGCTTGAAGAAATATGTTGAACCTTGATGCCATCATACATCTGTTGTTGATAAGTTTATAATATCAGTGAGCAGTGATCTACTTCTCTCCGACTACTTTCTTGTAGTCCATAAGCCTGTCTCGCATTGGTCACATACAATGATTGTTTTCAAGTCATAGGAACCAACCGTTTGGTGCACAGGTTTTAAAGACAAAGTCACAGTTATTCCTCAGAGCTCAAATCATCACACTGCAAGTGACCACATAGTGGATTTGACGTGGTCTTACTGGTGTGTGTTCGAAAAACCATCCACCTCAAGTTTGTGTGTCCTCTCATCTACTAGTATAGAGACGTTAAAAAAATATTTTCACAACGAAACAAATCTTCCAAAATGTAATAGTAAGTAATGCTACTATGCACGAAACTTGTCCTTCGTTTTCATAGACGACACATCTTAGATTGTGTTCAAGAGAATGCTCTTCTCGAGTCTTGTTGTATAGTAGACGTTAGATAATCTCAATATAGATATTCTACATGAAACGTGAGTACTTTTCTATGTCTGTTATATTATAGTCATATGCCAACAACTGATGTATCAAAGATCAGACGTGATTTACTTTATAGATGATTAACCTACACTTAAACTAAAATGGATTCAGTATTGGTTACATTAAAGCGTATTGTGAAAACAATCCAAGTTTAATTAACGATGAGACATTAGAGTTTTGTTTGATATTTAGGAGATTAAACTCTTTTTAAGCCGAGGCATGTACTTTCAACCTAAGAACGAATCTTTTGTTGGATATATTAAAGTTATTTGCTAACAATAAGACTGAACTCCTTGCGGAGAATTCAATGTTTAATATAAACTACAGTGGGACAAGTCTTGTGTCTGCTTCTATATATAGTAAGTGATGACTCCTTGCGTAATGAGAGCTTTGGAGCAGAAGGAAACACGAGGGACTAACGAGCTCAATAAATGTTTATATTTCGCTAATTGCGCAACCACAAGTACATGTCATGTCTTACTTTCACGCGGCGGCACGTACCAGTGACAACCAATGCTACTTAAATCAACTGGTGACTAGAAAACACATATTAATAATGCATGCTCTTAAGATTATGCATAGTAATGAGATATTCAGCCTATTGCTGCCAACATCTCCATCGATAATCATCTACTAAATCAAGCAAAGATTTCACATACCTGGGAAGCATTTTTTCAGCAAATGGAAGAATAACTAATGAAATTCAACACAGATGCAACAAAGCAAATCAAATGATAGGGCAAATGGCGCCAATTTTAAGATGCAAACACGTCACAATGAACACAAAAGAGCAATGTTCAACACAATCTTTCTCCCCACATTATGTTACCAGTGCCAAACCTGGACGCTGACAACAAACGATAGAAGAAAACTAGTCACAACAGAGATGAAGTGTCTACGCAGAATGCTGGGTGTAACAAGAAGAGACCGGTTGAGAAATGAAGACATCAGGAAAAAGTAGGTACAACATCAGTACTAGACTTCATCAAGAAACAACAAATTAAATGGTTCGGTCACGTAAGCAGATTACCATCAGACAGTGCACCCCAAAGAGCAATGCTGCTCCGATACAATGGGTACAAAGCAAAAGGCCGGCCACGCAAAAGATGGACCTCAGAGATAACAGAGGCGACGAAAGAGACTATCTACGAAGCGCATACTAGGGCCCGTTTTAGAAATCTCTTCCTGACCTGACGCTGTGAGGCATACAGGATTCGAGAAAGAAAGAAAGAAAGCTGCATAAGCAATAGGCTGCATCACATGCTGCATAAGCAGAACTTTACGTCTGATGGACAGAAAGAAGAGTGCGTTAAGCCAGCGAGCCATGGGAGCTGTCGGCATAGATACTCTTTGACATCTGTGGGGCGAATGACCACATTGTGTATGTCCTGAGTTCCATGACAAATAACAGAATATGTTTAGATTAGAAACACAACATACTGAGATCATAAACATATCAGAACATACTACTATTATAATAACAACAAAACATAATGAATCCATACTTCAGCATAGAATGAATACTGCAGAAATAATAGTTTTTTTTTGAAACCTATTATCCCATTCGGATAAATGATATCTAATATATATATAAGAGACATAGATGAATGGAATTGTATGTCTGTCCCAATTGTTTGAAGATATCTGGACATCCTACGAACTTTAAATTTGGTAAGAGAGTAGCTTTCATACATGGGAAGAGGTAAAAATGATCAAACTTAACTATTTGTTCATTTCTATAACCATATTCCAACCTAACGCACATGGTCATTCTGTGTATAAATCGCCGAACTGTTCCATCAATATCAATATGATGCGGTAAGAAATGAAAGTTTGTATCTCGAACCCTGTGTTTGGTAATTTGTTGTTTTTTGTTTTGTTTTTAGAAGCCATAACAATTATTCACTTATTCACTGTCTATTTATTGATCATATTCATTAGTTCCGGCGTTTCTCTTATGGTTTTTAAAACTCCTTATTCTTTTGTTACTATATTTTTTAAACTGTCTAGTTTCACTTATTTCTTCATAATTTTGACAAGAAAAATTAAAATATCGTGTTGGCAATAAGTTCAATATATGCATCATCAACTCTCTCTCTCTCTTAGCCTGTTACGCCCCTGGCGTTTAGGGCAGCAACAAACGTACACCATTCTTCCCTGTTCATGGCCTTCCTCTGTATTGTGTTCCAGCTATGATTCATTTCCTTCAGCTCTTGCTCTATCGTTCTCCTCCAGGTTGTCTTGGGTCTTCCACGCTTTCGCCTACCCTCTGGAGTCCATCTCAGTGCAGTTTTCGTGTCGGAGCCAGTCTCCATGCGCATCACATGTCCAATCCATCTCCAGCGTCGTCTTCGGATGATAGTGCCCATATTCTCTTGTTGGCATCGTGCAAGCAATTCTTGATTCGAGATAGTAGTCGGCCAGTACACGCGTAAGATTTTTCGCAGACAAGTTGTATGAAAGGCGGAGAGTCTGGACATATCCTGTTCTGTCATTCTCCAGCATTCCGATCCGTACAGCAAAGTTGACAGCACACAGCTGTTATAGATACTAGTCTTGGTTCTGATGCTGTATTGGGCAGATTTCCAGGCGGTCTGAAGGGTCATGAATGCACTGCGTGCTTTACTCAGTCTGTTTTTAATGTCAGATCCAGCGCCTCCTTCATTGCTAATAACACTTCCAAGGTATGTGAAAGCGGTTGTATCTCGGAGGGTTTTACCTTCTAGTTTGACTGGTGCTGGGTTGCTATGTTCAGAGTCATTACTTCAGTTTTCTTCTGATTTATTTTCAGCCCAACCATCTCACTATATTGGTTAAGGCGGCAGGTCTTTTCCTGGATATCTCTATGTGTATGAGATAGGAGTGCGATGTCATCTGCAAAATCTAGGTCTTCCAGAGTGGTTGTGAGCGTCCATCTAATACCTCTTGCCTTATCTTCCGTTGTTTTACGCATCACCCAATCTATGACAGTGTTGAATAATAGGGCTGACATAACACATCCTTGTCGCACGCCTGTTTTTACTTCAAACTTTAGTTCTGAAGTTTCAACACTGCATGCAAACTTGCTGTAGCAGCTTTTATAATATTTATAAAACACAGTGGGATTCCATACCATCTTAAGATACGCCATAGACTTTCGCGTGTATGCTATCAAAAGCCTTTTCAAAATCTACAAAGTTGATATAGAGTTTGCTTTGCCATTCTGTGCATTGTTCTATGATATTTCTAAGAGCAAATATTTGGCCTATACAGCTCCGTCCTCTGCGAAATCCTGCTTGTTCCTTTCTCAGTTTCTTATCCACAGCGTCAGTAATACGTTGTACGATGATTTTGCTTAAGATTTTACTTGGGACAGAAAGCAGTGTTATTCCACGCCAATTATTACAATCGGCAAGGGAGCCCTTTTTGGGTATCTTGATGATGACTCCTCTGTTCCATGCATCAGGTATTATTTGGGCATTCCATATAGTAGTAAACAAGGGTTGCAATATATTAGCTGCAAGTTCTGGGTCTATTTTGAATAGTTCTGCGTTTAAGTTATCATTCCTGGTGCCTTGTTATTCTTAAGAGATTTAATTGCTGTAATGATCTCATCCTGGCTGGGTGTTTCAATGCCAATTTCTAACTCCTCTGTTGGTTCTGGTATGTCTGCTACTACCGTTGGAGGTGGTCTGTTTAGCAATGCATCATCAACATCGGATTAGATAGTGTTCGAATACTGATAATCTTCTTCTTCTTCAAACGTGACATATTGACCACCTGTTAACTTGTGATCCGAGTCTAAGAGCGATTTTACGTTGTACCAGTTATGTACCTACAAGCAGGCCCGCACAACCGATTTCTGTGACGCTTGTTATTTACTAGGGTACCTTTCTTATGGCGCCTACCTCAGTCGCCTCTTACGACATGCCTTGTAGGTTACAGTGTTACTATTCTTTGCTTCCCTTGAGAGCCCCGGCAACGCACGAGCGGGATACTGGTAATAAAATCATCCATATAATTTGAGTTTTTCTACATCACGCTGTCTCTCTTTGCTCTTTGTGTGCCCGCATTAATTTGAACATCAGTGGCACTTCATTACTGTCCGGTCTACATTTTCGCACCAATTCAACACATTTCAGAAGTAAGTACATAGTTACATAATGTAATTGCTCTGTTGTTAATTTTTCTTTTCAGTTCAAATGTTGCTTTTACTCAAAACATATAAAATTAACATCACTTAGCTAACAATTATTAGCTAATTAAACAAAAATATATTTTTGTGTTTACAATTCGATGACTTCTCGTTCGTTCTGGGGTAGGAGAATGACAGATTGAATATCTCATTACTATGCATAATCTTAAGAGCATGCATTATTAATATGTGTTTTATAGTCACCAGTTGATTTAAGTAGCATTGGTTGTCACTGGTACGTGCCGCCGCGTGAAAGTAAGACTTGACATGTACTTGTGGTTGCGCAATTAACGAAATATAAATATTTATTGCTCTCGTTAGCCCCTCGTGTTTCCTTCTGTTCCAAAGGTCTCATTATTCAAGTGAATCATCACTCACTATATATAGAAGCAGACACAAGACTTGTCTCACCGTAGTTTATACTAAACATTGAATTCTCCACAAGGAGTTCAGTCTTATTGTTAGCAAATAACTTTAATATATCCAACAAAAGATTCGTTCTTAGATTGAAAGTGCGTGCCTCTTCTTAAAATCTTAAAAAGAGTTTAATCTCCTAAATATCAAACAAAACTCTAATGTCTCATCGTTAATTAAACTTGGATTGTTTTCACAATACGCTTTAATGTAACCAATACTGAATCCATTTTAGTTTAAGTGTAGGTTAATCATCTATAAAGTAAATCACGTCTGATCTTTGATACATCAATTGTTGGCATATTACTACAATATAACAGACATAGAAAAGTATTGAAACATTACTTGTAAGAATATCTATATTGACATTATTTAACGTCTACTATAGACGTTACAAGACTCGAGAAGAGAGGAAGCCTACTCTTGAACACAATCTAAGATGTGTCGTCTCTGAATACGAAGGACAAGTTACGTGCGCAGAAACATTACTATTACATTTTGGAAGATTTGTTTCGTTGTGGAAATATATTTTCCTTGTCTCTCTATTTGTAGATGAGAGCACACACAAACTTGAGGTGGATGGTTTATTTATCAATGATTTCAAACACACACCAGTGAGACCACGTCAAATCCGATATGTGGTAACTTGCAGTGTGATGATGTGAGCTTGCGATGAATAACTGTGACTTTGTCTTTACAACCTGTGCGCCAAATGATTAATTTTGATGACTCAACAATAATAATTGTAGGTGATCAATGCAAGACAGTCTTATGGACTACAAGAAAGTAGTCTGAGATAAGTAAATTACTACTCACTGACATTATAAACAGATCAACAACAGATGTATGATGGCATCAAGTGTCAACATATTTCTTCAAGCGATCATCGTTGTAATTCTTATCTTCATGAGAATCGGTAAACAAATAGTGAATATTTTTTTTATTTAAATTACTTTTAATTATTCCAATACTCGCACAATGCAATCAGTAAGTATTTCACAAGAGAAAACAATATAACCAACATAAAATTATACAAAACTTCACTAGATATTTTATTATCCATTCATTTATTTATTCCTTTGATATTCTGTAGTTTTCTATTTGCATCACTTGACCTCTAATATTCGTATTATTTTTCCACGTACTTTCTACATACCATCTTAGGCATCAAAATACATCTCCAAATAATAGTGCTATTTACTCAGCATATGTTGTTTTATTGAAGTGTCGTACCAGAAACTTTAAAAACTTAATCACCATGATGTGATAATATTTCAGCAGAGTGTATCAAAGCTGGGGGAGAACAAAGCATAAAAATACATCATGCGATATGTAAAAGGTATGGAAACAGGAATACGGCAAAAGGAATAAAAGAAAGTTCAATATTTATCTCAATACCTTAAAAGGAGACGCAAATTATGTACCAGCTATAGTACAGTGGCATTGATTAGCAAAGCAAGTAAATTTTAATTTTTTAAAAATATGAGAAGACTTTGTAGAAAAATAGAAGTAAACATCAACATAACACCAGCGGGGTTTAGACAGAACAGAGGTACACGTGACCATATATTTAATATGAGAACAATCATAGAAAAGTCTAGGGAGTATAATGTAGATCTATGCTCATGCTTTATTGACTTCTCCAATGCATTTGATTGTGTAGAACATTAGGGATTGTGGACAATAGTGGATAAAATGGGATTTCCATTACATTTAATACAGGTCATAAGAGAACTTTATAGTGATACAATTGTGGCTGTAAGAACATGCGATGATACATCAGATTGGATTGACAAAAGGCAGGGAGTCAGACGGCTGCATTCTGTCGCCATGTCTGTTTAACATATATGCAGAAAACGTCATGAGGAATATTAAAGAAGATAGCGGAAAAGAGTAACACAGTCCTTTTCATAATTGGAGGAAGAGAAATACCTGAACTAAGCTATGCTGACGAAACAGTGTTACTGTCAACATCTCAAAAGGGATTGAAAATTAATAATGGAAGTGCAAGAGAAAAGCAAAAAACAACATTTGTACCTACGTCTCAATGTAACCAAAATAACAATAATGACAACAGATAAAACAAGCATAACAAAAGATATTTTTATCAAAGGAGAAAATAGAAAGTGGTAACAGTTTTGAATATCCAGTTCACAGCCAACAAGATATGGAAATGGGATGAAGGAAACTTAAAGAAGAACAAACATGGACATACAAATAAATTAAACAACTCAAATGGGAAAACAATCAATATCTACAAGAAATTAACCTCCTGGTACCAGACATTCGTACAAAGAATTTGGAGCTTTTATTCCATTAAAAGAAAAATTACTCTACGTTTTACATATCGTGTTAATTTATTGAATGTTTTTATTAATATAAAATATCTCCATTTATAAATGTCATTTATGGTTTTACAAATCTGTTTTCCCTAACGTTGCAATCATTACAGCACATTGCATGTTGTTCCAAATATTAGAATCTGTTGAGAACAGATATAGCACCTGGAGCAGTAGGCTGTACATTTGATTTTCCTTCAGTTTGTTATAGATAGTTAAAATATGACTTTTGAAAGTATTAGTTGTGTCAGTTTATCAGGTGCACATGTTGAATATTTATCGTTTTGGTAACTGTAATCGGCTTAGAACATCTTATCTTCCTCTTCTTTTCTATTTCATGTTGTGCCTAACCAGAGCCAACTATAAACTACTGGGCCTTCAGGCTCAGGTAAGAATTGTGAGAAATCAGACCCCAACTACACCACGTGACCTCGCATTCCAGTATTGGTGTATATAGACGAATTCATTTTAAAAGCAACACAAAATGCTAACTCGAAGTCATATTATGCAACAAGTTAAGTTTAACAATAAGGAATATCAATATTATAAATATTTTTCACCAATAAATAACCATAGACTCACAGAATTGAGTAAAATTGCAAAAACGCGTGCAGTGTTCTATCAAACATCTATAATTTTCAGATCCCTTTTCCTATCTAGGTCAGGGAATACCGGCCAGTTGTCTGGCCTGTGCTAACCTGGCTGTGGCCTAACATAGTCAGGATAAGAAGAGATTTATAGAATAGGCTTATGTGTGCGCTTTATAAACTGATTTTCGTCTCCTCTGTTATGTCAAAGTTCCACCTTTTGTGTAGACGGCCTTTTGCTTTGTATCCACTGTACCGAAATAGCATTTCTCTTTGTGGCGTTCTGTCTGATGGTAATCTGCGTTATGTGGACAAAGCATTCAATTTGTTATTTTTGTTGAAATTCGTTACTGAGGTTGACCTTTTTCCTGATGTATTCATTTCTAAACCGGTCTCTTCTTGATACTCCAAGCATTCTGCGTAGACACTTAATCTATGTCGTGACTAGTTTTATTCTACCATTTGATGTCAGCGTCCAGGTTTGGCACTGATATCATAATGTTGGGAGAAAGATTTTGTTGAACAATGCTCTTTAAGTGTTCATGTTGGCATGTTTGCATTTCAAAATTGGCATCATTTATTCTTGATTTGATTTGCTTTATTGCATCATGTTGTATTTCCGTTAGATATTCTTCCATTTGCTGAACAAATGCTCCCTATTTATGTAAAGTCTTTGACTTGTTTTAATGGATGTTTGTCGTTGGAGATAATGGTATTGTTTTCCTATCTAGATAATGTCATTATTGACGCGCGTAATTTACAAGTTTTGACCACTTCTAAAACATACATATAGAAATGTTGAAATTGATGTCAACACCTTCTTCACTTATAAACAACTGCATTAACAAGGCTGTCTTCCCTTTCTTTCTCCTAGAAAATGTATGCAAGCCGCCATGTGTACGTTATTGAAAAATTGTATCCGATGGTCATATGATTAAAACTATACAGTCTATGATGTTACATAAGGAGAATATAGTATAGACAAATGACAAGGTTTAATTCATTCTTTCATATCTCTGTTTCAGACTCCTATTTAGTAAATATATCAGACAGCCACTATGTTAACGCCACCTTCCATTCTCCAGACTACAGCAATAATTTCTACAACAGTCGTCATCCACTTGGTATTCTCAATAATAAAGAACAAGATACAACGGCTAGAGGAACACAATACGACGTTGTGACTCCGCGTAATGATATATCTCATTTTTTTAGCAAAGAGACAAAGGATCAACAATGTCACAGTATAAATATACCATCCAGAATAAGGCCATGTTCTCCTAGCTGTAAGAATAGATGTGGACAAATTACTACAGCTAGCACAACTAATTTATATCCTTGTCATTGCGACCAAGCATGCTGGCTGTATGGAGATTGCTGCATAGACTACTACTTCCTATGTCTGCATCTTGACATCAACGACACCTCTGCCAGGATACTCACTGCTACAGTCGGTACTCTGCACAACTACTCCCAAGTTCTACACTTTCACAATGACTTTCACTGGAGTCGTGTCTCTCAGTGCAGAAACTTTATAACCACTACATATTATTTTCACATTGTCGTCATGTGTAGCTCTCATGATGAGATTCTAGCAAAGTTTGACTCAATATATCATGATCTTATAGATCCGTTATCTGACGGTACACAGTTTTTCATTGGGCTCTCACAACAAGAAATTAAACAACGGTGTGAGAGGAAAGATAAAGGACATACAGACAATCATGCACTTAATTATATCTATGTAACGCTTAATGATGCCACGACGGTCCACTTCTACAATATATTCTGTGCCATCTGTAACGGCATTAACCCAAACCACGTTACTGTCTGGAAGACAAATGTCACGTGTATTAGAACAGTAAACAGGACTATTGACCCGAATTTACTTACTGCTAACAACTTCTATAATACAACACTTAATAACAGCTGCAGCATACAGAACCTAAGCCCTCCTACATGTAACAGCAGGGCATGTTTCCCACACTATCGTAATTGGACATACTCAGGCGATAACCATGAACAGAACGTTGATTTATCAGTTAGTGGACAAAGTGAAAACAACAATTCTATTTTCACTATACCAAGTTATGACATCAACCCGAGTATGTGCGAACGATACCAATATCCATTCATAGACATGTCATCAACAGCTCTTTATAAAAATCAATGTTTTCTACTTGGCCTTCGCAAACACATCAACAATACCACAAGCTTGGAAAATACAACGGAGATGGTACTGAACTGGATTGATAATGCAACAACAGTGGGTGACGGTGGTCAGTGTATGTGTACGGAGTATTCAACCAAACATGTGGTATGGTGTTCTAATACTGATACAAGCGATGTACCAGATAGTTTAATCACAATCCCGAGTCCTAAATTTCCCAACTTTCGTCTCTTATTTGACTTTCAGTCTACTCAGTCGATAGTAACCGTCAGCCAGACAAGAATAACCTTTGAAACTAAACCATGCCATCAAGACCAGGTGCATATACCTTTATATGAAAGTTGTCGACAGGTTCAATGTGTACCTGGAACACTTTGGCAAGACAATCAATGTCTGCCTATAGAAGAATTATGTGCAGAAAATGAGACAAATACGAATGGGACATGTCAAGAAAGAGACAGTTCAGAATCAGTCTACACTTATTTACCTTTTCCAGATGGTTCCAATTATATCAGATTAAATATAGCATTGAAGTATGTCTTGAGTAAGGTTATAACACAGGATATAAATTTTCAAACCAGCAACAATTATATTCATGATGACAATGATACTGATTTGGATATTGATATAAACACACAGCAGTCTACACCGATGTGTAACGTAGGCACAAATATTACAAATAGCTCACTAAACAATGACACATGTACAGCTTCTCCTGAGAACATAAGTAGTATGTTTGAAATTTCTTATTTGAGAAATCTATGGGTAGAACAAATGAGAATTCAAAACACAAACTCAACAAAACTCAAACAAACGAACAAGAAGATGGTTTCAAATGTTCGTGACAAAATCCCTGTCAAAGTTCATGATCACATAAGTAATATATCCCATATTGAGAAATATATTTTCTGTTCTGATTCTACTTGTTTTAGTGACAACGCCCACTTCATGAAAAATAAGAATTATAAAACAAGAAAGTATTCACGTAATCCATGTCTAGATAACACAAAAAGAGTAAATGAAACAAAACAAAATAGACTCACACCGAACTATGTTTTCTTTGTAATCCAACTTAACCGTAACAATGATCTGGATATGTTCTTGAAATCAACAAGGAGAATGTTTAATGATATTTTAATGGTTGCTCATGACAACAACTTTCTGATGTCCTGGATAGAAGTAACCAACAAATTCAATGTCACAAATTATAAACCCGCAGAGATACTGAGACTCAAACCAATATGGATAAATATGGTAGCCTTAGTTCTAACAACGTTGAACAATGTAACAGTGAAGAAATTGTCCGTTATAAAGAAACCAAAATTGAACGTACACAGAATGAAGAGTACATGGTCAGATTTAATGCAACACTAAACAAACTAGAAAAATTTGCTTTCAATATGGAACTTGATGTACATCCAATGACATCTGAGGTTCAGATAAATGTTGCTAACATAAGCTGGTGTCATGTAAATACATCTGTCATTCAATGTGAATCGCTCCAGTTGGGCTGTCATTGAACCTCATGAGTTTGTCATTTATAATGGAATTCTGATTCTAACTAGCATGAAAGATGAGCTGACTCGTTTTTTATATAACCGTTCACAATCTGACAATGATATAAAGTATGTAATGGAAATGTTGAAATTATTTAATGGAAAAACAGATGTTGTAAAAGATGGTTCTTATATCTATTTCCGAGATGGAGTGTTAATGTGTTCCAACTTATCAACTACTTACAAAAATAAATCATTTTCTGTTGATGTAAAGACTAGTTTCATGCCTGACTCGGAGGCAGAGATTGTTGCAACTCTTGTTGCTTTTGTAATATCCATCACCTGCCTTCTGTGCACACTCATTGTTTACAGTCTTGTGCCTTCACTGCGAAATGTTCCAGGGAAGATTGTCATGTCACTTTCTGTTTCTCTTCTTTGTGCCCAAGTCATGTTCCTATGCTGCCAACAACCTGAAGGACTTGTGTGTGAAATATATGCTGCAGTTCATCATGCAGTATGGTTAGCTTCATTTTCATGGCTAGCAGCTATGTCTATTGATCTTGCGTATATTCTAAATTGTCAGTCGAACGTTCTTCAAGGCGAGACCAGAAGTAACAGTTTCAAGTATTTATCTGCTGCATGTTGGGGAATCCCAGGTCTAGTTGCTGGTGTCTGCTTGGCTCTGTACAAAACCAACTTAGTCTCCATCGGGTACGGGCAGAATGGAGTCTGTTGGATTGGAAATTGGAAGGCACTGCTAATTGTATTTGCTGTTCCTGTATTTATCATTCTTATCGTTACATTTGTGTGCGCTGTGGCTATCGTGAGGGCAATTAGAAACGGTATTAACTTCAGAAACAAGAGCACATCAAATAGAAGTAATAACAGCAGACATTTTATATTATGTGTCAATCTGTCACTGCTGATGGGTTTAAACTGGGTGTTCTACTTTCTGGCCGTTACAGTAAATCATCCCATCTTGTGGACAGTGCATATTCTGGTTAGCGGATCGCAGGGTCTCTATATATTTTTGTGTTTTGTTGCTCGTAAGTCACTTCTTTGTAAGATAAGAAAACTCAACTTGAAACATATTATCTCTAAGAAACAGAATCATTTATCTGACAAACTAAAGTCTATGGCAACGGTAACACGCATTGGCAGCCCGTATTCCATTCCTCCCTTCTCTTCTATCAACAGTTGGTCACTGGACCCTCCTATCACCTGTAATAACGCAGGTCACTAGTGGGGAGTGATTCAGCGTTAGACTAAAGGACGCCAGGTTTTTATTGTTATTGTCTGTCTTCACACATGGACCTCATGGAGGTTTTTAGTTGTGCTAACATTTTCTATTCTTTACCTTCACCAGACCTCCTAGAAATAAGAAGATCAGATTGTTCCATATTTAAGTTTTAGTTCATTTAGTATTTCCTGCTTGTATGTGTTTTCTTGATAAAGATCTATGATTGAAACGTCGATTGTTGTCAGTTTTATTTTTACGTTTTTTTCTAACGTATGTAATAGTGCATATACATGTATGTGTCCATATCGTTCATTTACTCAGTAATACTGCAGCATCCACGCGGTTTTCTTCAGATCTGATTTTATCCGGTCTGACCACATAAAATGTGTAAATTGTGTACATAGCTGACGACCCTTTCTCCACCGCAGACAACAAAAAATAGAGTATCTCAAGCTGATTTCGCAGAAGAGGCACATCCTTACAGGGATTTGGAATGTGAGGATGCTGTTAGAGACATGCAGATGTGCACAAGTGGTGAAAGAGATTCATCACTACAAGCTTACCGTGCTGGGATTATGTGAAACGAGATGGAATGATTTGGTGAAACAAGACTCTGACGGCAGAAACGCAGCATACTCGGTTATTGGTTTGCTTTAAATTGACGTCACCGGGCAGACCCATAGGTGCCAGTCTCCTCAACAGATATCGAAAAGTATGCATACTGATGGTTCCCAGCTATACTCGGACAACTACGAATATGATCCACATGAAGCTAGTGTGTTATCAAAAGAAGCGACCAAAAGTATGATGGAATGGGAACCAGTGTGTATCCACATTATCAGTGCCAGGTTTGAATCTAGGTTCCAGAAGACCTACATCATTATGTATTATGCCATGACGAACAGCGCAAAAGAAGAGGAGAAAGGCCGTTTCTATTTGCAACTGCAGGAAACTGTTGATAAAGTACCAAAGCATGGCATGCTGATTCTTATAGTGGGTCTGAATACCAAGGTGGGCAGCGATAATACTGAGAGAGAGAGAAAGATGAAAACTATTGGTCATGGAAGCATTAATGAAAATGCTGAGCTATTTGTAGATATGTGACTCCAACGAGCTTTCATTGGAGTGTAACTCTTCCCCCATCGAAGGTGTCATTAGGAAACATAGATTTCGCCAGAACATCGGACTGAAATCCAGATTGACCATGTGGCAATTCACCAAGGATGTAGGACATCCCTACACAATGTGAGAGGGAAAAGAGGAGCAGAAAAAGGATCTGACCACCATCTGGTGGCTGTAAAACTGAAGATGAAACTGTCATCAAAGAAGAAACAACAGAGTCCAGAACCAAGTTTGATGTCAGGAAACTCCAATCACAGGACACAAAGGAAATCTTCCAGATCGCTTTAAAGAACCGTTTTGAGACACTACAGACGCTAGGAAAGGAGGATACAGTGAAGAGTACGTATAACACCTTAAAGCAGGCTAATGTCGAAGTTTGTGAAGAGGTACTTGGGAGACCATTGTCAAACAGGAAGCCCTGGATCACAGACCGCCCGAGTGGTTACCGAGGTCCAAATTTGGGGTGTAAAGAATAGAACCACTGTTACCTGCCACGCATGTCGTAAGAGGCGACTGGGAGGTTTGGCTAAAATCGGATGCATGTGTCCGCTAGGGAATGTTAACCCGAAACAAATGCTTGCAGAAAACGGATGCACCAGGCCGTAAGGCGCATAACATGGTGCAACAACCCATCACAATGAGGAATGGGGTAACGGATTCTACGTCGCCAATCTGCCTCGGAGATATAGCCACGCAGTAAGAATGTCAGATCTACCATCACGAGGTTGACCAAAACTTACTGCGGGGAGAGGTCGGCACAAATGTGGAAGCAGAAATCATAGGAATTCTAGCCTACAGAACTGCCCCCAGTATGCAGACTTGAGAAGAAAGAGGTGGTCCACTTACACCGGCGTCCAAGACAAACTATATGGCGTGGCTGATAATCTGAGGCAGACGGCTGCCTTTATGAAAGAATTAAAAATTCCAATATAGTGAGAACGCAGAAGAAGAAGAAGATCACAGACGGAAGATGGCAAAACGTAGAGGAGATAAATAAGTTGAAAAACGAAGTAAACCTTCCAGACAACATTCCAGCAGAGGCCATCAATGCAGATAAAGATATCTCAACAGAGTTACTATACAAATTACTAGGTAAGGTATTGGAGAGAGAAGAGACCAATAGAGTAGAAAGAAGGTCACTTGCTCAAACTACCAAAGAAAGGAGACATGCATGAATGTACAAACTATAGAGGGATAATGCTCTTATCAGTGCCAGGCAAAATACTAAACAGCAATATACTCGATAGACTTAAAGAGGCCATAGATAAACAACTGAGAGAAGAACATGCAGCGTTTCGCAAGAATAGATCCTGCACAGACCAGATAGCTACACTCCAAATTATAGTAGAGCAAAGCTTAGTGTGAAGCTCACCACTATACATAGGTTTTGTGGACTATGAAAAGGCGTTTGATAGTCTAGATAGAGAGTCAGTGTGGAAACTATTAAAACACTATGGAGTTCTACCCAAGATTGCAAACCTAATAAAGGAAACGTATGAAGGAATGAAATGCAGAGTCATACATGAGGTCCAATTGACGAAATCCTTTGAGATACGAACTGGGGTGAGACCGGAATGCCTGTTATCACCACTCCTGTTCTTGCTGGCCATAGATTGGATCAAGAAATCAACAACAGATAACAGATGGGGAATACAATGGACACTTATGAAACAACCAGAGAACCTGGATTTTGCAGACGATCTGGCATTGATGTCACACAATCAGCACGATTAAAGATAAAATGAATATTCTAAATAATAAGTCTCAGCAACTAGGTTTGACAATACACAGGAGAAAGACCAAGGTCATGAGAATAAATACAGTAAATATAAACCAGATTATGTTGGAGGAAACAGCTCTACAAGATGTAGAATTATACACATACCCTGGTTGCAACATAGACACAGAAGGAGGAACAAACAAAGATGTC
This sequence comes from Arion vulgaris, assembly GCA_020796225.1. Taxonomy (NCBI): domain Eukaryota; kingdom Metazoa; phylum Mollusca; class Gastropoda; order Stylommatophora; family Arionidae; genus Arion; species Arion vulgaris. The sequence continues at coordinate 27,362,364 of CM036764.1, forward strand.
AAGATAAGAATACAAAAAGCAAGGGGAACTTTATTGCATTGAGCAAGATATGGAAGTCAAGGGCGATCAAAACAAACCACAAAGCTGTGAATCTTTCAATCAAATGTGAAGTCAGTGCTGTTCTATGGCTCGGAGATATGGATGACAACAAAAGAAACAATAGAAAACTGCAGACCATCGTAAGTGGATGTTTTTGTAGAATAGAGGGACTAAGATGGTATGATACGATTACGAAAGAAGAACTCAGAGAAAGAACAAAGCAAATACCAGTGGAGAAAAAGATCAGGAAGAGACGCTGGCGATGGATAGGACATACATTGAGAAGACCGACCGGAAGCATTGCAAGACAGGCACTGTTTTTGAACCAGCAGGGAAAGAGGAGTAGGGAAATGCTTAGACAGACTTGGAGAACAGAGCTGGAGGCTGATATTAAAAGGATATGTAAAACATTGAAAGAATTGGAAGTGTTGGCAAGAGAGAGGAAGAGCTGGATGAAGTTTGTTGAAGACATGTGCTCAGTTGGGAGTTGAAAGGTGAAGGAGTTTATTGCCCATTAATTTCGTTGACGTCTCGTAACTTCTATGGTAGGCGTACAACAACCTTTTTACTAGGCACAATCTTAAAAGCATGCATTTTAAAAGTTGTTTTCAATCTGATCAGTTAATTTGAGTCGCATTGATTGTCATTGGTACGTGCAACGCGTGCAAGACAGCGGATATGTACTTGTGGTCGCGCAGTTAGCGAAATATAAAACGTCTCCTGCTCGTTAATCAATCGTGTTTCATTTGGTTCCAATATTTACATTACTCAAGTGAGTTATCATTCACTATTTATAAAGATAGAAACGGGACATGTCTCATCATTAACTGAACTTGGATTCTCCGAACAGCATATCCTGATATAGCCAATAACGAGTACATTGTAGTTTAATGTTGCTTTGATCCTGTACACAATAAAACAAGAGAGATCTTTGATACAACAATTTTTTGGCATATGTACAATATAACAGACATAGAAAAATACTGACAAGTTTAATTTGAGAATATCTATATTGACATTATCAGAAATCTATTAAATATCGTGGCTGGCAGTTTGGAAGAAAATTTTTCGGCGTTGATTTTTTTCGAACCTTAAAAATAAACCTCGCGGTTCAGAAATCAATGGTAAACTACTGAACTTAAAAGTGGTGCCTAGAAAATCAACAACTCGTTTACTGTGGTTGATGACGAAGTCTTGTAAAGAATATACCACGACTTTCATGTCATTATACAACAAGACTAGAGAGAAGAGAAAACGTTTAATTTTGAACACTATCTAAGGTGTAGCGTCTCTGAATATTAAGGACAGGCTACGTGCAGAAACATTATCAATTTTTATATTTTGAACGATTTAATTCAATGTGAGAATATGTTTTCTGTATCTCTCTACTTGTAGATGAAATCACATACACAAACTTGAGGACATCGGTTTGTAACTCAACGATTTCGCAAACACACACACATAACAGTGAGTCCCCTTTCAAATCTGTTATGTGGTCACCTGAAGTGTGATGGCTTGAGCGTGCGAGAGATAACTGTGACTGTCGTTAAAACCAGTGCATCAAACGGTCGGTTTCTATGACATGAAAACAATTTTTATATGACCAATGTGAAACAGCCTAATAGACTACCAGAAAGTAGTCAATGATAAGTCGATTACTGCTCACTGACAACATAAACAGATCAACAACAGGTGTATAATGGCATCAACGTTCAACATATTTCGTCTAGTAGTCGTCGTCATTCTTATCTTCATGAGAATTGGTAAATATATAGTCAATGCTTTATTTATTTAAATTATTTTACCAATAATTTAATACTGCACATAGCAAACAGTAATTATAATTATTAATACCATAAAACAGAAAGTATATTATTCTAATACTTGCACATAGCAAACAGTAAGATATAATTATTCTAATACTCACACATAGCAAACAGTAAGTTATAATTATTCTAATACTTGCACATAGCAAACAGTAAGTTATAATTATTCTAATACTCGCACATAGCAAACAGTAAGTTATAATTATTCTAATACTTGCACATAGCAAACAGTAAGTTATAATTATTCTAATACTCGCACATAGCAAACAGTAAGTTATAATTATTCTAATACTGCACAAATAGACAAACAGTAAGTTATAATTATTCTAATACTCGCACATAGCAAACCATAACGTTATAATTATTCTAATACTCGCACATAGCAAACAGTAAGTTATAATTATTCTAATACTTGCACATAGCAAACAGTAAGTTATAATTATTCTAATACTTGCACATAGCAAACAGTAAGTTATAATTATTCTAATACTCGCACATAGCAAACAGTATTAAGATATAATTATTCTAATACTTGCACATAGCAAACAGTAAGTTATAATTATTCTAATACTCAAGCAGTATATAGATTTCAAAAGACAGTAAGTTATAATTATTCTAATACTTCACAATAGCAAACAGTAAGCTATAATTATTCTAATACTTGCACATAGCAAACAGTAAGTTATAGTTATTCTAATACTTGCACATGGCAAACAGTAAGCATCGCAACAGAGAAAACAATATAAACAATATCAAAGTATATATGACTTCAAAAGACATTTTAAGATCAATTCATTTATTTATTTATTTGATTTACTGTAGCTTTTCTACTCGCATAACTTGACCTCTAATATTTGTATTCTTTTTTCTGTGTACTTTCTGTATTGCATCTTATGCATTAAAATACATCTCCAAAGAAATGTTGCTATTTATTCAGCATATGTTGTTTTATTTCAGTGTCATACCAGTAGCTTAGTCAATCATGTTTCCATGTAACGTTCTTCGCTAATGATGTTTATAAGATGTATTATTATTGTGTCCTTATATTAATTGAGTCACTCCACTTGGAGAAATACTGAACCAGTATTTATTATGTTATGCTATGCGATCGACTTCATGGCACATTGGGCATTCCCATACGTGCTCTTACCTCCGCTGCACTTGCTCACCGTACCCATCCTTAACTTAATTTTTAATTCTCGCGCTGGTTCCAGTGTCTTAGACTCGCCCATATCACGTAAACATATATAAATGAGAGCGTACCGTATTGATGATATCGGATCTGTTCATACTTCTGCCAGCTTGAGTCGGGGCACTGTTTGCAAGAAACTCAGAACGTTCGTTACCCTGCACTCCAATATGTACAGGTGTGTACAGTAAGGTTAGTTTCTTGAGATGTGATCTCCGTCCTGTCCACCCATCCCGAGAGAAGACTTGCAGATTCAATCTTTTAAAGCATATTCATTGAGTCTGATATGATAATTGTATGGGTGACCTGTCCCTCAGCCACCCACGAGTGAGCCCTGGATGCAACGGTGATTTCCATAGTTATGCTCGATGTTGTCATGAAGCGCCCTGTCCTATTGAAGAACTAGTATTCTTTATTTATAAGTCTTCAAATTTATTCGACAGAGACTAAACATTGAAATATTTTTAGTTTTAATAGAAAAACAGTAAAATATGAAATACGCGTTTGAATAGATGGAATAAAACAGTCAACATCCACAAGAAAGGATCATTCTGTTACAAGATATTTTCATAAAGAACTTGGAGACACTTTGGCTTCATCAACACAAAATTACTCTATATTTCACATATCGTGTTAATTTAATGAATGTTTTTACTAATATAATTGCTTGTTGGATGCACTACTCCACGCTGCAATGCCGTACTCCAGGACCGGTTGCACTCTTCCAAAGTAGAGTGTTTTGAGGACTCTGATGTTTGCTCCCCACGTGGAGCCTGCAAGTTTGCGCATCATCGTGAGCCTGTGTCTTGCTTTTGCCGTAGCATTTTCAATTTGGGGGCATCAAGTCAGTTTTTGATCGAGTGTGACTCCAAAGTACGTTGGGGTCTTGCTTTCTGGAAGATCTTGCCCATTGACTTTAAGCTTAATTTTGTGCTCCTTGTTGTTCTGGGAGAACACAGTGTATGTTGTCTTAGAAGCGTTTATGTTCATATTCCACTTTTTGACCACACTTCCAAGTTATTTAGCGTATCCTACAGTCGATTTGTTGCTATGGGCATTGACTCTTCTCTCGCCCATATTGCCAGTTTGTCGGCATACATGGCAGAGTGTACTCGCTTTGTAGGCATGTTGCTATGTCATTGACAAAGATTAGAAAGAAGTTGGTGAGAGCACTCCTCCTTGGGGACTCCTTGTTCTAATGTGGCTTTCATGCTAGTGTACCCTGAACTTGAACCCTTGCTGTTCTGTTCTCTAGGTATCTATCAAGCCATTTGTACATTCTTCCCTTTATACCGAGGGTGAGGAGTTTTAGTTGACGCCCTTCTTTCCAAACTGTGTCAAACGCCTTCTCCATATCTACCAAAACTGCCAGTGTCTGTTTCTTTTCTTGGAAACCATCCTCGATTTCCTGGGCGATATAGGTTACTTGATCTTCTGTAGATCGGTGCTTCCGAAAGCCTCCCTGTTGTGCCATGAGAAGACCTTTGCTTTCCAAGTGCCAACATAGCCGTTTATTCGCCATGCGTTCCATGAGTTTGTCCGTGCAGCTTAGGAGGTTTATTGGTCTGTAACTCGCCGGGTCGAGTTTATTTTTGCCTGGTTTTAGAATGGGTACCATGATCGCTTCCTTCCATTCTCGTGGTACTATGCCTGTCCTCCACGACAAATTGAGGACGGCCAGTAGAGCTGCCTTTGCTCTAGTACCCAAGTTTTAAGTACCTCATTTGTGATCCCATTCTTTCCCGGGGGACTTTCTGAGCTTCAGTTCCCTTCATGCCTCTTCTAACTCATTACTGGTGAATGTATCCGTTAGGTGACTATCAGTTTTCTTGGCTCGCCTTGGAGGATCTAGTTTTCTCTTTGTGTCATCGACTTTTTCTTTTGTTCTGCTTACTCTGCTGACTTCGGCATATTTTTGCATTAGAATGTTTGCGGCTTCCCTTCCCGAGGACATATTTTTGTTTTGTTAAAGGACTATTGGGGGTCGGCTGGTGTTTTCGTCACTCAACGCTTTTGCTAACTTTCACAATTTATGGCCGTCCCTATCAAGGTTCAGGGATTTAGTCTTATCAACTCAGCTCTGTCATGCTGATCGTTTGAACTTCCGCTTGTATTTTGCTGCTGCCGCCTTGTAAGCAGTATTGGTCGTTACTGACTGTGCCTGTTCTACCTCACTCCTTGAGAATTCAAGGAGGTTTTCAAGCTTCTGAATCTCTGCTGTCCAGTATGCCTTGTAATCCTTCCGTGCGCCTCTAGGAATGGTTTCCCGTGCCCCTTTCCGGATTGCTTGTGAGAGTTCCCTTGCCACGGATCGCATGTGTTTCTTTTCATGCATGTTGATGCGCTCAACATTGGCATCACTGTTTCCAATTTCCTTTTTAGTAGTTCTACCGTGGGAACCACAATTTGGCTCAGGTACAAATGTTAGGTCTACTTGCAGTTTGACGGGATGTGGATCTAATGTCCTGGGCATGCAGATGTTTACGACTATGATAGAACGAACAGGCTTGCATCAAAAGCATTGGTTATTGGGGAGTTGAAGATGGATAAGAGGGATGTTCTTCAGTCTCTTCGTGACTCTCTGTCGAATTAAGACACTAAAATAGATGTCGAATCGATTCAGCGATTAAAATCTTAACCGTTCGTGGGTTTTTAAGGAATTTTTGTTATTTTTGAAGGCCTGCTCTATTACTAGAAGCCATATATACTCCGTAAATTAAACATAGGCATGTTATATATAGTTAGAAAGCTAATTGAATGTACTATAAAGATATGTGATTTTAATATCAGTGTGATGTAATATGTGATATCAGTGACCTAGTTTTGGTGATGCTAAAAATAGATTTTTTTTTCAACAAATTTCAAATAATTATGCAGTCACAAAGAAGGAAAAAGATAAGTATGAAATATATCATGAAAACTATTAATATACTCTCTTAGTACCTTCATATTTACACAATATATCAAAACATGAAGTTGTTTGGACAATAAATAAGGCAGTAATTAGGAAATTTGTAACTTCTAAATATTTCCATATTTTGAAGACACCAATTAATAAATAATAAATAAACAAGAGAAAATAATGCAGAACTGGTCTAGTAAGCAGCCCATAAAGAACTAACACTTTTAGTCTTGATTAGGACAGTAATCTGAGTCACCAGATACCATTTTTAAGCAAAAGTGTGATTTTTGACAAGAGCAAGTGAAAACTCGTCTGTAGAGATTATCCAAAATGGCGGCCGTTCGGAAATGTCGATGTAATAAAAGCATGTTCTTACCACTGAAGTCGGAGAAGGCTCACCTGAATGGCTAGAGACACCTTACACACGGTTAGTCGACTTTAACGCAGAAATCAGTCAGATACACCATAAAAGGCTCTCTGAATAGACATGAATTCATAGCGGGCGGAGGCAGAAGAAGAAGAACAAAAAAACATGCTTTATTCAACGAGATTAGACATCTTAAAAATAAAAATATATTTTTTTAACAATTTATTATGGTAATATCATATGTTTTACATTAAGAAACATAAATTATATGCTTTTAAATGCATAAATAACACACAAATACGGCTAGTTCCGGAGTCATGTAGCCATCGCATTTATAAATGATATTTTCTTAGTACCCGAACGTTACAGGGTTAAGCAGTTTGGAGTTACCCGTTGTACAGGTAGAACTGGATGCCTGATGAGCAAAGTGAGGAGTGTATTTAACCAGCCAGCCACGGGAGTCATCAGTATGCATACTCTTCGACATCTGTTGGGGAAGACTGAGCATCTATGGGTCTGCCCAGAGTACAATGACTTCAGTTCAGTAACCATTAACCAATAACCAAAATTAAAATCGAATAAAAGCATCTTGTTGATAGTGTAATTTACAGTTTTAACCAATACTGAGACATACATTTCAAAATGTCAAGAAATCAATAAATGTCAACGCCTGCTTTGGTTATAAACAACTGCAGCAACAAATTTGTCTTCCCTTTCTGCCATCTAGAAAGTTTCTGAAGATCGCCCCTGTGTACACTTTTGGTAAATTATATCCGATGGTAATATGATTAAAAGTATACAGTCTATGATGTTAGGTAAGGAAAAAATAATTCGGGAAAATGACAAGGTTTAATTCATGCATTCTTATCTCTGTTTCAGACTCCTATTTAGTAAATATATCAGACAGCGTCTATGTTAAAGCTACCTTCCATTCTCCAGACTACAGCAATAATTTCTACAACAGTCGTCATCTACTTGGTATTCTCAAAAATAAAGAACAAGATACAACTGTTAGAGGAACACAATACGACGTTGTGACTCTGCGTAATGATATATCCCAATTTCGTAGCAAGCAGACAACGGATCAACAATGTGACAGTATAAATATACACTCCAGGATAACTCCATGTTCTACAAGCTGTAAGGATAGATGTGGACAAATTATTACAGCTAGCACATCTAATTTATATCCTTGTCACTGCGACCAAGCATGCTGGCTGTATGGAGATTGCTGCATAGACTACTACTTCCTATGTCTACATCTTAATATCAACGACACCTCTGTTAGGATACTCTCTGCTACAGTCGGTACTCTGCACAACTACTCTCAAGTTCTACACTTTCACAATAACTTTCACTGGAGTCGTCTCTCTCAGTGCAGGAACTTTACAACCACTACATATTATTTTCACATTGTCGTCATGTGTAGCTCTCATGATGAGATTCTAGCAAAGTTTGACTCAATATATCGTGATCTTATAGATCCGTTATCTGACGGTACACAGTTTTTCATTGGGCTCTCACAACAAGAAATTAAACAACGGTGTGAACGGAAAAGTAAAGGACCTACAGACAATCATGTACTTAACTATATCTATGTAACACTTAATGATGCTACGACGGTCCACTTCTACAATATATTCTGTGCCATCTGTAACGGCATTAACCCAAACCACGTTACTGCCTGGAAGACAAATGTCACGTGTATTGGAACAGTAAACAGACTATTGACCTAATTTACTTACTGCTAACTACTTCTATAATACAACGCTTAATAACAACTGCATCATACAGAACCTAAACCCTCCTACATGTAACAGCAGGGCATGTTTCCCACACTATCGTAATTGGACATACTCAGGCAATAACCATGAACAGAACGTTGATTTATCAGTTAGTGGACAAAGCGAAAACAACAATTCTATTTTCACTATACCAAGTTATGACATCAACCCGAGTATGTGCGAACGATACCAATATCCATTCATAGACGTGTCGTCAAAGCTCTTTTAAAAATCGCCAATGTTTTCTACTTGGCCTTCGCAAACACATCAACAATACCACTAGCTTGGAAAATACAACGGAGATGGTACTGAACTGGATTGCTAATGTAATAACAGTGGGTGACTGTGGTCAGTGTATGGAGTATTCAACCAAACATGTGGTACAGTGTCCTAATACTGATGCAAACGATGGACCACTTAGTTTAATCACATTCCCGAGTCCTACATTTCCCAGCTTTCGTCTCTTATGTGACTTTCAGTCTACTCAGGCGATAGTAACCGTCGGCCAGACGAGAATAACGTTTGAAACTAAATCATGCCCTCAGGACCAGGTGTATATGCCTTTATATGAAAGTTGTCGGCAGGTTCACTGTGTACCTGGAACACTTTGGCAAGACAATCAATGTCTGCCTATAGAAGAATTATATGCAGAAAACGACACAAATACGAATGGAACATGTCAAGAAAGAGACAGTTCAGAATCAGTCTACACTTATTTACCTTTTCCAGATGGTTCAGATTATATAAGATTAAATATAGCATTGAAGTATGTCTTGATTAAGGTTATAACTCCGCATTCCAATTTTCAAACCAGCAACAATTATATTCATGATGACAATAATACTGATTTTGATATTGATATAAACACACAGCAGTCTACACCGATGTGTAACGTAGACACAAATATTACAAATACTTCACTAAACAATGACACATGTACATCTTCTCCTGAGAGCATAAGTAGTATGTTTGAAATTTCTTATTTGAGAAATCTATGGGTAGAACAAATGAGAATTAAAAATACAAACTCGACAAAACTCAAACAAACGTACAAGAAGATGGTTTCAAATGTTCGTATCGAAATCCCTGTCAAAGTTCATGATCACATAAGTAATATATCCCATATTAAGAAATATATTTTCTGTTTTGATTCTACTTGTTTTAGTGACAACGCCCACTTCATGAAAAATAATAATTATAAAACAAGAAAGTATTCACGTAATCCATGTCTAGATAACACAAGAAGAGTAAATGAAACAAAACAAAATAGACTCAAACCGAACGTATGTTTGTCTTTTGTAATCCAACTTAACCGTAGCAATGATCTGGATATATTCTTGAAATCAACAAGGAGAATGTTTAATGATATTTTAATGGTTGCTCATGACAACAACTTTCTGATGTCCTGGATAGAAGTAACCAACAAATTCAATGTCACAAGTTATAAACCCGTGAGATACTGAGACTCAAACCAATATGGAAAGGGATGGTATCGTTAGTTCTAACAACGTTGAACAATGTAACAGTGAAGAAATTGTCCGTTATAAAGAAACTAAAATTAAACGTACACATAATGAAGAGTACGTGGTCAGATTTAATGGAACACTAAACAAACTAGAAAAATTTGCTTTCAATATGGAACTTGATGTCATCCAATGACTCCGAAAGTCAGATACATGTTGTTAACATAAGCTGGTGTCAGGTAGATACATCTGTCATTCAATGTGAATCGCTCCAGTGGACTCTCATTAAACCTCATGAGTTTGTCCTTTATAATGGAATTCTGATTCTAACTAGCATGAAAGATGAGCTTACTCGTTTTTTATATAACCGTTCACAATCTGACAATGATATAAAGTATGTAATGGAAATGTTGAAATTATTTAATGGAAAAACAGATGTTGTAAAAGATGGTTCTTATATCTATTTCCGAGATGGTGTGTTAATGTGTTCCAACTTATCAAGTACTTACAAAAATAAATCATTTTCTGTTGATGTCAATATTAGTTTCATGCCTGACTCGGAGGAAGAAGGTATTGCAACTCTCGTTGCTTCTGTAATATCTATCACCTGCCTTCTATGTACACTTATTGTTTACAGTCTTGTGCCTTCACTGCGAAATGTTCCAGGGAAGATTGTCATGTCACTTTCTGTTTCTCTTCTTTGTGCCCAAGTCATGTTCCTATGCTGTAAACAACCTGAAGGACTTGTGTGTGAAATATATGCTGCAGTTCATCATGCAGTATGGTTAGCTTCATTTTCATGGCTATCAGCGATGTCTATTGATCTTGCGTATATTCTAAATTGTCAGTTGAACGTTCGTCAAGGCATGATCAGAAGTAACATTTTCAAGTATTTGTCTGCTGTATGTTGGGGAATTCCAAGTCTGGTTGCAGGTGTCTGCTTGGCTCTGTACAAAACTAACTTAGTCCCCATTGGGTACGGGCAGAATGGAGTCTGTTGGATCGGTAATCGGAAGGCACTGCTAATTGTATTTGCTGTTCCTGTATTTATCATTCTTATCATTACATGTGTGTGCGCTGTGACTATCGTGAGGGAATAGAAACGGTATTAACTTCAGAAACAAGAGCACATCAAATAGAAGTAATAACAGCAGACATTTTATATTATGTGTCAATCTGTTACTGCTGATGGGTTTAAACTGGGTGTTCTACTTTCTGGCCGTTACAGTAAATCATCCCATCTTGTGGACAGTGCATATTCTGGTTAACGGATCGCAGGGTATCTATATATTTGTGTGTTTTGTTGCTCGTAAGTCGCTTCTTTGTAAGATAAGAAAACTCAACTTGAAACATATTATCTCTAAGAAACAGAATCATTCATCTGACAATTCAAAGTCTGCGACAACGGTAACAAGTATTGGCAACCCGTATTCCATTCCTCCCCTCCCTTCTACCAACAGTTGATGACTGGACCCTCTTATCACCTGTAATAACGCAGGTCACTAGTGGTGAGTGATTCAACGTTACTCTAAAGGACGCCAGGTTTTTATTGTTATTGTCTGTCTTCACACATGGATCACACGGAGGTTTTTAGTTGTGCTGACATTTTCTATTTTTTACCTTCACGAGAATGCCTAGAAATAACAAGATCAGATTGTTCCATATTTATGTTTTAGTTCATTTAGTATTTCCTGCGTGTATGTGTTTTCTTCATAAACACATATGGTCGAAACGTCGATTGTTGTCAGTTTTCTTAGTTTCTTTTTTTCTAACGTATGTAATATTGTATATCCCTGTATGTGTCTATATCATAATTACTCAGTAATACCGCAGCATCCCCACGGTTTTCTTCAGATCTGATGTTATCTGGTCTGTACACCTCAAATTTGTAGGTTTAGTACATAGCTGAGGACTCTCTCTCGGCCGCAGACAACAAAAAAAGAGATTCTGAAACTAATTTGGCAGAAAAATCACATCCTTATATGGATTTGGATGTGAGGAAGCTACTAGAGACATGCAGATGTTCTCAAGTGGAGAAAGTGATGCATCACAACAAGCTTACCGTGCTGGAATTATGTGAAACAAAGGAATGCCTTTAGTGAAACAAGTTTCCAGACGGGAGAAACGCAGCGCTCTACTCGGGCAACTAAAACGAAGATGATCCCCATGAAGCAGCTATGGCCCTGATGCTATCCAAAGAAGTGAACAAAAGTCTGATGGATTTGGAACCAGTGTCTGTCCGCATTATCAGTGCCAGGTTTGAATCGAGGTTCCAGATGAGCTTCATCATTATGTGTTATGACTCGATGAACAGCGCAGAAGAGGAGGAGAAATAACATTTCTAAGCACCAAAGCAGTCCCCAGAGAACATCCTGTAAGACTGCCAGAGCCTGAGCAGTGCGAGAATTTAAATCTGGCCATCAGAAACCACACTACAAAACAAAGTATGGGGGAACCGGTGAAGACCTCAAGCTCACCGCCATGTTTATAACATATACCGGAGTAGTCACATTAGCAGAAGTTGAAATCAGAAGAAGAAGACGACCTGGACTTTGCGGGTGATCTTCCCTTGTTCTCACAAAGGCTACAAGACATTCAGAAAAAAGTGGATGCTCTGGCAGAAATAGCACAACGGGTCAGTCTTAAAATCAGCAAAGAGAAGACAGAAATACCGACGAAGAAAGAACATACAGCAAGACCCAGTATTGATTGAGGAAAGAGGTATAAAAGATGTTGGTGAATTTGTCTGCCTTGGAAACAAGATCAGCTAATCAGGCGGTACAGATGAGAACATTAATGCAAGTATTAGGAAATCCCGGCAAGCTTTCGCTATCTTGCACACAATGTGGAAATCTATCGCCATCTCCACGAAAACAAAGCTCGTGATATTCAGCTCAAATGTGAAATCTGTGTTCTTGTATCGCTCGGAAACGTGGTGAATCACCAAGTTAAATACAAATAAGTTTCAGACCTTTATCTACGGATTTCTTCGATAAATTCTCAGACTGAAATGGTATGACAGAGTTGCAAATGCAGACATGTGGATATTAACAGGACAGGGACTTATTATGACCCAGATTGAGAGGAGAAAATGGTGATGGGAGAGCAAGCACTACGGAAAACCCAGTTGAGTGTCATTAGACAAGCACTTGAGTGGAACCCACAAGGAGAACGGAAAAGAAGACATCCTAAATAGACCTGGAGATGAAATCTTCTTGAGGAACTGAAGTGTGCTCGACTATCCTTTGAGACCTACAAATAAAATAGCCAGAGACCGTGAAAAGTTGCGAACAACTGTTCAGGCTCTATGCTACACGAGGAGCGGAGAGAAATATGTCAAGTCAACGACTATAAATATTTAACTATCAGATAAAATTATTTATTGCGCATAAATTTCGATGGCTTCTCGTAACTTCTATGGTAGGCGTACAACTTTTTTACTAGGCACAATTTTAAAAGCATGCCATTTTTAAATTTGTTTTGAATCCGATCAGTTAACTTGAGTTACATTGATTGACATATGTACGTGCACCGCGTGCAAGACAGCGGAGTTGCACTTCTGGTCGCGCTGTTCACGAAATATAAAACTTGTCCTGCTCGTTAATCACTCGTGTTTTATTTGGTTCGAATATTTACATTACTCAAGTGAGTTATCATTCACTATTTATAAAGATAAACGGGACATGTCTCATCATTAACTGAACTTGGATTCTCCGAACATCATATCCTGATATAGCCAATAACGAGTACATTGTAGTTTAATGTTGCTTTGATCCTGTACAAAATAAAGCAAGAGAGATCTTTGATACATCACTTTTTGGCATATGCCTACAATATAACAGACATGAAAATACTGTCAAGTTTAATTTGAGAATATCTATATTGACATTATCAGAAATCTATTATACATCGTTTATAATCCATCGTTCGGTTGGCAGTTTGGAAGAAAATTTTCGGCATGGATTTTTACGAACCGTAAAAATAAACATCTCAGTTCAAAAAGCAATGGTAAACTACTGAACATAAAAGTGGTGCCTAGAAAATCAACAACTCGTTTACTGTGGTTGATGACGAAGTCTTGTAAAGAATATACCACGACTTTCATGCCACTATACAACAAGACTAGAGAGAAGAGAAAACGTTTAATTTTGAACACTATCTAAGGTGTATCATCTTTGAATATTAAGGACAGGCTACGTGCAGAAACATCAATTTTTATATTTTGAACGATTTAATTCAATGTGAGAATATGTTTTTCCCCGTATCTCTCTACTTGTAGATAAGATCACATACACAAACTTGAGGAGGTCGGTTTGTAACTCAATGATTTTGCAATACACACACACACACACACGTCAGTGAGTCCACGTCAAATCTGCTATGTGGTCACTTGAAGTGTGATGGTTTGAGCTTGCGAGGAATAATTGTCACTTTGTCTTTAAAACCAGTGCACCAAACGGTCGGTTTCTATGACATGAAAACAATCATTTTATATGACCAATGAGAGACAGCCTTATGGACTACGAGAAGATATCAGAGAAAGTAGATCACTGACAACATAAACAGATCAACAACAGATGCATAATGGCATCAAGGTTCAATATATTTCGTCTAGTAGTCGTCGTCATTCTTATCTTCATGAGAATTGGTAAATATATAGTCAATGCTTTCTTTATTTATATTATTTTTTTTAATTATTCAAATACTTGCACATAGCAAACAGTAAGTTATAATTATTCTAATACTTGCACATAGCAAACAGTAAGTTATAATTATTCTAATACTTGCACATGGCAAGCAGTAAGTTATAATTATTCTAATACTTGCACATGGCAAGCAGTAAGTTATAATTATTCTAATACTTGCATATAGCAAACAGTAAGTTATAATTATTCTAATACTTGCACATAGCAAGCAATAAGTTATAATTATTCTAATACTTGCACATACAAACAGTAAGTTATAATTATTCTAATACTGCACATTGAAACAGTAAGTTATAATTATTCTAATACTTGCACATAGCAAGCAGTAAGTTATAATTATTCTAATACTTGCACATGGCAAATAGTAAGCATCGCAACAGAGAAAACAATATAAACAATATCAAAGTATATATGACTTCAAAAGACATTTTAAGATCAATTCATTTATTTATTTCTTTGATGTACTGTAGCTTTTCTACTTGCATAACTTGACCTCTAATATTTGCATTCTTTCTTCTGTGTACTTTCTGTATTGCATCTTATGTATTAAAATACATCTCCAAAGAAATGTTGCTATTTATTCAGCATATGTTGTTTTATTTCAGTGTCATACCAGTAGCTTAGTCAATCATGTTTCCATGTAACGTTCTACGCTAATGATGTTTATAAGATGTATTATTATTGTTTTCCTTATATTAATTGAGTCACTCTACTTAGAGAAATACTGAACCAGTATTCGTTATATTTAGTTATGTTATGTTATGCAATACGCCTATGGCACATTGGACATTCCCATTCGGTCTCTGTCCTCCACTGCAACAGATATCCTAAAGTCCACTTGCTCGCCAGTGCCATCAGAATTTGATTAGTATATCTTCTCTCTCTCTCTACCACGATGACGACACTGTCTGGCATGTCCAAATTTAATTCCTAATTCTCGCACTCGTTCCAGTGTCTTAGACTCGCCCATATCCCATAAACACACATAAATAAGAGCGTACCTTATTGATAACATCGGATCTGTCCCTATTTCTGCCAGCTTGAGTCAGGGCAATTTTTGCAAGAAAGTTAGCACTTTCGCATGTACATGTGTGTACAGCCAATTCTGTGTCTTGAGATGCGATCTCCAAATCCTGTCCACCCATTCCGAGAGAAGACATCCAGATTCAATCCTTTGAATCATATTCATTGACTCTGATATGATAATTGTATGTGTGGCCTGTCGCTCAGCCACCCACGAGTGAGTCCTGGATGCAGCGGTGATCTTCATAGTTATGCTCGATGTTGTCACGAAAGCGCTGCAGTCCTCACGAAGAATTAGTTTTCTTTATCTATTGTCATCTTCCAACTTTTTCATCAGAGAGTAAACATTGAAATATTGTTAGTTTTAGTTTTAATATAAAAACAGTAAAATATAAAAGTCTTGTTTCGATACACAGAACAAAACAGGCAACATCCACAAGAAATGATCTTTCTGGTATCAAATATTTTCATCAAGAACTTGGAGACACTTTGGCTTTATCAACGCAAATTTACTCCACGTTTCACATATCGTGTTAATTTATATAATGTTTTTGACTAATATAAAATATTTTCATTTATGAATGTCATTTATGATTATGATAATCTCTTTTTATAATGGATGCATCCACGCACAAAAAACACTGCCATGTTTTTTCCCATATTAGAATCTCGTTTAAAAATAGCTACAGCACTTGGAGCCGTACATTTGATTGATTCTCTAGTTTTTTTATAGAAATTTAAAACCGAGTGATTTAAAACCCGAGTGGTTACCGGGCCCATTTGGGTGTAAAGAATATAACTACTGTTACCTGCCGCACATGTTGTAAGAGGCGCCTAATGAGGTTTGTTGAAATCGGATGCACATGTCCTAAACGTGTAGAAGTCTATGCGTTGAAGGGCCTACCAAACCAATGTGCAACTCTTGGCAAAGATCAAACATATCACAAAGAGTGATTAAATTGGTAGTAAAGAACGAACGCAAAGAAGAAGAAGAAGAGTGATTATTGTTTGAAAACTGCAATTGGCTTTCTGGGACTCCGTTTACTGTGGTCGTTGCTGTATCTGACTCTCAGTCAATGCTTCAGTAGATCCAAAATCGTAGGTTTCGATATGAGTGGATGTTGTCTATCGAAGTTTCTAGCCTCCAGATGCTTACTTGGATCTAATGTCCTGGGCATGCGGGTGTTTGCGACGATGATCGAGCAAACAGGCTTGCATCAAAAGCATTGGTTATTGGGGAGTTTAAGATGGATAAGAGGGATGTTCTTCAGTCTCTTCGTGACTGTCTGTTGGATGAAGACACTAAAATAAATGTTGAATCGATCCAGCGATTAAGCAGTTTGGAGTTCCCCGTTGTACAAGAGAACTGGATGCTTGATGGGAAAAGTAGGAGTGTATTTAACCAGCCAGCCACAGGAGTCATCAGTACCCAATACTTTCGATATCTGTTTGGGAAGATTGAGCATATGGGTCTACCAAAGAGTGCAATGACTCCAGTTCAGTAACCATTAACCAATAACAACTACAATCAGCTAAAAGTATCTTGCTGATATTTTTAGTTTAAATTTTTAACCAATTTTGACACATACATTTAGAAATGTCAAGAAATCAATAAATGTCAACGCCTTTTTTGGTTATAAACATGCAGCAATAGATTTGTTTTCTCTTTCTGCATCTGGAAAGTTTCTGAAGATCGCTCCTGTGTACTCTTTTGGAAAATATCCGATTAATATGATTAAAAGTATACAGTCTATGATGTTAGGTAAGGAAAAATATTTCCCGAAAATAAAGGTTTAATTCATGCTTTCATATCTCTGTTTCAGACTTCTATTTAGTAAATATATCAGACAGCGTCTATTTAAAGCTACCTTCCATTCCCCAGACTCAGCAATAATTTCTACAACAGTCGTCATCCACTTGTTTTCCCCAATAATAAAGAACAAATACAACTGTTAGGGGAACACAAAACGACGTTGTGACCGCGTAATGATAAATCCCAATTTGTTACCACAGACAATGGATCAACAATGTCACAGTATAAATATACCATCCAGAATAATGTCATGTTTTTCCAGCTGAAGAATAAATGTGGACAAATTATTACAGAAAGCACAACTAATTTATATCCTTGTCATTGCGACCAAGCATGCTGGCTGTATGGAATTGCTCATAGACTACCCCTATGTCTCATCTTAACATCAACGCACCTCTGCAGGATACCTCTGCTACAGTCAGTACTCTGCATTTCTCCCCAAGTTCTACACTTTCACAATAACTTCGAGTCGTCTCTCCAGTGCAGGAATTTTATAACCACCATATTATTTTCACATTGTCGTCATGTGTCTCTGATGAGATTCTAGCAAGTTTGACTCAATATATCGTGATCTTATAGATCTTATCGACGGTACCAGTTTTTCATTGGCTCTCACAACAAGAATTAAACAACAGTGTGAACGGAAAATAAGACCTACAGATAATCATGTACTTAACTATATCTATTAAACAGCATGATGCCACGACGGTCCTTCTACAAATACTCCTGTGCCATCTGAGGCATTAATCCAAACCAATTACGCCTGGAAGACAAATATCACGTGTATTGGAACAGAAAAACGGACTATTAACCTAATTTACTTACTCTAACCTATAATACAACGCTAAACTGCTCATCACAGAACCTAAGCCCTCCTACATGTAACAGCAGGGCATGTTTACACTATCGTAATTGGACATCTCAGGCGTCCATAAACAGAACTTTGGGTTATCAGTTGTGGAAAAAGTAAAACAATTCTATTTTCACTATCCAAGTTATGACATCCCCGAGTATGTCGAACGAAAACCAATATCACATAGACATGTCATAAACAGCTCTTTATAAAATCAATGTTTCTACTTGGCCTTAGCAAACACAGCAACAATACCACAAGCTTGGAAAATACAACGGAGATGGTACTGAACTGGATTGATAATGTAATAACAGTGGGTGACGGTGGTCAGTGTATGTGTACGGAGTATTCAATCAAAGGGGTATCAAGTGTGCTAATACTGGAGAAAACAGGCCCATATTTTCCCATCCACGTAAAACCCGGTCATACATTTCTCAGCTATCGTCTCTATTTGACTTTCAGTCCCCCCAGTCGATAGTAACAGTTAGTCGAAAAAGAACAACCTTTGAAACTAAATCATGTCCTCAAGACCAGGTGTATATACCTTTATATGAAAGTTGTCGACAGGTTCAATGTTACCCGGGAAACTTTGGCAATACAACCAATGTCTGCCTATAGAAGAATTTTGTGCAGAAAAATACAAAATACGAATGGAACATGTCAAGAAAAAGACAGTTCAGAATCAGTCACCCTTTTTTACCCTTTTTAGATGGTTCCAATTATATCAGATTAAATATAGACTGAAGTATGTCTTGAGAGGGTTTTTACACCGCATTCCAATTTTCAAACCAGCAACAATTATATTCATGATGACAATGATACTGGTTGGATATGATATAAACACAAAGTCTACACCGATGTGTAACGTAGGCACATATTACAAATAGCTCTAAACAATGAACATGTCAAACTGCTCTGAGAGCATAAGTAGTATGTTTGAAATTTCTTATTTGAGAAACTATGGGTAGAACAAATGGGAAATTTAAAAAAACAGAAATTTGACAAAACTCAAACAAAGTAAGAAGATGGTCTCAAATGTTGTGACAAAATCCTGTCAAAATTCAGATCAAATAAGTAATATATCCTATATTGAGAAATATATTTTCTGTTTTGATTCTACTTGTTTTAGTGACAACGCCCACTTCATGAAAAATAATAATTATAAAAAAAAGAAAGTATTCACGTAATCCATGTCTAGATAACACAAGAAGAGTAAATGAAACAAAACAAAATAGACTCAAACGAACTTATGTTTGTCTTTTTTAATCAACAACCGTAACAGTGATCTGGATATATTCTTGAAATCAACAAGGAGAATGTTTAATGATATTTTAATGGTTGCTCATGACAACAACTTTCTGATGTCCTGGATAGAAGTAACCCAAAAATTCAATGTCACAAGTTATAAACCCGCAGAGATGGGGACTCAAACAAATATGGAAAGGGATGGTAGCGTTAGTTCTAACAACGTTGAACAATGTAACAGTGAAGAAATTGTCCGTTATAAAGATACCAAAATTGAACGTACACAGAATGGAAATACATGGTCAGATTTAATGCAACACTAAACAAACTAGAAAAATTTGCTTTCAATATGAACTTGATGTACATCCAATACCGATGGTCGATAAATGTTGCTAACATTAGCTGGTGTCAGATAGATACATCTGTCATTCAATGTGAATCGCTCCAGTGGACTGTCATTAAACCTCATGAGTTTGTCATTTATAATGGAATTTTGATTCTAACTAGCATGAAAGATGAGCTGACTCGTTTTTTATATAACCGTTCACAATCTGACAATGATATAAAGTCTGTAATGGAAGTGTTGAAATTATTTAATGGAAAAACAGATGTTGTAAAAGATGGTTCTTATATCTATTTCCGAGATGGTGTGTTAATATGTTCCAACTTATCAAGTACTTACAAAAATAAATCATTTTCTGTTGATGTAAAGACTAGTTACCTGCCTGAATCGGAGGCAGAGATTGTTGAAACTCTTGTTGCTTCTGTAATATCCATCACCTGCCTTATGTTCACACTTATTGTTTACAGTCTTGTACCTTCACTGCGAAATATTCCAGGGAAGATTGTTATGTCCTTTTCTGTTTCTCTTCTTTGTGCCCAAGTCATGTTCCTATGCTGCCAACAACCTGAAGGACTTGTGTGTGAAATATATGCTGCAGTTCATCATGCAGTATGGTTAGCTTCATTTTCATGGCTAGCAGCTATGTCTATTGATCTTGCGTATATTCTAAATTGTCAGTCGAACGTTCGTCAAGGCATGACCAGAAGTAACATTTTCAAATATTTGTCTACTGTATGTTGGGGAATCCCAAGTTTAGTTGCAGGTGTCTGCTTGGCTCTGTACAAAACTAACTTAGTCCCCATTGGGTACGGGCTGAACGGAGTCTGTTGGATTGGAGATTGGAAGGCACTGCTAATTGTATTTGGTGTTCCTGTATTTATCATACATATCGTTACATTTGTGTGCGCTGTGGCTATCGTGAGGGCAATTAGAAACGGTATTAACTTCAGAAACAAGAGTACATCAAATAGAAGTAATAACAGCAGACACTTCATATTATGCGTCAATCTGTCACTGCTGATGGGTTTAAACTGGGTGTTCTACTTTCTGGCCGTTACTGTAAATCATCCCATCTTGTGGACCGTGCATATTCTGGTTAACGGATCGCAGGGTCTCTATATATTTATGTGTTTTGTTGCTCGTAAATCGCTTCTTTGTAAGATAAGAAAATTCAACTTGAAACATATTATCTCTAAGAAACAGAATCATTTATCTGACAATCCAAATGCTAGTTTAAAGATGTCGGTGACAACAGTAACACCACTTGGCAGTCCGTATTCATCAGTTAAAATCTTAAATAACTCAATATAGTAAATTTCAAACAATTCAGTCCAAATATTTTGGAGTCGATTAGATTTTCTTAAGAAGGATGAAAAGTGAAAATTAATAAGCTGCTAATGACATGGAACAAGCAAGCCAGTACTTATATATGTTTCTGAAATATTATTAATGTACATGTTGTGACAAATGTTTACTTCCAGCTGAATCAAGCCAAGAGATAATGATACATATTGAATGAGAAGACACCAACGACCTGTGCCCCTGTGGCTTGGCAAGTATGACAACAGAACATATCCTACAGAACTGCCCCAGTATACAGACCTGAGAAGAAAGAGGTGGCCACTTCACCAGCGTCCAAGACAAACTGTATGGCGTGGCTGATAATCTGAGGCAGACGCGGCCTTTATTAGAGAATCCGTGGGGACTGCCTAGAGTAGTTGATAGTAGCTCTGCCTGCTAGCTGTGAGACGCCTCATAGCTCGGGTTCGAACCTACTGTCCTGCATTTGTTCGAGTCCCCTGGTCTTACTCAGGACGATAACGTGGTACCTCTGAAGTCGGAGAAAATCTGCCTGTATGGCGAGGAATACTAATTACGAGTACATTGAGCACACGGCTGCCAGTGTAAGTAATTTACAATGTGCACGCTGCTGCCATTGTAAGAAATTGGAAAAACGGATTTTCACGCAAAATCAGTTTCAGAGATGAAACTTCGTTTGAGTTGAAAGCGGCCGAAAAAAAAAAAAAAAATTAGAGAATCCGAAATCCCAATATAGTGTGAACGCGAAGAAGAAGCATGAAAAGACACCAACACCTGACGGGTAAAATGAAATAGTTAATGTGAATAAAACTGCAAGAATTTGTAAAGCACACAGCTAAAGCAAAAATCTCTTATATTTATCAATGGATCAATGTTTATGAGAATCGGCCAATATTTACTGGACTGGGAAAAAATGGATAAATTAAAGAAGATAATATTGTGTACAACTTCTATCTGATGTAGGTTTGACAGAGCGGTAGATGGGGAGAAGGCGTTGGAGGATTGAAGGGTTCCACACTCACCTCATCGTTTTGTCTTCAATTAGTAAGCATATAGATAACATATGGTATACGCAATAAGCGCTGTGCCATGGTATTGTGTTCATGTCGTATTAGGACAGAACGGTTGAGCCATCCATTGACTCTCAGAAAGATACCGGCGGGAGTCTTGTGCTTCTGTCAGGTTTTACTAAGCCGGATAGGTGACAGACTAAACTAACAGCTTGGTCCCTAGGGTTGGGATTTGAAGCAGGAGAAGACTAACTACACTTTCTACCTAGAAGAAATGATAGCCGTTACATACGATAGCACAACATTTATAAAATACATTTTACCGTGAGATGGACTTCCGGAGCATGAACACTGTCTGACTGTCCTTGGTGGAAGATGTTAGTAAGTCACTGGCCAGATTACTGGAGAACATGTAAGCAGAGGGTACAGTGTGGGTCAGTCGTGGGGCTTCCTGCAAAGGATGGCCACAGACGTAGCACGATTAAGAGGTTATGTTGTTACCCTACAAGACCCTAAAAAGCCGTGTGAATATCTAACTTCTTTGTCCAGGGAAAAAAAAGAATAATAACAAACGCAGGGAATAAGTTGTCCATCCAGGCCAGCGTCTGTGATCTGAATCTTTCAACGGTAGACAGGGTGTGTAATCTATGCAAGAAATGTGGGTTAATCTGCAAGTTAGAAAATTGGTGTTAATTTATAACCGTAACCAGACTACAAAACTATCAAATCAAACAGTCTGTTTACAGACAATAGTGATATGCTGGAAGACAAAGAAGAATAGTAAACCAACACAGAACTGGAGACGGTAATAACCATAAGATGTGGGACATCCTACGGAACAAATTAGAGCACTTATGGACCAATGTTTTTAATGTGAAGTGATGATGATCTTTCGACTAAATTAAATTAAAATTAATTTGTTTTTTTTGTACAGTTTAAGTGGGTTTTATTTTCATAAAGAATTCAAAACGAAAAACAATTAACTTATCTTATCTTATCTTAACCACATTTGCCGTGAAGCGTCGTGTGGAGAGTTAGTTTCTATCTTGTGCCAGGTGTGTTGCGCTTGACGTTGTCAGTCCATGCTTTCGCAGGACTCTGAGATGTTATCTATCCATCGTGTTCTTAGCCTGCCTCGTGCTCTGCACCATGAGTGTCCAAACAATTAACTAACGAATATAAATATTAACTATCAAACAAGAACCAAAATAAAAACAACATATTGCGCATTAATTTCGATTGCTTCGTGTACTTTCTGGGGTAGACGTGCAATAACAACTTTAGAGTCGGTACAATTTTAAAAGCACGCATTATTAATGTTTGTTTTCAATCCTACCAGTTAATTTGAGTAGCATTGACTGTCATTGGTACGTGCACCGCGTGCAATATACAGAATATGTACTTGTGGTCGTGCAGTTAGCGAAATATAAATCGTTTCGTGCTCATTACTCACTCGTGCTTCATTTGGTTCCAATATTTACATTACTCAAGTGAGTCATCATTCACTATTTATAAAGATAAACGGGACATGTCTCATCATTAATTGAACTTGGATTCTTCACACAACATATCTTGATATAACCAATAATGACTCACTATTAGATTAAGTATGCTTTATTCACGTACAAAATAAAATAAGATAGATCTTTGATACATCAATTGTTGGCATATGACTACAATATAACAGACATAGAAAAGTATTGAAACATTTCATGAGAGAATATCTATATTGTCATTATCTAACGTCTACTATACAACAAGAGTCTAGAAGATAGGAAGCCTACTATTGAACACAATCTAAGATGTGTCGTCTGTGAATACTAAGGACAAGTTACGTGCACAGTAACATTACCAACTTTAACATTTTGGACGACTTGATTCGTTGTGAGAATACGTTTGCCTTGTCTCTATATTTGTAGATGAGATTACACACAAACTTGAGGTGGAAAGTTTGTAATCAACTTTTTCTCTCACACACACGCCAGTGAGTCCACATCAAATCTGCTATGTGGTCACTTGCATTGTGATGATTAGAGCTTGTGAGAAATAACTGAGAAATATTTGTACAACCTGTACGCCAAACGGTTGGTTTCTATAACTCACAAATGATAATTGTATGTGAGCGATGCGAGACTGGCTTATGGACTATCAGAAACGAGTCGGAGAGAAGTAGAACACTGCTCACTGACAACAGAATAAGATCAACAACAGATGTATGATGGCATCAAGGTTCAACATATTTCTTCAAGCGATCGTAGTCATCATTCTTAGAGAAGTAGAACACTGCTCACTGACAACAGAATAAGATCAACAACAGATGTATGATGGCATCAAGGTTCAACATATTTCTTCAAGCGATCGTAGTCATCATTCTTATCTTTATGATAAATGGTAAACATGTCGTGAATGTTTTATTTATGCTAACTATTTTTAATTATTCTACTACACGCACATAGCAAGCAGTAAGTATTCACCAGAAAAACAATATAAACGATATCAAATTATATATAACTTCAAAAGATGTTTTATTATCAATTCATTTATATATTCCTTTGATGTACTGCAGCAGTTTCCTACTAGCGTCACTTGACCTCTGATGTTCGTTTTCTATCTCCACTACTGTTCTGTATATCATCTTTGCTATCAAAATGTATATAAACAATTCTAATTCCAAATAATATAAATATTATTTCTGCAAATGTTGTTTTATTTAAGAGGCATACCAGCAGCTTAGTGGATCATGTCATCCAGATCAAAAATACAAACACTAAACTTTACTTTGATGTCAGTTTAGAAATCGAAAATATCAATTAATAAATATTAAATGATGTCATTGACAGAAAATAAGCTAATCCTCAAACGTCATCACTTGGATTCAGTTTAGAAATCAGAACTAACACATAAACTGTTACTGTGATATCATCTTTGCATACTCAGAAAAGACAAAAACATAAATTTTTTGAATTCAGTTAGAAATAGAAAATAACAAATTCATAAATTCTGAAATGTTCAGTTTTATTTCAGGACATACACAGTTTACTATTGGATCATGTTTAGAAATCATAATAGCAAACACTAAATTTACTTTGATGTCATTTAGAATCAGGAAAAATAATTGAGAATAATAGAAGAGGATGTGGACAGATCATGAAATGAACTGACATGCTGCGAGAAAGTTATCCTTGCTCAAGAGGAAAAAACTTTAGCAGACGCACAATTGAGACAAATGATGGAGTATTTCTAACTTAGACTGCAGTGACATGGAAATTTTGTAGAATTCTGCCAGCCTACTACTAAATTGCTGATAAAATTTAATATTTAGCATAATGTTGTCACAATATTTCTTGTTTATAGCAAGATTTAGTATCTGTAATTTAATCTTATGTATGTAAGGGTAACATGTGATTAAGTAGACACAGTCTGCATTTAGGTGTTTATCCTTTGAAATTTCAATCGCACATCTTATTGGTCTATAAAACATTTTGACTTAATCTGCAGTGACATATATTGTATTCTTCACACTCTGAAATGGCATACGTCATGTTTCTGTTGATGAGTTATATCGATAATCTATGTAACAATGTACAGTCATTATGTACAATGAAGAAATATAGACTGACAGTTTACGGTACTTTATCTTCGATTCTCATTCACTATCATATGGAAGACAACAATTCTCCTTTTAATGTCCCCTTTTTAGATTTCAACCATGCTTCATTTAACAATGGTCATCCTCTTGGTATTCTCAATAATAAAGAACAAGATACAACGCTTCAAACAATGCCACACGACGATACGACTCCACGTAATGATATATACCAATCTATTAGCAAACAGACAACGGATCAACAATGTGACAGTATAAATATACAACCCAGGAAAAGTCCTTGTTCTGCTAGCTGTAAGGATAGATGCGGACAAATGATTACAGCTAGCACAACTAATTTATATCCTTGTCACTGCGACCAAGCATGCTGGCTATACGGAGATTGCTGCATAGACTACTACTTCCTATGCCTACACCTTAACATTAACGACACTTCTGCCTTGATACTCACTGCTACAGTCGCTACTCTGCACAACTACTCTCAAGTTCTACAATTTCACAATGACTTTCACTGGACTCGTCTCTCTCAGTGCAGAAACTTTATACCCACAGCATATTATTTTCATATTGTCGTCATGTGTAGCTCTCATGATGAGATTCTAGCAAAGTTTGACTCAATATATCGTGATCTTATAGATCCGTTATCCGACAATACACCGTTTTTCATTGGGCTCTCACAACAAGAAATTAAACAACGGTGTGAGCGGAAAGGTAAAGGGCATACAGACAATCATGCACTTAATTATATCTATGTAACACTTAATGATGCTGTGACGGTCCACTTCTACAATATATTTTGTGCCATCTGTAACGGCATTAACCCAAACCATGTTACTGCCTGGAAGACAAATGTCACGTGTATTGGAACGGTAAACACGACTATTTACCCTAATTTACTTACTGCTAGCAACTATAACACAACGCTAAATAATAACTGCATGATAGAGAATCTAAGCCCTCCTACATATAACAGCAGGGCATGTTTCCCACACTATCGTAATTGGACATACTCAGGCGATAACCATGAACAAGTGAATAGTGTTTCAGTTAGTAGACAAAGTGATTACAGTAATGAAATCCTGGCGAGTACGTGTGAACGATACCAATTTCTCTATATAGACAACACGACACGCACTGTTTACAAAAATCCGCACTGTCTTCTTCTTAATTTGTGTGAATACATCAACAATAACACAAACTTGGAATCTAGCATGAAGACGATCATAGACTGGATTGATAATACGACGATCATATATGAGAGAGGACAATGTTTGTGTCTGGACTATACCAACATTCCAACTGAATTGTTCATTAATTCTGAAACCATGTATCTTGTGGATTTTACTTTTTATCTTCGTTTTCCAGGTGTCACTGCTTCTAAACGTCCCAGTTTTCGAATTCTATTTGACTTTCAGTCTCCTCGGTCGATGGTAACCGTTAGTCAGACAAGAATAATCTTTCAAACTAAATCATGCCCTCAAGACCAGGTGTATATACCTTTATATGAAAGTTGTCGACAGGTTCAATGTGTACCTGGAACACTTTGGCAAGACAATCAATGTCTACCTATAGAGAAATTATGTACAGAAAATGAGACAAGTACGAATGGGACATGTCAAGAAAGAGACAGTTCAGAATCAGTCTACACTTATTTACCTTTTCCAGATGGTTCCAATTATATCAGATTAAATATAGCATTGAAATATGTCTTGAGTAAGGTTATAACACAGCATTCCAATTATCAAACCAGCAACAATTATATTCATGATGACAATGATACTGATTTGGATATTGATATAAACACACAGCAGTCTACACCGATGTGTAACGTAGGCACAAATATTACAAATAGCTCACTAAACAATGACACATGTACAGGTTCTCCTGAGAATATAAGTAGTATGTTTGAAATTTCTTATTTGAGAAATCTATGGGTAGAACAAATGAGAATTAAAAATACAGACTCGACAAAACTCAAACAAACGTACAAGAAGATGGTTTCAAATGTTCGTGACAAAATCCCTGTCAAAGTTCATGATCACATAAGAAATATATCCCATATTAAGAAATATATTTTCTGTTCTGATTCTACTTGTTTTAGTGACAACGCCCACTTCATGAAAAATAAGAATTATAAAACAAGAAAGTATTCACGTAATTCATGTCTAGATAACACAAGAAGAGTAAATGAAACAAAACAAAATAGACTCACACCGAACGTATGTTTGTCTTTTGTAATCCAACTTAACCGTAGCAATGATCTGGATATGTTCTTGAAATCAACAAGGAGAATGTTTAATGATATTTTAATGGTTGCTCATGACAACAACTTTCTGATGTCCTGGATAGAAGTAACCAACAAATTTAATGTCACAAGTTATAAATCCCGTGGAGATACTGAGACTCAAACCAATATGGAAAGGAATGATAGCGTTAGTTCTAACAACGTTGAACAATGTAATAGTGGCGAAATTGTCCGTTATAAAGAAACCAAAATTGAACGTACACAGAATGGAGAGTACGTGGTCAGATTTAATGCAACACTAAACAAACTAGAAAAATTTGCTTTCAATATGGAACTTGATGTACATCCAATGACATCTGAGGTTCAGATACATGTTGTTAACATAAGCTGGTGTCAGGTAGATACATCTGTCATTCAATGTGAATCGCTCCAGTGGACTGTCATTAAACCTCATGAGTTTGTCATTTATAATGGAATTTTGATTCTAACTAGCATGAAAGATGAGCTGACTCGTTGTTTATATAACCGTTCACAATCTGTCAATGATACAAAGTCTGTAATGGAAATGTTGAAATTATTTAATGGAAAAACAGATGTTGTAAAAGATGGTTCTTATATCTATTTCCGAGATGGTGTGTTAATGTGTTCCAACTTATCAAGTACTTACAAAAATAAATCATTTTCTGTTGATGTAAAGACTAGTTACCTGCCTGAATCGGAGGCAGAGATTGTTGCAACTCTTGTTGCTTCTGTAATATCCATCACCTGCCTAATGTGCACACTTATTGTTTACAGTCTTGTACCTTCACTGCGAAATGTTCCAGGGAAGATTGTCATGTCACTTTCTGTTTCTCTTCTTTGTGCCCAAGTCATGTTCCTATGCTGCCAACAACCTGAAGGACTTGTGTGTGAAATATATGCTGCTGTTCATCATGCAGTATGGTTATCTTCATTTTCATGGCTAGCAGCTATGTCTATTGATCTTGCGTATATTCTAAATTGTCAGTCGAACGTTCTTCAAGGCATGACCAGAAGAAATATTTTCAAATATTTGTCTGCTGTTTGTTGGGAATTCAAGTCTGGTTGCAGGTGTCTGCTTGGCTCTGTACAAAACCAACTTATTCTCCATTGGGTACGGACAGAATGGAGTCTGTTTTATCGGAAACTTGAAGGCACTGCTAATTGTATTTGGTGTTCCTGTATTTATCATTCTTATCGTTACATTTGTGTGCGCTGTGGCTATCTTGAGGGCAATTAGAAACGGTATTAACTTCAGAAACAAGAGTACATCAAATAGAAGTAATAACAGCAGACACTTCATTTTATGTGTCAATTTGTTACTGCTGATGGTTTTAAATGGGATATTCTACCTTCTGGCCGTTACAGTAAAACATCCCATCTTGTGGACAGCGCAAAATCTGGTTAACGGATCGCAGGGTCTCTTTATATTTTTGTGTTTTGTAGCTCGTAAATCGCTTCTTTGTAAGATAGCAAAACTGAACTTGAAACATATTATTTCTAGAAAAAATAATAATTCATCTGACAGTTCAAATGCTAGTTTAAAGATGTCAGTGACCACGGTAACACCACTTGGCAGCCCGTATCCCTCATTTAAGATCTTAAATAACTCAATATAATAAAACTCAAGCAGTTCATCCTAAAGGTCAAGAAATACCCGAATCATATGTCAATACGAGCCAGATAAATGGGAATATCTTTTCTGGATGTAGTTAAACACTTTCAAATGCATCTTGAATAAGCAATTATTGCAAATTATTATTATATATTCCTCTCGCATCGTTATACATTACATAAAGCCTCCAAGTAATTTCTCCGCTGTGTACTGGACAAATCGTTTAATCTCCTCCATGAAATTGCGTTCGATATTTCTTGCTTCTCTCAACAAAAGTCGTCTCAGGATTTCCTAGGTCTCCTCCTTCTTGAACCCTTTACTTCCCACAACAATGCCTACCTTGGTATTCTTTGATCATTTCTTCTCAAGGTATGCCCAACACATGCTCGATCTTCCCCGTCTTATTAGTTACTATTGATTGATCAGAATCTCTCTGCTTTTATCATCATCAGGTACCGTCTCCGCATTGAAGGTTGGCTACAATGAATCCCCAGCATCCTCTGTCTTTCGCCCTGGTGTTGCACTCTGCGAGACTGTCCTGTCTATTTCTTTAAATTTCCCTCCTACTTATCTCTCCGTCTTTCTCTTGCTTTTCGCTCTGATTTTATCTTCTCTTGAATTCGTCCCATTCTATGTTCATTATTTTTAATTATTACAAATAGAAGCGTTAATGTTATGTACAAGTGTATGTATACATTTTTTACATATCTGGGAAGTGTTGTCAACATTCAAGGTGGCACAGATGAAGACGTTAGGGTTAGAATACAAAAGGCAAGATTAGCATTTGTCATTCTGAAGAACATATGGAGTTCACGAATGATCAGGAATAAAACTAAGACAATGATATTTAATTCAAATGTCAAGTCTGTCCTTCTGTATGGAGCGGAGACATGGAGAACGACTAAGGTGAACACCAAAAAGCTGCAGACATTCATCAATAGATGCCTACGCAGGATACTCCATTTGAGATGGTAAGACAAGACCAGAAACAGAGAACTGTGGGATAGGGCAAAACAACGGCAGGTGGAACAGGAGATAATGAGCAGAAGGTGGCGATGGATAGGACACACACTGAGGAAACCCCTGACAGCATCGCGAGACAGGCTCTCCAATGGAACCCCCAGGGCAATAGAAGTAAGGAAGACCCAGAAACACCTGGAGACGGGAGTTAGAGATGGAACGCAAAAAACGGGGAGAGAGTGGCGAGATCTGGAAAAGATGGCCTTGGATAGGCGGACTTGGAAGGCCTTGGTTGCGGACCTATGCTTCCCTAGGGGCGAAGGGTAAAGAAGAATGTATAAATTTACACCTACATTTATTGTCTGAAATTTAAAACAAGTTTCCCTTTACAAAAATACTAGATATGATAAACGCTTATCAAGATAACAGAAGAAGGTATACCTATTGATTTTTGTGTAGAAAAATAGTATTGCCCTCTACCCTATTGATAACTTTAATCATTTCTTTGTAAAAGCAAGGATCATCTGTTCTTCATATATAATTGCCAACATGTGTGACACTGACTGTGTCGAATATATTCATAGCTATATATATGATATGGAGAGCCGAAGTAGCTTAGTTGTTAGTGAACTGGCTTCTTATACTAGTGGTATTTAGACGTGGAATATTTTTCCGACCATACACGGCTCTCAGATCTACCAAGCGTCAACTAGGTACCAGGAAAAGTACTGATAAGTAAAGACCTGCTGGTGTGATGTTGAGCCGACGGTCAATGTTGAATGTAGTTGAATTGAGTTGAATGTATCATATAAGTCCTGTAAAATTATATTTGCCCACCATCAAAATAATTATTGCTTCTAAGTTATATACCACTTGTTTGATTTGTAAATATTTGTAAAATATTTGTAAGTTGACTATGTAAATAGTATTTCATTTGATCTGAGGAAATGGGAATACTGACTAAATATAAACTTTCATAAAGTACCTGACTATGCTTTCCAAACCACTCTTCAAACACATACATTTTCAGATGTATATTTGTATTGCAGCTATCTTAAATTTGGCTGCCGAGTACATACATTGTTAAAGCAGAGAATACTGATTGCTGCAAGATGGAAATAAACATTAGTGATTAATGATCATATCGTTGACGGATTAGCGGAGTGCATAAGCGTTGGCTGTCCACCCGACACAAGAAGGTTGGTTGTGGTTTTATCCACGCAAACGTTCCACGCGTGAGAAAGTTGTCCTTTCCTACCTCCTGCACCTACAGCTAGTCATGTTACGAAAAGTACTCTAATGTCTGAAGTACGAAATCGTATTATTATCTAGCAGATTCTAATGTGCAGAAATAAATGTTCGTGACATATCTTCTGAAACCTGAATAAGAACATAGTGACAATATACTTATGTAGTGTAGCTGTAGATAAGATATCATTGACAATATACTTATGTAGTGTAGCTGTAGATAAGATATCATTGACAATATACTTATGTAGTGTAGCTGTAGATAAGATATCATTGACAATATACTTATGTAGTGTAGCTGTAGATAAGATATCATTGACAATATACTTATGTAGTGTAACTGTAGATAAGATATCATTGACAATATACTTATGTAGTGTAGCTGTAGATAAGATATCATTGACAATATACTTATGTAGTGTAACTGTAGATAAGATATCATTGACAATATACTTATGTAGTGTAACTGTAGATAAGATATCATTGTGTCTAATAATTTTTCTTTTACAACTTTTTGAGCATTAAAAAAATTCTAGAAATAATCCTGTGTAATGTATTTGTTATTTTTTTTCAAATGTCCATAATATATTATAGAATTAGTAAATCATGCAGGAATTTGTAATGAAAAATAAGAACAGGTCACTGCAGGCTCAACCATCATATGCACAGAATAAAGCCTGCTCAAACTGCGCCGTGTATATGTTCAGACAGAAACAAAAGACTCCAGAGCACATCCTGCAGTCATGTCCCTCATACATACACCAACGAAACGAAACATGACCTCATGAACAAAGCTACAGAGCAATCCATGGGGAACTATCGAAGAACTCCAACTGACATGCAGCTTCATAGAGGCAAACAATCTCATGGTTTAGACGAGCATACGAAACCGAACGCAACGGAGCAGAAGAACAGAAGGAATGAAAAACGAATTGTTTTCCAAACTGCCTGCCGCGAAGTTTGAACCAGGTAAGTTTACGTTGTGATCGAGCTCATTGCCGCTTAAGCTACAGACGTCCAGGAACAAACAAATCAATCATCATGACTCGATTATGCATGGATAATACACGTAACATAGTTATATATAAATTAATAAATTAATAATTCCTCTCTTACCGTTATACGTTACATAGGGCCTGCAAGTAAGTTCTTCATGCCGCTCTATCCTGGGCAACTCGCTCAGTCTCATCCATGAAACTGAGAACGATATTTCTTGCCTCTCTCAGCAAAGTAAGTTTCAGGGTCTCCTTTGGTCGTCCTCTCTTTCTTGAACCCTTTGCATCCCACTTCAATGCCTGCTTTGATATTCGTTGATCATTTCTCCTCAAGGTGTGTCCAACATATCTCCATTTTCTCTTTCTTACAACAGTTGTCACTAGTGGTTGACCAGACATTTCTCTGATTTCATCACTTCTCCTGAATTCATTCCATTTTATATTCCTTATTTTTTGCAGACATCTATTTTCAAATGCATTCATATATATATAAATGCACATACAAAAATCAGACCCATTACAAATAAGGCCGGTTTTGAAACAAGATGATGCACTGTCCCCTGTGCTTTTTAACATAACATTGAAAAAATAATACGGTAGGTACAAGAAGATTGTGTTATAGATGAAACAGCAAGAATACTTAGTTATCATCATCATCAGATGCCGTACCGGCTGATGTAGACGATCATGGATCTCCATAAATCTTTGTCTCTGGTGTTTGCTATCATCTCAGATGTTGACGCTCTTCCGTGCCATAAAGTCAATCTATCCAAAACGTTCTCTCTCTCTGCCTTCCTCTGCCTCGTTTCCCCTCGATTTTACAGTTATTACAATGTGTTCTAAAAAAAAACCGTTCTCATCACATGCCCGAAAAATGATGACGGCCTCTTTCTTATATTGATGCTAAGCTTCTACTGTGTCTTATGGGGATGGCATATATGTGGTAGGAGATAATTTTCTGAATTAGGTTTCGCGCCTTCTATCATCTGTCAAAAAAGGATCCAGAGACAAAGGATTGACTACATTGCACCGGATTCCCTCACAATGAACTGGGGTCTTATTGGCGAAGTGGTTAAATCATTTGCCTGTCATACTGAAGGCTGTGAGTTCGAATCCGGACCGAGACACGTGTGCAATATTTTCATGAAAGCCCTAGGATTGTTACCGGAGCTACAAAGTTAGTGCTTTGTGCAATGCTCTCGGCAGATGGCATGTCATCTCTACCGACAGGGACGGAGACATATGGTCAAACCAGGGGCAATGAAGTCAATCCTTCGCATTTATACCATTTTTTATTTAAGATAATGAACAAGAAACCTGTAGAACATTCAAACACTTAATAGAATGAGAGAAAATATGGAACAGTATTAATCTATACAAGATAAAATATGTGATGATAAGAGAGGATAATATTAATAAGGAAGCTGAATACATGGAAGTGCGTCCGAGTGGTTACCGGGGCCCAAATTTGGGGTGTAAAGAATAGAACCACTGTTACCTGTCACGCATGTCGTAAGGGGCGACTAAGGAGGTTTGACTGAAATCGGATGCATGTGTCCTAAATGTGTAGAAGTCTATGCGTTTAGGGGCCTACCAAACCAATGTGCAACGTATACACGTTCTTGGCAAAGATCAAACATATCACAAAGAGTGATTAAAATTGGTCGTAAAGAACGAACGCAAAGAAGAAGGAGGAGACATGTAAGTAGATAATATAAAAGAAAAGAAACATCTAAGTACTTGGGCATGAAATTCAATATCACCAACATAATAAGAAAAGAAATATATATAATACAATCGCGAAACAAGGTATACTTTGCCTCCACATGACAACACCTGTTAAATTCAAAGTGTATCTATCGTAATATCAAGGTCACAATATACATAAGGGCAATAAGAACAATTGTTCTATATGTACCACAACCTGGAGCAGAACAAAACAATATAAAATATTATAACAGACCTTTAAAACATAATATTAGATGAAGATTTGGGACAACAATAATGAAAATGGTGGGGAATAGTGAATGAGAAACAATAAGGACATTTAGTACCGCGTGGGGAGAGACACCAGTCAAATGGTAAGCAGGCCTCGCGCAAAAATCAGTCAGAATTGCAATACCAAGCGTCATGACTACCGCATGAATTGAAGCAGGCGATCGCAGAAGAACAAGAAGACGAAGAAGGACATTTAGGATTTAGTTAAATCATGAAATGGAACGCCATCTACGGAGAGTCTTGCACAAAGCACGAACTCCGTAGTTGCAACAACAATCCTAGGGATCTCTGGAAAAAATGCAGATTTGAACCCCCTATCTTCGGAACGCTAGACAACGGCTTAACCACTTAGCCACATAAATCTACATCCTCTTACTACAAGTTATTGTCATGTGTGTTCCCTCTGCTCTGCAACGACCTTACCATGATGTTCAATTGACGCTAGTTTTGATATTCTTAATTCCCATTATTCACATTCCTAATAGTGTATATATATATACAACGTACATACGATCGAACGTGCCAATGAAGAATAATTCTAGCAAATATATACAAACGAGAAGTGCTTTCAAACTACATTATACACTCAAACTGGCGGTAGTTAGAAACATATCAAGTTCGATTATATGTAACATTTGTTTTATTTCGTGTAATTTTCAGACTAGTCGTTTGAAGAGAACATCAAACAACATTAGCAGCGTGCGCACACACATTGTTTAGTGTTGATATTTAGTTTACTTTAATCTTTTATATAAACTGTTTGTCTTTACTATGTTATGTTAATTCCTTGTTTGTATGTAGTTCTCTCTCTCTCTTTCTCTCTTTCTATCTCATGCCTTTTTAAACCCGATTGGTGCACAGGTCCTCAACCAACTCGAGCCAAGTTTTCCTATCTTTAGTCATATCCTACAGCTCCCTCCAGCTCCTGAACATTGTTAATCTCTGCCTCCAAATCTATTCTACATGTATTTCTAGGTATCCATTTCTTTCACGTTCCGTGTGGGTTCCAAAAGGTGCTCTTCTTGTTACATTCCTTTTGAAGACAAAAAAAAAAGAGAAAAAGGAAATTGTTTAAAAGAGTAAAATCTTGGATGAGTTAGGCCGAGGAATATATTTAACATGTGTGTTCACTTGAAAACATTGAACCCGGTGAAGAATGGATACAAATGCCAACATACATTATTTTCAGTATGTATAAGACTTGATAAAGAATGGAGAACTCAGTGGCCGTGAAGGCAGAAGCTCGTGCATTAATTTCTGAGAACTCGACTGAGGACAATGTAATCATTTACACAGATGGGTCAGTGAAAAAGAGCGGTGGGTTTTTCATAACTATAAGCCATCTCACTATGGAAATTATGGCTAAAGCGTTGGTTTGTCTTGAGTCACAGACTTTTATCCATGCATATTTTTCTAGTGACTCAATGAGCATTCTAGTGACGATTGAAACAGGCTGGGCGCGGAGACAATGGTTGAAGTCGCTTAAGATGTCTAGGCTGACAAAACTCACTTTTATTTTTGTGCCGGGGTATGCAAATGTAAGGGGAACTGAACAAACCGATAGGCTTGAAAAAATAGCTGCTGTAAAATGCGACCAGGCTAATATTCTGAATTCCCTTAGGGAGAGAGGATATGTAAATGACTCAAGTAATAATGGTGAACCTACAACTCTAAATAGACTGCAAGAATATCAAGTCAAATGTGGTGTAGCTAGACAAGAGCACTATGCTGGAAGCCAAAGAAGAATAGTAACCTAACAAATAACAGGGTGTCATTAGTTGTCACATGCTGAAAGACACACTGAGGAGGAGATCGGAGAACTTATGGACTAATTAGTTCGATGTGCAGTGATGATGATCCGACGACTAAACTATATAATCACATAGTCTAAGATATGCGGAGATGACGCAGTATTGATAGCCGAGAGCGAGCAAGTACTACAAGAACTAGTAGACCAACTAAACAAAACTAGCAATAAATATTGAATGGACACTAACACTCAAGAAAAAAACAAATACTATGGTTATCAGCAAATAATGGGGAAAGTGAAAAACAAATATGAAAATACACGAAGAACTACTTAAGTATGTAAAGATAGCTTTATCTAGGAACATGACTAGAGATGATGGCAGATGTAAACAAAAATAGATTAGAAAGAGAAATGAATGGCATACACGTTCAACGACATGAATAAGTTACGAACATCTAAACAATAACCCACACAAAACTAAAGATAAATATAATAGCAATGTTTACAACGATGTAATTTAAAGAATACAAAGAAAGCATTAAACAAATACATAATTTGAACATAAATGATAATTGGAAAGAATATAAAATGAAATAAATTACATCAAGAACGAATAAAAAGAATTACAAAGAAACTAAAATTAAACAAAATAATATTACACATAAAAAGTACACTAATTGCAAATCTTATTAGATGGAAAGTGAAGTAGCAGAAAGATGAAAGAAATAGAATGTGGCAATTAGAGGAAGTAGCAATAATACAATGAATAAAAAGAAAGTGCGAACACAAGTAGACATGAACAAGACACAGTAAATAATTTTAAAGGCCCCACAGCTCAGCATAGAACGGACATAATTCTCAGCCCCGCTAACAGCTCTTAAATACCTATCTTGTCATCCAATCCAGGTAAAATGCACCAGCCATATTAAGTGGCGCGGATTAGGATAACTATACTAGGAATCCCAGCATATTTCAATCTCTCATTATTTGTTACTCTTTTCCTCTAGGAGATCTGAGTATACGACTATTGCAGGTCCTATCTAACGTACAATGGCACAAGATGAATAATGTGTACTGTTTTATTGCTAGTCTCAGTATGTTCTGCAGTGTTTATAGTTTCAATAATTAGTATTCTGTTGTTTTGATAGATTCAGTATGGCATATTGTGTTTTCTTGTCACAATATCTTCTGTTGTGTCATTAGTCTCACTATGTTCTTTTGTATTTCCAGTCTTAATATATTTTATTGTGGTTCTAATCTTCAAATAATCTGCTGCGTCTAGTTAATTAAATAGTTAAATAGTAGTGGGTCTCAAAACGTTTGTCTGTGGGCGCCGATACCGAGGTCGAAAACACGCTTCGCTAGTAACCTGATCCTTTACTTGGGGATCTAAATTACAAGTGCCTCTTAAGTCGAAGTACGGCTTTCCTGAATGACGAGGGACACTGATAATAAGGAAAGCATGCCTTCATGGAAAAATTAGCCAAAAGGTTCCATATTAGGTGCCGTGATTACATCTGAATTCATAGCGGGCGAACAGATCACGATTGCTTGTTGTTGTGAAGGTTGTGGGTTTGAATTCGGACCGAGTCATATGTGAAATTATTTTATGAGATCCCTAGGATTGTTGCTGAACTAACAGTAACCAGTTGTTAGAGCTACGGAGTTCGTGATTTGGGCAACACGCCCAGCAGGTGGTGTATCATATTGATCGAGACGAAGCCATATAGGGAAAACCCGGTGCAATGAAGTAAATTCTTCGTCTTTAAGTCCTTTATTTATAGTTTACTGAACAGAAAATTATTGTCACTAAACTTTGAACATACCCATAATGTATCAATCTCTGTCAGCACGGGCTGAAGGATTTACATACTGATAGCTCCCATGGCACGAACCAACCCAGGGTTAAATCCTACAACTTTTGATACAAATTTTCTCCTGCCCCAAGACCACCTTCCTCGATGACAGTCGTCACTATGGAAAAGTCAAAACTGGGGAGTCTTCAGTATATCTTTCCCTGTTCAGATCAAGTAAGTCAATTTGCGAGTTTTCTAATATGTTTTCGTTATTTACAATGTTGATATTTTTTAAATAATGGAACAAGTTTTGTGATCATTCAAATCATACTTTATTGTCAGATGACCGGTCTAACCGTTTGTTTTATAGATGCGACTCTATATATTAGAAGAAGTAGTGATGACAAATTAATAAGAGCACTAAAACTTTGTAGTTGCGAGATAATGATGTTGAGGATAAACACAATTTTAACATTTATGATTTCAGTGTTACATAATTATACTTATGAAAAAAAGCAATGATTATGATGATTATATTCCTCCTTATACTGTTATAGTGACATCTGTTATAAGAATGAGAAGATGAAGATATGTTGGGCATACCTTGAGAAGAAATAATCAAAGAATACCAAAGCAGGCATTGAAGTGGAAGGCAAAGGGTTCGAGAAAGAGAGGACGCCATAGTGAAACCCTGAATGAAAACGAACTTTGCTGAGAAAAAGGAGGGGGGATATAGAACTCAATTTCATGGGAGAGATTGAGCAAGTTTCCAGGGACAGAGCGGTATGGCGAAATTACTTGCATGCCCTGTGTAACGTATAACGGTACGAGAGGTATATATATATATATATATATATATATATATATATACATACCGTTATACGTTACATAGACACTACATATACACAAAATCGTCATACTGTTCTGTGCTAGATAACTCGTTCAGTCTTTTCTATGGAACTGAGTCCGATATATCTCGTCTCTCTCAGTAAGTTCGTTTCAATAGGGCGTCCTTTCTTTCTTGAACTGCAATGACAGCGTTGTGATTCTTCTATCATTTATTCGCAGAGTATGCAGAACATATTTTCTTTCTTATAATGGTTGTTACTGGTGTTTGAAACAGACATTTACCCAATGTCATCCCTTTAAGAAGTCATCCCTTCTCGGTGAATTCGTTCCATTCTATACATAGAAACATGCTTTGTGGTATTATAGTTCGCAAAATAAACGTTTACGCTTTCTGTCTACCATGGTACCAGCAACACTTTCCAAGTTGCGATAATGAGTGATGGTGATCACATTCGCTGTGCTACTAATACGTACAACTAATAATCTCTTGTCTACATACGGAATAGAATAATAAGCTCAAGACATAAGACTGATGTACAAATTGAGCACGTAAAAGAATATTTGGCAGTAGAAAATCGCAGAATGCGTGATGTAACGCATAAAATATGTAATGCAAAATGTTTAAAAAGCGGGTGATCTGCGTGAAGTGCTATGATGTCGACCCAGTAACTAATAATAACCAATCGTTGAAATAATAATTTGTTAAATCATCATATAAGTAATTTTCTGCTTCTAGGTGCCAGCTTGGTTTTGCAAGAATGCAGCATGCTAGCAATAGTCAACGATATGCTGTTAACGTTACCAAATAAAATGTTCATTAGTTGTAGCCTACTGATGGTAACGTAAGTTTGTTCTTCATATCTGTTGCAGTTTTACAATAGACGGTCTACAATTATTTTATCTGTTAAAAAGTCTTTGCTTATCAAAACTACATATCTTTAACTTGCTTACCCCAGGGAAGTCTGAGGTGACTGTGAAATCTCAAGATCTTGGTTTATTCTTTTCTATTCAACTTGTCTTATTCATCATCACTGGCTGTTCTATCCCTCCTCGTCTTTTTCACCACATATTTATTTATCTTCTCGACCATGCCATGTTTTGTTCTGAAATCATATCGGATCTCAACATCAGCAACTAGCTTCGATACGTTATATTCAATCGTTTATATGTGATTTTTTTCTCCTCAAGTCAACAAACTGAACTCTACTTGATTTGGCTCTCGACCTAATATAACTTTCGACCTAATATAACTCTCGACCTAATATGACCAAATACGAGAAATCACACAAAAAAAGTTTGGCAATAGCATAAACTAAACCTACATTTTTAACGACTGAATACTGGCCAGATTGTCAATTTTATGAAGTTCTATCTATGTATACTGTTATCGCAAACCTCAGTTTATACACATACAGTTAACCGTCAGCAAAAATTAATTAGCTTAAAACTTACCCTGGAATTAACGTAGTGCAAGACAGTATACAATGTTTAGGATTTTTGCTATTTAAAGAACTCCGTTTCCTAGTGTGTCTCATCAATGCAAACTTCACTAGCAGTTGCTATGTTTCACTGGCAAGAATCGCCATTATTGAATAATTGGAATTTGGAGAGGTACAAAATTGTTGGAATTACAACGTGGTTTTTAAATAAACGATGTCGCTTCCTAAACAAGAACGTAGAAGAAGACGTCTTCATGATGAAGGAGAAGAAGTAGGCGCTGAAACACCAGCTGTGGTTGCAAGATCTTCCGAATGCGTACGTATTTCTGTTAAATATCCACCTACCCGTGGTGTACTCACTTTATTACTGTCTATTTATTTGTCATTTGCTAGTTACTTACAAACAAGTTACTGTACTGTTGCTTCACACTCAACTTTGTATCGAATAAAAAAGTAAACAGTGGAATTTGAGTCAAACATTATTTAAACAAATAAAACGGTTTTAGCTAGCTAGGTTTATTTTTTGTTCATTTGAATTGTGTGATAAGACTAATTCAATTGTAATGACTAAAATGATAGTAAGTAATGATCACTAGTGTCACTAGTAGTAGTACTACTAATCATGTGAGGAGTATAATAATAATAACATCGTCGTAATATATATCCATATCGTAATAATCGTTAAAACGGTTATTTTATTATATCATCACTCAAGTCACTGTTGGCCTGTTGTGTTGAGTGCTATTAGTATTATTGTTGTGTTTATTATTATATTATATAATGAATAATAATGACAATAAACAGAAATGTGTCTTAATTTAAATCATTATCTGAATTATTATCATTTGTGCAACAACTTATTACAATTTAAAGTTAAACTAATAATAAATAACGCTAAACAACTTACAAGTTAAATAACTACTGACTAAAAGTGTCAATTCACCAAACTCTGAACATTTGCTTTGGAGCAGCAACTAACTGTGTGTGTTGTTACTGTAGGCTAGTCCTGTTAGTTTTTGCAAAGCAATCTTGTTTTATTACCGGATAGAATAATGTATAGTTATAATAGTAGTTTAGCTTGTTATGATTAATCATAATTTATTTTTCTAGATTTCATTTATGAATGTATTTTGTTAATTGGCAAAAGGCAGCATTTGTTACACTACAGCATATTCCATAACAGTCAGTGACAGGCCACCAACCATGTGTATCCTGTGTTGATATTGAGTGATGACCTTCAGGCATGGAATGTCAGTTGTGATCTAATCTAGTTTTGTACTGGGTGAATAAACAATGACGGACCAGACATCAATGTTTTTCCTAGGATGGGGTGGGACAAGAGGCTACACTCCTAGACCCCAATGAAATTTATGGTATGTCCAATGACAAGAACATTAAACAAGCAGGCATCAATACAGTTCAGAAAGCCAGATAAGTGAGGGCACATTTACAAATGCAGCAATATGGATATATGATGATCATCCATTGTCATGGTGTTGCTCCTATCAGTTACTACCTGATAAGGTGTAGCTGGACCTTTACAAGGCTGTCACCTGGTGCTGCATACGATGGCAGACTTAACTATGGTGATAAGATTAATGATTTAGAATGACCAAAACATAAAAAATACACAGTGTATTTCTGGTAAAATTTGGCTATAGTTAGTCTGAAAAAATGATGGTCTGAATTTTTACA
Source organism: Arion vulgaris (assembly GCA_020796225.1). Classification (NCBI taxonomy): domain Eukaryota; kingdom Metazoa; phylum Mollusca; class Gastropoda; order Stylommatophora; family Arionidae; genus Arion; species Arion vulgaris. The sequence continues at coordinate 27,404,462 of CM036764.1, forward strand.
ACACGTGCATGTTGAAATGCATGTTGAATTGTTTTAATTATACCCCTGACAGAAGAAATATTGATCCTGGGGTTTTCTACCCAGTATCCTCAGAATGTGGAGACTTGTGTCCCACCCACTTCTAATACAGAGCTTACAGATTCAAGTTATATCTTTTATATCACATTGTATGGAGGCCCACATAGAAAACAGTGAAAAATCTATATGCTGAATTGTATATTATTTTTTCTTTCAGGAGTCTGAAGATGAAAGTCCAAGCATAGGTAAAGTTGATATCTGTGTGTGTTTAATTTTAGTGTATGTTGGTGTCAAAATCTAATGTATCTCTGTACTGTCATTGCTTTAACAGTTTTCATGTTTTTACATACTGGACTCCTACTTGCCACCAAATTATATTTTGACATCGCTTTTATTATGAAATTTTATTTATTACCAGTGGGTTCCAGTCTGTCCGTCATCTGATACAAATTATATTCCAAAAAGGTCTGCAGTTTTTGTTTTATCACCATCATGTGCCATACAGCTGGCATAAGCGATTATGGATCTTCTCTAACGTCTGTACTGAGTTGGCTATCAATTCGGACATTGACACTCTTCCATGTTACGTTATGATCTCTGTCTCGTTACTCTATTGATTTTGCTAGTTGTCGCTGTGTTCTAAACATCTGTTTCTTGTAATGTTCCCAAGAAATAATGATTGTGTCTTTCTTATGTTGATATTGAGTTTTTCTCTATGCATTGATCTATTTTACACATTAACATTTGCAATTTTAGCAGTGCATTTGATTTTTAGCAATATTCTGTAAAATCACATCTCTTTGACCTCTACAAATTTTGCTTTTTATACATATATATGTATTGTTATGACTCACATCCATGTGTCAGTAATAACTATGTAACACTGATAACTGTTTCTCAAAAGATGACTTGTTGCTTAGTGCTGTTCATTTACTGGAATATTGTTTTTTGTCTGGTCTATTCCAATCTTTATTTCTTATCTCCAACAATACTACATCAACTAAAAAGCTCCTTCATGCAGCATACAAACTTCAGATCTGGAAAAACAGCACCTCCCTAGCATGATAGAGTGCATTTCTGGTATTGATTGCAAGAACAGTGAGACGAAACCACACGAAAGAGCCATAATGTTGAAGTGTGTAGAGGTAGAGATTCACTATTGTCTATTCCCAGCTGGAAGATGAAATTGGTTGCCTACTTTTGTCGTTAAGCGTAGGGATGGGAGCTTTAATTTGCATTCTAGGGCCAGATGAGTCGCCTTGTTGCATTATATTCATGTTTATGTAGTGTCGTCTTGATATTGTCTATCCATCTTTTTCTTAGTCTTCCCTTAGTTCTAGCACCTGATCTCTTTTTATTGTGTGCTGTTATTGGTGGTTGGTTGTATTTCATTCTCATTAAATGTCCAAACCACTACATTTGTTGTCTTTCGATGAATTCAGTGCATGAAGTTATGTCCACTCTGCTTCTGATGTCCTCATTTCGTAATCTATCTTTCCTGGTGATCCCCACTGTCTTGACCTCAAGCATTTCATTTCACACTTGGAGAGCTCTCTGTGGTATGTTGCTGTAAGAGACCAAGTTTGGCACTGGTAACAAAGTGTTGGTAGGAAAATACTTTTTATCATCTGTATTTTCACTTCCACCTTGATCTTTGGGTGTTGCAGTAAAGGTGCCATCTGGTAGGTCACTGCATTTGCTTTTTGACACCTTGTCTCTATTTCTCTATCGAGTTTTCTGTCCTCTGTAAAAATGCTGCCTAAATATTTGAATTCAGAAACTTTCTTTACTCTGGTGTTGTCTATTTGTGTGTTTGCTTGGCTTGGTGTTCTGCTGATTTTCATGGTCTTGGTCTTTTTTGTGTTGATTTTCTAAGACTTTTTAACGCCCCCATACTACTACGATTCTCAACCTTCTTATCCCTCAATAAAATGTAGGTGATACATAGGAGTTACTATGTATGTAAATAAATATGTATTTAAATGTGTAAAAGACTTCTTTGAGAATGCTGCTTTTGATCTGCGCTGTAATATAATTATTTTGCCATCTTATCTGCTTTTTCAGAACATTCAGAGCGTGAGAGTGTTGTAGAGGACAGTGCAGATCAAGAGGTTTGAAAATATGCATTTTCATTCACATGTTATTGTCATGTTCAGAGAAGCACAGAATAATGTACATTTTTAATTTGTAGAAAAATTGTTGGTTCAGATTTAACTCTTTCCACGCTTTAAGCCGCACACTGCGCCACGGCGAAAGTCCGTTGCACGCTTTAAGCCGCACACTGCGCCATAGAGTTGCTTCCCTATAAGAAGTCTTTCTAGTTTTACTTCTACTGGTTTACTTATACTACTTTTCAACCTTGTTATTCTATTGAGGTGTCCAGTTTTCTTCAATTTAGTATATAATAATATATATATATGTTTATTTATTGACGAGTAGTTGGGATCGTAATTTAAAATTTTTTTTTTTTTACTTCCTTGAATTAACTGCTTAAAAATTGAGAAAATAAATGGGCGTGGAAAGAGTTAAATTGAACTTGGTGGAGATGGTGAGTGTTTATAAACTGAAGAGTGCATTCTTATGCTTTGTATATGTTTTTAGGTAAGTATGCTTCCTCGTGTAGTAACTTATCCGTCATGTAGATACTATACAAACATTTGAAAGATCCAGGTAAATAGACGCTTAGCACAAACTTAATGGTTTTAATTACATAGCAAGCTTACATTTAAATAGAAATCAAGATTGCATTTATTTTGATACAGACATTAATTAATAATGCAACATAAAAAAATCAAGAAGTAGTTTTATTAGGAGAGATTAATAGTTTTGGGTAGGGGTCGGCGATAGAAAAGTTAACACTCTGCGCTAGTGATTGCATGCCATGGAAATTTCAGGGTTCCATGCTAACTTTGCACACACAAAAATAATTATCTGTGTGCACAGTTTGCAGTTGGACTATATGACACCCTGATCCTTTACTTGAGTGTCTATATTACAAGTACCTCTGAAGTCGGAGTAAGGCTCGCTTAACTGGCGAGCGACACTAATGATAAGGTAAGTAATCCTTCACACAAAAATTATGCGTCATATTAGCCACCATGACTACGGCTGAGTCATGTGAAGACACAAGTTGTCATTCTGCGCCTTAGAACAGGACACAATCGGCTCCGCAGCCACATGTATACAAAATTCAAGATTGGCAATTCAGCCATGTGGACAGGCACACCAGACTGCAGAGCACATACTCCAAGACTGCCCCGAATATGATACACTGAGGCAAACTTACTGGCCTAACGAAACAACACTCGACAGAAAACTACACGGAATTCTGTGTGAGCTACAAAAGACAGTGAAGTTCATACAAGAGACAACATTGAATATATAGACATATTTCAAGCGAACGAAAGAGAGAGAGAGATGAAGACAAAAATAGTTTTCTGCAAAACTAGAGAACTTAGATACTGATATTATGGATGCAACAAGTTTTAACAAAAATTATAACTCTCACAATACTAGCATCAACCAAGAAAGTGAAAATAACTCAAGAAAATTAAATGTAGTAATAACTGACTTATACACCCAAGGAATTACAAATGGTTTCATTTTTACATGTTGCTTTGATCAATTGATTCAGGTGTATTGAAATATTGATCTCAGTCAGTATATAGTTGCTGTTTTCATCCATTTCAACTTTATTTTACTAAGCCTGTTAGCAATGTTGAAAAAAACTTTTCACTGTTTTCATCAGTGGTGGGTAATTCGATTTATTGAATTTACCCTTAATGTTGCATTTATAGATGCCTGGCTGCTATAGTTCACCAAAATTATTAATATATAAACAGCCAACCTCAATATTTTTGTGTATCCATGTATTGACCTGCAATGCTGGCAATAATTTCAGGATGAAACAGAGGAGGGAAGTGAGACTGAAACAGAGGAAGGCTCAGAAACAGAGGAGGAGACAGGTTCAGAGACAGAGGGGTACACTGATGAAGAGGGATTGGCAGAAGAACGACAGAGTGGAGATGGGGAGGTAAATATGTTAACTCATTGGGGATATTGTCATGTAATGTGTACGTGAGTACAATCTTAGTGGTTTCTATGTACTTATCATGTTTTCTATTGTTCATAGGGAAGTTTAGTGGGGAGAGAGGAGTAAGTACTTCATGGAAAATGTCAGCCGTAATCTGGTCAAGGATAGTTATGATCCTACTTTGTCCCCATCTTTCCACCTAGCTCATGTATGACTCCTCATGCAGCACCCCAAGTAACAATATTGACTGACTGGTTGGGGAAATCTCACTTATAGATTTCTCATTTGTTTATTGCTTCCCCTGTGGGGGAGTTAGGATTGACAAGTCAAACTGACCAAACCCATGTGTGAACTTAATCACAAATGGATTTTGTAAATATAATGATGTTGACCCAAGTGGCCAGAATATGGAAATCTAACAAAGTCACACCCATTATCACCGAGTGGTTACCGGGGCAAAATTGGAATGTAAAGAATAGAACCACTTACCTGCCATGCATGTCATAAGGGCGACTAAGGAGGTGGGGATGGCTACAAACGGAGAGCGAACCGAGTAAACGCTGGCTGAAACCGGACACATCGCGAAGGATAAGCACCAGAGCTCCAAATGGTGCTGAAGATGTGAAGTAAAACACACCAATGCTAAGGCTGCATGAATCAAATTTCCACATGAATAGAATTTATGGGAAATCTGGTACATCGGTCTGGGCGGTGATTGCGCGTGAGAAAGACCCATTATGGAATATGTCTCCAGCTTCTAGACAACAGCAGCTTAGTCAAACTTAGGGAAGCTATTCAAAATACAGGCCAAAAAAATAATTAGGTGCAAGTAGAAATACTCTCATAAAAGAGATGGAGAAGAAAGTTGATATAGATTCCTTCCAACTCAGAAGGTACACAACTCCTACCCAGTTAGAAAAACTCAGAGGCTGCTACGTTATCCTTTGCTTCACAAATTTTAAGATAGATCCCAAATTACTTGGCACAGAAACTAAATTGAGATGTGCAGGGCTCTGATGCCAGAGCACTGGCCATGCAGCCTAGACCATTTAAGAATACATTTGAAAGTTTTAAAAAAACTTGTTACAGCCCCCTGTTCACATTTCTTAGAGTACACTTGGTGATTGTATATGACAGAGAAATTAAGGTCACTTGTCCGAAGCAGTCCCAAAACTTCATTTCACAGAAAAGGGACAACAGCTGAACTAATATTCAACAATCAGCATATCACTTGATGGTGTCTGCTGTTGTATAGCAATTTATCCACCATTTTGGAGAACTCTTCTGAACAATACGGAAGTAGTACATAAAGTAATACTGGTGTTTGGTCATCGAAACTCCCCATGAAAAAAAGACATACACCCAGGACAACAAAAGTTGTTAAAGGGAGTTTGTATTTCACCGACTTTTGCATCAGTGGCAAAGAAAATATTAATCTTTGCTGTCTTTTTTGTGTGCATTAACATAGTGAATGGTTATGAGACTGATGTCAGCTGCATAGTTAAGATCCTCCAGCCCATCTAAAGCTTGTATTTCTTCTTTCTTCCACATGTGACTTTCCTCATCAGCCATTCAATGACCAGATTGAATTTATTTTTAAGTGAGAGTATTATACATCCATATGTTTCATAACTTGGTGGCCAGACTTTATATGTTATTCCTATTGGTCATCTCTTCATTTAGGAACAACCAGACAATGGTAAACCAGATGATGATGAAGATAAAAAAAATCCAGCTTATGTTCCTCGAAAGGGAGCATTCTATGAGCATGACTTTCGTCGCGGGAGTGAGGGACCAGAGGTGGAGGTGAAAGAAGAGGCCAAGTAAGTCACTAATGCTTGAAGGGCTATCTTTGCTCTATCAATGCAAACACAGAAGTATATTTACAAATATAAATAAGTAGATTCTTTTTAAACATATTTGACAAACTACGGTCAGTATTATACAGTTCTCAGATTTGTGCCTCAGTTGACAATGGTTGGGGAAGTCTCTGTGGTGTATAGGTTGCCTCCATTCTAAGTATCATTGCCTTGGAGCAATCAAGATATTTTTCAAGATCTCAGTGTTGGGAAATTGTGTTCTAGTCATATGAATGGACAATAAACATAGATCCTGTGTTCAATTGAGTCATAAAAGAACCTTGGCAGTTCAAATTGAGAAAAGCAGGCCGGAAGTCGCTACCTGGACAAAATTCATTAGAAAGATTACAAATAAAATTTGTACAAAATATTTTCACTTTCAAAATTACGTGAATTCTAGCCGGGTTACAGAATTCATGCACTGCCGTTGAGATCTTCCTGTGTGCGAAAGAGAGAGCACACATGGTTAGTCATTGAAGTACAACGATGATGGTCCAATCAATCAGTGGCAATGGAATGGCTCTGGTCAACATATAGCTGCTGTTAAAAGAAAATACTTGCATTATTAATTTATAATAGTAGATAATTATGTGTGCTTAGATCCTGTGTCTGTGATTAGCTTATGGAAGAGTTTGTTGATGTAAGGACTTCTGTTATTTCTATTTGAAATTGTTACCCTTGTTTCTCAGACCAAAGAAAAAGCTGTGGCAGGATGAAGGCAAGTGGTCACATGATAAATACATTGATGACCTGCAGGCACCCAAGTCACGGCAAGAGCTAATTGAGATTTATGGATATGATATTCGAAGCTCTGACAAGCCACCAGAAACTCCGCCTAGACGACAACAGAGGTATGACATATTCTCATATGATGCAAACTATAATTACCCTGATTTTATGATGTGCTTGTAGAGTTGGTTACCATGCTGCCTTCAAGTTATGTATGTTGCATTCTAGTGGTTAACATTATAATATAAATTTTGCAGATGTATTGTAGTTTCATTGTTTAAATTTCATGTTTGTTGTAAATTATTTGTTTCTATTCATCTTTAGCTTGAAGGATCTGTCTTAAGTTTATCATCTGCTCTGTCATGTTTATTTCTATGTTGTCAATACATCTTCTATGACACTTTTGATGTACTATACCCTAAGTTTGCATATGTCATTTTTTTCGTCTTGTGCAACTTATCCTATTGTCAGTTTGTTCTCATGATGATTATATGTGGGATCTGTCATCATTAGGTGCCATGCCGGCTGGCGTAGGCGATCTTGGATCTCCACCTGTCTCTGGTGTTTGCTATCATCTCAGATGTTGACGCTCTTCCGTTTCGTGAAGTCAGGCTGTCTTAAATTTTCTCTCTCTGTCTTCCTGTCACGTCTCCCCTCAAGTTTACAAGTTGTTACAATGTGTTCTAAACCTCCCTTACTCATCATCATTGGCCTCTTTGTCTCAGGAGACAATAGGTGTTGCGTCACGTAGTATGGTCTGTGCTGAATCACAACGTTTCATGTGGCTGGAGTGGCAATCCTTGCCACAGTTGCTGCAGGTAAAATTGGAGACTAGAGCCGATGCATGGGATGTTCTCTCTGCTCTCTTTTGCCTCCACATGTGTTGTTGTTTTTCTTTTTGAGCCGCTCCTCACTGCCGCTTGCCTGTCTTTGGCCAGCCGCTCCCATTGTTTTTATCTATGCCGCATGAAGTTAGATCACGCTTGCAGGTGTCAATGAAGCGTAATAATGGGCGCCCATGCTGTCAGCACCAGATGCAGTTGACCATATAGAATGTTTTTGGGATTCTATCATCGCTCATACGGCACACTGTCCCAGCCATCTGAGACGTCGCTGACTCAGGATGTAAAGTTTCTATATTGGAGATGTGATCTTGCCATCAGATGTTGTATATTCGCCTGAGACAGCGCATGTGGAAGGTGTTGAGGCGATGTTCTTGTCTAGCATATGTGGTCCATGTCTCACTACCATACAGCAGAGTGCTGAGAACACAATCTACAACTTATGTCTTGTGTTTCTTGTGAGTGCCCTGTTTTCCCATACACGCTTTGCTAACTTAAACATAGCAGTGGAGGCCTTCCCAATGCGACCACTAATTTCATCATCGAGGGAGAGGTTGCTGCTGATGATAGAGCCAAGGTATGTAAAGGTATTGACTACTTCAAGCGTATGACTGCCAATGTTGATAGATGGGGCTCTGCTAATATCCTGGAACATTATATTTGTTTTCTTCAGGCTGATGGTCAAGCCGAATTCATTTGATGCTGCAGCAAATCTGTCCATGAGGTGTTGTAGCCCTTCTTCTGTGTGTGATGTTAATGCTGCATCATCGGCAAACAGAAGTTCCCTGATGGTGACTCTTTGGCTTTTGAGTCACGCCATGTTGAACAATTTTCCATTTGATCTTGTGTGAGAAATATTCCTTCTTCGGCGGATTCTGCCCAAAAATGACTGCCTCTTTTTATATTATTGATGACAAGCTTTTTTTGTGTCTTGACCTCATTCAACACCTCCACATTAGTCATTTTAGCAGTCCGTGGGATCTCTATGCTGCGTGACAAATTTCTTCATTCTCATTTATACAGCTGTCTTTAATTTGTCTTTGACATTTGAACTTTCTAGCTTATAGACTTTTTTTATTATTAGCTGGTGGATTATTTTATCCCCAAGAAAGTATGAGTTATCAATTTTTTCCTCTCTCATTTCGGGGTAGTTGTGTAACTTTTTTTAGTATCCAAAATAGGCAGAGCTTAAAGTCAGCACTATATGGCACAGGTCACCATTTTCTAAAGTGAGTTGCTACACACATTCCCTGTTAGAGTGGAAGCCTTCATACTCCACTGTGAGTTAGGGGACTCCTGGGTTTGATAGAAAGACCTAGACACAAACGTTCTTTATCTCAGATCACTGAGATGATGCCTCCTTACCTGATCGCTTTCAAACTGCACTAGGTTTTATTCCAGTAAATTTACCATTTGTTGTTACTGACCTGCCTTAAAGTAGGGGTCTCAGTCCTCAGGGTTAGATACAAAGTTATAGAAATACCACCCCAAGCTGAGAGTGTGAAAGAAGATGGAAAACTTATATATCCTTGGGGGTTGTAAGAATATACATAATTTGCTGTGCTTTATTTCCACTGCTTCTATGTATACTGTAGTATGTAACTACGTTTATGAGCTTGTAGTTGTTTTTCCATAGATCATTTCACAAATATCTATGATACTGGAGTAAGATAGGCCATCTTTAGATACATGAAAATATAGTTGAATAATATAATGTATATAAGTATTGTATTGTCAAGATAGCTGTTTGTTACACTCTTCAGAACACATGGACCAAGAAAGCAACGTTTCACTGACTTTATACCTCGCATGGCTGTTATTGACACTACAGATGGTGGCCATGATTCAGTGCCCAACCTGGACGAAGATGAATTTATCCAGTATAAGAATTCAAGTGGTAGAAACACCCATAGAAACAGGGCTCAGAATGCTGACACTAGAAGAGGAAGGGGTGGCAATAGAGACAACTACCGTGGTAGTGACATTGAAACCAAAAACAATAGGAATCGTTTTGGCAACAGTAGAGCAAATGAAGATTTCCTTAGAAGTATAGATGTACCTGCTGAAGGTTCCCAAGCTGCAGAAGATTTCCCAAGTCTAGGTGAATCAGCAAAGCAGGTTATTACCAAAGATATTCAAAATTATAAAAGGGGAGATAACAGCGACAGAATGTTAAGTGACACAAAATCTATCAACAGGATTCAGAAATCACACCAGCCAGAAAATGACAACAGTAATCTCCGTGATGACTATAGATACAGCAATCGAGACAAATTTCAACAAACACAAGATATTCGCAGGCAGGAAGACATTAGAGGAAAAATCGCCGCAGCAGGGCTACAAAGAGGAGAGGAGAGAGGTTTTCAATCAGAGCAGTGGCAGAGATAGCAACTTTAACAACAACCAAAGCCAGGGGGAAAAGTGGAAGACAGTACCAAATGAGTTCAAGGATGGCTATAACAGGGGGGATAGCTATAGTGGAAATGTTAATGATTATGGTTACAGTGGTCGAAAGCAACAGCAGCAGCCAACTGGAGGAAATAGGGATCTAAGAGCAGGTAACTCAGGTGATGCTGGAGGATACTTTAATAATAACAAGCCAAGAAGCAGGGGATTTGAACAGCCCACAAATCAATCGCCACAGCCAGAGATGGCTGGAGCTGCAAACAAGGAAGCCAGAGAGTACACAAATACTTCATACAAATATTCAGATGTTAAACCAAAGCCAAAGAATGGACCCAACCTGTCTGCTGCACCTACAGCTAGCAACAATGGTGGTGATGACTCTGTCCCTGCCAACAGTCAAAGCGTGGTCATTTCTAATAAGGAAAATGTGCAAACCATCAATGTAACCATCACAAGCACCACCACTGAGAAAAAGTCATATGCCAAAGAACGCAGAGCAAAGGGTGTTTCTCGGCCTGTCGACGGAGCTGTACTTGTAGGCAATGCTGACCCACATATTACTCCAGGTCAGTAAACATCAGTCATATATATACAATTGCTCATTAAGTTACAAAAATTTATGAAAAATTTTAGTTAACTAATTCATGTTTCTTTTTTGTGGTGGCTTTTCTTCATCATTGTGAATATGTTCTTGTTGTCTCATGTTGGAAAGTAAGTTTGACAGCACGGTCAGATAATACTCTTTAACTGTATTTTGTTGGCAATTAATGTACTGCACTTGTACTTATTCTTTCTTCCTCTTGCTAACTCCTCTGCTCTCCTTGTGCATTCATTTTCTATATCTTGTTTGTCGTTTACTTCACTTATTCCAAATTCTTTTTGGCAGTGAAATAATAAGTGCAAAGTATGAAACATTTATAAATTTATGTGCATCAAACCAACTGATTATAGGAGGAAGAATGTACCCACATAAAGTAATACATATGAAAACATGGATATCACCAGACTACAGAAAAACCATATGTATAAACAATGGGTGCAGATCATTACCAAATAATGTGATAACATGTCAAACCTGCTGCCTTGCAGGTCGGCTGGGAATAGCCAAAGGCTGACGGAGAGCGAACCCAGTAAACGTTAGCTAAAACCGGACACATCGTCGAAGGATAGGAAACCAGAGCTCCAAATGGCACTGAAGATGTGACAAACCACACCAATGCTAAGGCTGCATGAATCAGATTTCCACATGAATGAGATTTATGGGGAAATCTGGTACACCAGTCTAAGTGGTGATTGCGAAGAAATAAAAGAGAACAGGTGCAGAATCTGATCTGACCTCTGAAGTCGGAGAAGGCACACCTGTATGGCAGGGAACACTGATAATAAGAAAGCAGGCTCTTCACGCACAAATCACAATCAAAAGTGTCATATTATGTGTCCTGACTGCCTTAATTCATAGCGGGCAAACACAAGAAGAACACCATCTGCTATAAAGTAAAATAAAAGTGAAACTTACATGATATTCAAACAAAACTACAGGCTTCATTTTAATTCAGCTCTGATTAATTGATACTGACCTCTGTCATCTCATTCTCTGTATCTTAGACAACAGAGCAAATCACAAAGACAAGTTAGAGAAACTGCATAAATATATTGCTTGTATTGTTCGTACAGTGACACTATGTTTGTATGTCTGTTTCAGTTGCACCAGTTTCTGGCAACCCCTACCAAAGTCTGCCACCTGCTGGTATCCATATGGATGTGACAACTGCTCCACTTTCTGTTGGAACTGGCCATTATCCTCCACACAGACAACAAGGGATGTATACTGAACCTTCTCTAGTTGGTGGAAATGGTGCTAAACTGTATAACCCATGTAAGATTTTATTTCAGATTCTCTTTTATCTATCCTCAACAAGCAGACCTAATAATTTTTATCATTTATTTCGATCAGAAAATACTCCAATTCTCACATCATTCTTATTTTATTTTTGATCCTTATTTTATGTCATATCTCCTGTATGCAAGGAAGACAAAAGTTGTCTATATCTACTCTGATCATTTTCCCTCTTCACCCTTAGGAAAGCATAGGTCTGCAACCAAGATTTTCCAAGCCCTCCTATCCAAGGCCATCTTTTCCAGATCTCTCTATTCTTTTGCATTGAGTTTCCAACTCCTGCGTCCTTTTTTTCCTGGGTCTGCTCTTACCTCTATTACCCTGGAGGTTCCATCAGAGGCTCTTGATGCTGCCAGGAGGTTTCCTCAGTGTGTGTGTTATCCATCGCCACCTTCTGGCCCTTATCTCTTGTTCCACCTGCAGTTGTCCCACCGTTCCCTGTTTGTGGTCCTGTCATACCATCGTAAATGGAGTATCCTGCGCAGGCATCTATTGATGAATGTCTGCAACTTTTTGGTGTTTCTCTAAGTTGTTTTCCATTTCTCCGCTCCATACAGAAGGACAGTCTTGACATTTGAGTTAAATATCATTATCTTAGTTTTATTTCGGATCATTCTTGAGCTCCATATGTTCTTCAGAATGGCAAACTCTTATCATTCATTTGCTATATATTATGCTACCAAGTTCCTAGGTTCTCTTTTAACCCGTCTCATAGGGAATTGCCACATGGTAGTGTACAGTCGTATAGGCATGTCACTCATCTTGTCCATCTATTATCAGACATCCTAGTCACATGACATCAACTCGTCTCTGTCTTTATTTAATTTAGTATAAATAATTTGTATTACAGCCAAACTTAATGATGAGACTAAAGGGTGTGAAATTACTTTTTCAAATACACCCAAATATCGCAACATTGTATGAAATCAGTATCATAACAACAAAACTAATAATTTTATGCTGAAACAAATCTTAACTGTTTTTTACATTATTGATTCGCTAGACAGACACATGTTCAGGTGCATTTATTTTTATTGCATAGTTTGTGTATTTTTTTGCATTATTTATTGACTTGATATCCCATTTTGAAGCAATAATATTTCACTGAGGCTACCTTTTCTCTTTGTGTGCTTTTGTTAGAAACTTTTAATATTATTATGCTTTTTCAATTTCAGCAGGATAAATTACAAATATCAATAAGTGTCAACTTTACTAATAACATAATAAATCTAAAAGTTACACAATCAATGTTCCATGATTACTTCAGACATCAATGTCTCATATATTGTAGCAATACTTTGATAGTTAATGTCTCATTTATTGTAGTAATTAGTGTATCAATACTTTGATAGTTAATGTCTCATTTATTGTAGTAATTAGTGTATCAATACTTTGATAGTTAATGTCTCATTTATTGTAGTAATTAGTGTAACAATACTTTGATAGTTAATGTCTCATTTATTGTAGTAATTAGTGTATCAGTACTTTGATAGTTAATGTCTCATTTATTGTAGTAATTAGTGTATCAATACTTTGATAGTTAATGTCTCATTTATTGTAGTAATTATGTTCATTTATTGAGTATTAGTGTTCGGTACATTTATAGTAATAATGTTCATTATTGAGTATTAGTGTATCAATTTATCAGTTAATGTCTCAGTTATTGTAAAATATATGTACATACTTATAGAACAATTGAGTTTGTTCATTTTTTGAACAAAGAGCTATGGAAAAAGTATCAGTACGCCCAGGACAGGGATAAAATATAGACATACTACAAGACCAAAACATTGGCTCATAAATTTCATGATGTCTTTGAAAACTGAAATATTTTGATCACATTGAAATCACTATGATTTTGGAGTGAACAGTAATGAAGGGCATGGTTCCTGAAATACGAGGCAGGGGGCAACAGGACATAATGGAACCTTTGAACATGACATTGGAGGAGGCCCGAGAGCTTGCTGGAGATAAAGAGTTTTTCAAGCAAAGGCTGTGGCAAGAGTAACCTTTTGCAAAGGACATGCTATGGTGCTGATGATCAATATCTCACATAAAAACAAACCTTTACAATGCTTTGGGTTTTTCTTTTCTTTTGTTATAAAAAACATATGCTTCATTTTTGTAATTTTCCTGCTCTTATCATGGACATTTACAGCACTGCCTCCACCCTCATTCTATCAGAGAGATCATGGAGGACTACCTCCCAGTCAGCACCCAACCCATGCCCCTCCTGCTATGCTTCCTCCAGCTACAGCTTTGCCCTTTGGCTTGCCAGGTGAAGAATTTGTATTGAAATGAGAATAACACTGAAGTTGATCTTGTAAATTGATGTATATCTATAGTGAAGATTTTTCATCCTTTAACTGATTACCTACTGAATTGAAAAACAGTTTGTGGCTGAATGAAATTTAGGTCCTATTTTCCCATTGCATGTGTATGTACAAATTCAGCTGCAGTGTTTTTAAATATTAACAGCTTGCTATGAGTAATGTACCACTTTGTAGGTAAATGAATTTTCTTTAAGATGATTCTAAAATTTTTTGCTAAAGTATTTAGGCGCTTTTAATAATGAAACTATCAGTTAACTTTTTAACCTTTCACAGTTTTAATAGAAATCTACCTCATACTTTAAACAACCATTTCGTTAACTTTTCACAGTTTTAATAGAAATCTACCTCAGACTTTAAACAACCATTCCGTTAACTTTTCACAGTTTTAATAAAAATCTACCTCATACTTTAAACAACCATTCCGTTAACCTTTCACAGTTTTAATAGAAATCTACCTCATACTCTAAACAACCATGATAATGTCAACAACTGATATTTTTTATTTAGTTCTTCAGGTATAAATTCATTTGTAAAATATCTCAAATTAGTTAAGCATAAAAACAGCAGTGCTTATTGTACAGTCGAATGCCTGCATTTTATGCCTGTACATTTAAATGTTTTTCATGTTTTAAGAAATTGTCAGCAGAAAAACAAGGGTGATTGCTTGTCTTATTCCACAGAGCAAAAGCATGAGACTATGTTTTTAATACTGCTTATAAAAAATGAATCTCACTTTCCCTTCTTGATAACTACTTCAGTCAACACCCATGTCAGATAACTAATTTTAGTTATTGGAATTTTAAAATAAAATAGATAAAATACATGTTCATTTAAATTATCTTCCACTGTGAAGAAAAAACATTTTTATAGTGTATAATCTTTGAACATAAGCTGCTTGAAGTTCACCACTGGACATAGTAACATAGATTCAATTTTCATATGATGCTGTATATAGAAAAGATCTGCTAGGTTTGTAAATATCTTGCACAACGGCAGAATGTGGGTTGTGTGGTCAACACTTCGTGCCATCTTTACTTCCCAGAGCCTTCTTCTGTGATCAACTTCTTCTGTTACTATTCCAGTATGGGTCATAGATATGGCTGTGTGTGTTGAGATCTTCACTAGTCCTCCATAGTTTGTTCTAAAGAGTTGTTCCTGTTGGCTTGATTTTCATTCTCATGCTATTTCCCAGTTATTCTCATACAAAATGAGACTGGATTGACTCTAGAGCTGTTTGTGATCTGAAATTTGACACTGGACAGAGACCATCTGTCTAGGAAGCCAGAGCACTACCCACAATGCTATAATGACTTTCCACTACTTGACAGAACAATTAAATTTATAGGGAAGTTCCCATAAATACATTCTCTCACTCATGAAAAATTATTAGATTTGACTATTTCCAGTGATCCCTGATCTCAATCAAGTTTCTAGTCCTTTAGAATATGTATTATAAACCCTTGTTCAAGTTAAGCATTCAAAAGAACCATTGACAGATGAAAAAGATGCTGGAAAGTCACTGCCCAGACAAAATTAATTAAAACCAATTAAAATAAAATTGCTACGAAATTTCATCATTCAAAAGTTCATCAAGAATCCTCCCAAATGAAATTTCATGCACTGCCTTTTAAATCTTCTTGTGTTAGACGAAAATTAGAATATGCATGGTTATTTACTGAATTACATTGGTGATCCTATAGTTCATAAGTACGGTTCCAACTTCACTGCAACGGGTCATCCCATAATTGCTCCATTCCTGTGCCAATGAAAATCACACGAAATGCTAACAACTGTGAAATGTTTCCTGTGTGAACTAATTCCAGAATGAAACAGCGCGTACCCACAAAAAGCAACCTGCACCGCATAAAATGCATATGGCCGTCGTTAATGTAGCAACACAAAATCGTTCATCACTTGAATTGCAATTCTTGTCGAAGGGAACATCAATCACAACAAAATCCAGCTTTCTGCACCCACAATATAACTGCATACGGCAGATTGAGTTTGTTCGTCATAACCGCTGTCCACCATTTTCTTAATACATACAACAAACGCACGGTTGACACAGCAAAAAGCATTCCATGTAACATTCATAGCTCACAGCGTTGCTCAAGCACTAACTCAGTAGCTAGGTTAACGAAACCGGAAAATACCTGACCAAACATGGTAGAAATGCGCTAGCAAAATCATGTTCAGAATCAAACAGTCCGGACTTTGAATGGCCCTCCCGCATTCCGCCATTGATGGCCAGATTTTTTTCTGATGATCCTATCAGAATACCTTATGTTGTAATATAAGACGCATTGAACTAACCAAATTTTATATATATGGATGTCGACATTAACAGTAGTAATGCACTAGATTCAACCACCAATGTATATGAGTATAATTTATAAAGCGGTCAATACCGTAGTCCACCTAGCTAACAATGGGTGTCCTACTTTTTTTTTAGCAGCAATTAGGAAATGCCAGCGGACTTAAAGGGACCCTGCACCTACATGTGCTTTTTACACTAATCAAGGTTTAAACAAATTCTGTTAATTAAATGCTGGTCTGAACTGTAAAAGATTGTTTGATTTTGGAATGTTTATTAACTGTCACATCTTTAGTTGAAATGTTATCATAAGTTTTGAATGTGTGATATTTATTACATGTGCAGTTAACTATTTGAGCTATACATGATACATATATTTTGATTGTCTTTTATTACTTATCACATATGAGAAGCTTTTACACCCGTAGCTCTTCCGTAGAAATTACACTCTTTCCTTTATATTTGAATATTGATATTTTTACATCTATAATCAAAGACTCTAATTTTATCTTTACATCTGTACATACCCCAATAATAAAAATATTTTCCAAACACACATCAAATATATAACATCCATGTGCATGTTCTCATTTGTAGAATTATCCATTCATCTTAACCATCAACATACTTACAGTAAACACTGAACTCAATTTTTCTATTTACACATCTTTATACAATCGACTATGCTACGAATTGTCAAAGCAACATCAGCTTTTAAAAGTCCTAAATTAAATATGGAACTGCAAGTAAAATAGTATTCAAACTAAATTACAAATGTTGTATCACTCCTAACATATGCTAGCTAGAGTTGGAAAATGACTGGAGATATAGAAACCAAGTTGAATGTTTTTGAAAATGGATGTCTGCGAAAAATAATTAACATAAAATAGAATGAATTCAGGAAAAGTGGTGAAATCAGAGAAATGTCTGGTCAACCACTAGTTACAACTGTTATAAGAAGGAGAATGTGAAGATATGTTTGACACACCTTGTGAAGAAATGATGAAAGAATATCAATGCATGCATTGAAGTGGGATGCAACAGGTTTAAGAAGAGAGAGAGACCCTGAAACGAACTTTGCTGAGGGCAAAAATATTGGTCTCACTTCCATGGAGGAGATTGAGCGAGTGGCCAAGGATAGAGTGGAATGGAGAAATTGCTTGCAGGCCATATGTAATGTAGAAAAGTACGAGAGGAATTATTATTTATACAGTTGATGCTACTATGCTCGATTGTATTTGCGCTAGTCATATCTAGAATGTTGTGCATATTTAGTAATCCTGGGTTTGGTTATATGTGATCATGAAATTAAAGCTCATTTGCTTAAAATATATTGAAAGAAATATAAATCAATATAATTGTGAAATACATTTTCCTTCTTTATTGCTAGCAAGTATTGTAAGAGATAACTGTAAATAATAATTTTTCTCAAACGCTTGCATGCTAGAAATTGTGATTGCTGTGGCTTGATTTCTGATGCAATTTTTTAATGTTTTCAGTTTCAGCTACTGGGCTTGCTCTCCCACCAAATGCAACCGGTAGGCCCACAAACCCTGCTATGTTTCAGCCTCCAACTGGACCCCCTCCAACCAGCTCAATTGCAACTCCGGCCACAGCTATGATAGCTGCTCCATTTCTCCCTGCTGGGATGATGTATGGGGGAGGTCCTAGAGTGCCCCCACCTGGTACTCCAACAGCCTTTCCCCAAACTCTTTTATACACATCACCTCCACCACAAGGAACTGTGGCAGCTGCTGTTGTTGGCAACCAGCCACCTCCACAAGGGGCAGCCCCAGCACAGGGTATTCAAGCAGCAGCACAAGTAAGTTTGTAATCGACTTCCGAGTTTTAATAATACAGCAACAATACTATAGAAACAAGGAATTATTTATGTGGTCATAATCACTTTTTTACTTTCAACAGTATGCATAGTCAAACTAAGAGAAATTGAACTAAATGTTTACAAACAACTGATGTACAGTATATGAACTTTCTTATATTAATAAGATACAATAAAATATTTGCTATCTTCTCTTCTGTCACTGAATCTGGTCATTTGATCTAGTTTAACCATTCTGTAAATTTTTTTTTTTTATTAGTTCAGGATAAGTACATTGTGTTACATTTACTTCAAATCTGATATTTGAACAGCACATACCAATTTTTTTTCCATAATTTTTAAACTTCCCATTTCTCCTCAATTTGATCTCTACTGCCTTCTTCCGGTGAAAGGTAGTTTTTAAATGTGACAGCTGGGCTTCAACAGCAATAAACACCAGTTTACTTCAAAGTTCACCATTATCTTTGGTGCTGTTCAGCGCCTACACTGTGAGAATCATAAACAAGCAGATTATGGATAGGGGAAGGACAGTGTGCTATGTAGACGATCTTGTGCATTCACATTGAACTATAGTCTGATGTTCTACTCTGAAGAAAGTTATGACACCTACTTATAGCTCAGTTGACTTATATTATGCAGATTATCCTTTTTCTGGTTATCAAAATTGCTAATTCACTATAAAAAATAAAAACATAACGATATAACACTGGTTAGATCTTTGTTATGAGCTCATGAAGTCATTATTTTATAGTACCGTTATTTTGCTTTGTACATTTCATAGTCAAGATATGAAAACTTTATTTGATCAAGTTACTCATTATTTTTCTGGGTGATATTTTCCTACTGTGGAATCATATTCTTTTTTTTATTTCTTTGTATCCTTTGCTTAACAAATGCCTGTTAGTCACTTTAGTTTGTTGTTTGCTTTGAATAACTACTTACTTGGTAGTTTGATATTTCATTTTTGGTATGTGTTTTACATACTTAGTTATATTTGTATATTTTTCCAGCATAAGAAAGTGTATCGAGGTGATATTACTTACTATGCACCAGAGTTACAACAACCATCAAGGACTCCACAGAAACGACCTAAAGCTGCCATACCCATCATAGACCCACAGGTAGTGTATAACTTTGTGGTTCATGTTTACCTTTCTTTATTCCTCATTTTTATTTACTGCTTAAATATATCTACCACAAGCCTCACTGTGTGTAATAAAATGTTACCATATTGACCAAGCGTTGAAAATTAAGAAAAATACAGTACATGCATGTTCAGGGTGAACAAGGTTTAATTCAGCTACTACATGTTTTTCAACATGTTACTTCATAGTTAATGTGTTGTCATAAAATATTGCAATTAGTTCTCATTTACATCTGAGGAGCAGGTGATCGATTAAGTGAGACACCAATCTCTGTTAACCTGAATTCAACATACATTAGCATCTAGAGTATTTTTTCCTGGATATCTTTATGATGGTTTGAAAGCTCATACACTATTCTTGACCAATTGTTGCTTATGTTTATTTTGTATAGTTAACAAGTATGTTGCTAATTTACATTTTGTCTCTTAATCGTTTACAGGAGGTTCCTGGACAAAAATTAAAGGAGGAGAAACCTGATCAGAGATATACACAAGAATGGTCCACTATTCCTGCAAATAAAAATGTTCCTAGCAACACAGTCAAGCTAGAGGCCCCACATGTAGATGTACCTAATACTGTTGGGTCTAACTTGGTCTCCAAAACTATTCCTGCAGAGGGGCTCAATCAAAATGTGTATCCTGATTTGGGACTAGAGTCAAAAGGTCGCTACAGCTCAGCTTCTGTGTTTTCACAAGGAGTGGTTATGACCACTTCAGCATCACTGCAAACTGCATCCTCAGTTTCTTCAAAAGAAGTAGCCACTTCCCAAGCAAAATATTCACCTTTAGTTAGTCAATCAAGCAATATGAAGTCTACATCCTCAGTTGAGGGCTATGAACATAATAGAATGGCCATTAAAACAGAGCTGTCACCAGGTGGTCCTCCTGTGAATAATTCTTTATCTAACGTGGCATTACTGAGCAAAGATATAAGACAATCTGTTAGTACAGCTGTGCAGAATTTCCCTGCTGAGAGTGCTTCTATTAAAATAGAGATGGGTGTTTCATCGGTTGGGAATGCAGAACTGAAGCAAGATGTTTGTGAAAGACCTTTAACTAGTTCCAGTGAATCTTCAGTTGCTTAAATGAATTCAGCAATATATGCTGCACTGAAGTGATAATATTTAGTCATTGAATACAGAACTGTAGCACATATGATCTGTGTGGGCTGATTACTCTACATCAAACTAGAATTTGCCAACTACCATCTTCATACATCCATCTTGCTCCCTGTAGAACAGGACTGCATATGTTGCTTGTCAGGGATTACTGTTCAGGATCTTACTTCTTTGTTCACTCATGTATAACCACTTTGTAAACCACTCTTTGTGATTTCAGTGTGAGTACATTGTGCTATCTTTATAGCAAAGTTGCTATATCCTTGGCATTCAACCCAGCGTATCCAATGTAGCCGTGTGCCATTTGTTTCCTCATGTTTGCTCACCTGATTGTTATGTAATGGTATCAAATTTGGCCCAAGTGATGGCACACAGCCTTATTGTGTTTCAATTTGTTTTAACTGCCAAGTATCTTTAGCATGTAAATTTGCTCACATGAACTTTGTGGGTTTCCCCCATCTCTATTAGGACTATGTTTCTCTCGATCACCGCTCAAACTGGCGTACCAGATTTCCCCATAAATCTCGTTCATGTGGAAATCTGATTCTCTCAAGCGTGATCACCGCCCAGACCGATGTACCGGATTTCCCCATGAATTCTATTCATGTGGAAATCTGATTCATGCAGCCTTAGCATTGGTGTGTATACGTCACATCTTTAGCACCATTTGGAGCTCTGGCGCTTATCTTTCGGCAATGTGTCCGGTTTTAACCAGCGTTTACTGTGTTCGCTCTCTGTCAGCCTTTGGCTGTCCCCAGCCGATCTGCAAGGCAGCAGGTTGATTTTCTGTTTGGGTTTACTCCCTTTGCCTCTCCCGAGGCTCCCACAAATCAGTGCAGCTTTTTGCCCATAGCTGGTGGTCTGGATCTTGGATATCAGGGTAAATCCACTCATATCACAAGTCTGGGGGCCAGACCGCCACAAAGATTTTTGTTAGGTTAATTCCCCAAGGACATTTTTTTTATTCTGACCTAGGGGAGTCCATCTCCCTACGTTAGCCTTTAGCCTCACAGTCAAAGTTTCCCGGTCTACACCGCTGGGAGGTGAGGATTGACTTGCATAATATGAGGGTCATCAGCATGCTACAAATTTTCACTTTTCGTCCTTCCTAAGAGAGATTAGCCAATCCCAACTCCAAAGTATACAGAGCTTCTACAACAGAACATCGGGAAAGAAGGCAAGAGGAAGACCACGGAAAAGATGGTTAGATGGCGTAGCAGAATCCTGTGAAAAGCAAAGATAACAATCACACAGAACAATCACACAAGCCACAGAACAGCGCAAGACAAACAGAAACCGACACTGGCACAACCCGTAGCAGTGTGACAAAGAAAGAACCTGCTGAAAGCAGGGCTAGCTGAGACACAACTTATAGACAACTTATTCGCCCCCTTGGGCTGTTCCCAGCCGACCTGCAAGGCAGCAGGTTGTACTATGTTTAACCTCGCATACTCTGAGGTCAGTGGTCACTGAGTTTTTCTACATGGAAGTGAAAACTAAATCGGAAAATTTGATGTGTAATTTCAGTGTCTAATCTCCATACTAGCTCCATCACCAGGGTTTTGCACATGGGGCTCCATTTACCTTTTGTCATATTTTATTAATCTCCTACAGGTTGTTTTTTTTGGTAGCCTTGTCACACTTCTTCTTTGTGTTCAATATGAAAGCATATATTTAACCCTCTATTCCCAGGAGCGCCAAAGCGCCCGCTATTGGTATAATTCCATAAACGTCCAGCTGGTGTATACCTTTTAAAATGATTTTTTCTATATCTTTCCTTTCGAATAGACACGCTAAATTTAGCCCTCATGTCATTGCCGATAGTGGCTGCCACAATTTTAGTTCTCAAGTTTCTAGCATGATTGTTCCGTATCTGCAAATTTTTTTAGAAGTCATTACATTTTCTGGAAAACTTGTTGTGATTTATGATTCAGTTGATTAAAAATTTGCCAACGAGATTGTGGATAAATCGGATTGATGTATAATTAATTAAAGATTTGCATGCGAAAAAATACTACACTAGTTCTAGTGTTTACAGCGGTTTGCGTAACTATTAGTTACGCTGAATTATGATTATCGATGGATGTGAACACCGCCGCTTCCCTCTGTCCACCCATGTCGTAAAGTTGAGAGAGAATAGTCGCAACAGCTGAGCACTATCAATACCTAACAATTTAGTGAAGAAACAGGTTTTGCAAATGACATTGATTCAGATTCAGAAAATTCTCTATTTGTGATTACCGTCATTAAACTGTTACGGGACGCATGTTTTTTACGTTAGGCATTTTTTTTTAGAATTGGACAGAACTAACCAGCACATTTGCTCTTATGAAAATTCAAGAAAAACCAAATCCTTCATGGAACCTGTTTCTTTTGATTACATCAAGATCTTTCTTTATGTAAACTATGTGTGGAACTTGGTTACCTTACTACAGAATGTTTTGGTTTACCGATAAAATGTTGAATGTGCCTGCTTTGTCAAATATAGTGTCAAGAAATAGATTTGAAGGTATCAGCAAATATTTGTACCCCAATGTTAATTCTAAATTCGTTCCATGAGAACAATATTGACATGTGCAATGTTGAACCTCTGTCTTGAAATTGTATGAGGGCCCTCATGCCCAGACAAACATGTAGGCTTTAAAGGGCAAGACAACACCCAGAAACTACAGGACTGATAAACCCCATTCATGCCAACCATCAACCGACTTAACTGTTTGACAGAAAACAGACCTGCAGTTAGTGTTTCTAAATAAAGATGACTGCATCACGAAGGTGTGTGGAAACAAGTAGTAGCTGCTCCACATGTAAATGCAACCTCTTTAACCCTTTAGCTGCTAAGGACGTATATATACGTTTTCCCATTCACTTCTAAAGACGCATTTACCCGTCTTATTATCTCTCCTCTGTGGGCTAAAGACGTGTTACACGTTATACATTTCTACTGTCAAGGCTATAGGTGTACATTCACGTTTGTGACCTAGAAACAAAGAGTAGCTATTTTTAGCTCAGCCTTCAGAAAGTATGTAGCAGCGAAAGGGTTAAGGGGATTGCTTTTAATTTATCATCAATAAAACTGACATTTTTGAGTGAAACATACTTTCAATGTCATTCATTTTTTATTTCTTCACTTGTATAATTTTTTACATCCAACTTGCATGGCATTGACATTAAATCACAAATATTAATTAGAAATTGTATTTGTTTTGAATTTTATTTCACAAACACTTCTTATTGTTGTGGAGCTATTTCCCTTAGCCTGGGAATTCGGTAGGGAGATCAGGTCCTTTGGGATCTTTTCTCTGTTGATTTTACAAAAATAAAATCCCAACCTGTATATTGCATGTCGACAGCAGCATTTAAAAACCTTGTAGTGATCTCCCTAACAGTAAATATCAGCTATGCAAGGTGTTTTTTTTTAACCAAACATTTTGTGACATAAAAACCCAATCTGTGACAAGATGTATATATAAATATTTACCAACAAAATCATGTTTTGCTATTTATTACTGATCTAAATCTTACAAGCAGTCATGGGAAGATAAATTGAGGACAAGTGCATTACAGTTTTATGTAAGCAAGGAAAAATACATCACAATAAAAAATTTTAATCCAACCAAAGTTTTGACCAATGTGCCTTAATCAAAGCAACAAACACACAAAAACAAAATGGGTCATTAATGCATATGTAACAGTAGAAATAGAAAATAAGTAATAATATATAATCTGATAGGTAAGAAAAATCTTAACACTTAGTAAGTTAACCAGCTAATGCACAGTGCCAAATGATGACTACACAAAAAAAATATTAACCTTTGTGCTGACTTATGTAGATTGTCTTCATTTGCACTCGTCTGTCATTTATCCACTGAGCATTCTCATGCTTGTTAGCTTTACTTAGCCACCAGTGCTTGTCGCCTCAGCGTCTCTTTTATAATAATATTTTAAGGGTTTAAAGCCGAAGGATTGACTTCATTGCACCGGGTTTTACCCCATATGGCTCGGTCCTCTCCGCAGAAATGGCACGCCACCTGCCGAGAATATTGCACGAACTCCGTAGCTCCGGCAACAATCCTAGGGGTCTCTGGAAAAACTGCACTCATGAACAGAAGGCCGCGATCCGGATTCAAACCTTCGACTCGCAAGGCAAAGGGCTTAACCACTCTGCCACAGAGACCCCTCCATATAATAATTATAATAGGTCAGCATTTTCTCAGTTCCAATAGGTTGCAAATATCAGGAAATGCTGGTTCAATGTTTTCTCTGACCTAGCTGGAAACCTTTATGTTGGTTTCCTCTCATCTGGGCAGGACAATCTAGAACCACCCTATTGTTTGACATCTGGTTTTCGGGCCCCCTGCACTTCTTGATTGTGTGGAGTAATCATTTGGACCTGTCACTTTGCATTAGTTGGTTGACTTAACCAAGTGTGAGGGGTTGCATAATTACTTTTCTGTTTATGCTGTTCTGAGTACAGCTCCACTGAATGACAAGAAACACTTGATAAGAAAAACAAGCTTTCATGCTGAAATAATAGTTCTATATTAGGCACCATTACTACGCCTCGATTCATTGCAGACAAATGGGGGAAAAAAGACATTAATCACCCCACTTGTGTTATTTTGATTAATGCCAATTGGTGTAAAATGTTGGTTGCTTTTTTTTTTTTGCCATATCTTTTTTTCTTGCTATGTAAAACAGTAATCTACTTGTCTCCAATTCATTGCCTGTTCACTCAGTTTTATCACAGCCCTCTAACCCTGATCATATGTAGCTGATTGCCTTTTGAATTATCGCACCAGTCATGTAAAACTTCTTTGAGCGCTCCATATTGACTACTTGTTAAACTACTCATTGTGATGTGTATGTGATCCGAGCCTAAGAGCGATTGTACGTTGTGCCAGTTAGGTGCTTACAAGTAGGCCAGCACATCCTATTTCTGCGATGTTTTTATTTACTAGGGTAGCTTCCCTAGGCCCCTACCTCAGCCCTCTCTTATGACATGCTGTGTAGGTCGCAGTGTTACTATTCTTTACTCCCTTTGCGAGCCCTGGCAACACACAGGCAAATAAGTAAAGCATAAGAAAGTTATTCTTTTGGAAATCTGTAGGTTATGATTAGCTCAAAATTCATTTGCTTCAGTGTAAGGTTTGATAGTTTATAGAAGAGTGAGAACAAATTTATTTTGCAACTAAAAAAATTAAAGTGAACTATTGCTGTAGTATAATTATTTGTGGTACTTCTTAGTGATTTGCATTTTTATCACTTGATTATTAACAGCGGCAAAAATTGAGTTGTGTTTGCATTTATTTATCCGTGCCTGCTGCATTTATCCAAAAAAATCAAAGAAAGGAACAAAGACAAACTGTAATTCATGCTGTGGTTTCTATTTGTTGGCATCTAATTGATCATTTGTATTACCTTTTATTCTTGTTGGAGCATATTGATTGAATGCTTAGTTTAGGTGTAAGCCTTTTTACTGTTGTGGTTGCTAGGTTAGCTGCACACAATCAGTCAATATATTGAAATCATGATCTTGGTGTTGGTAGTCAGAGACAATCTAAACTGAACATATTATACATTGTGAGTTGTTGGAATTATTTTTTCTCATTTTCAAAGTTTAGCACTATTAACATGTCATTTGAATCTGTTGAAATTAGCAGATTTAAATACTAATGTTTTATTGATCATTATGCTTGTTCTACATTTAGCATTACGGTTTTTGGTTTTTTCAACACATCATTTAAATACTTTAGATTATACCTGTTCTCTGTATCATTTCACTTGATATAAACCATGTCATTTTCTGCCTTTCTTCTGTGGTAGCATTTACTCTAGTCTCTATCCTTATATTAATGTATTGTTCAGTCTATAAGCCTGTATGTGTTGAAGCATATATTAAGGTTATAATGTTGCTATACAGCTGAACAACATTTTTCCAGCTGATTATAGTAGTCTAGTGAGTAAATTAAAAATATTGCATCTTTGGTTAACAAAAGCCTATTCGTTGATTTTCTGCTGACATTTCAAGCATGTATACCTTTTGAGTCAAAGATAGCTGGTACCTGTGTGTCACATAAGGGATGGTAGAATCCCAAAGGACATTCTATATGGCCAACTCGCAGCTGATGTTAGACAGCATGGGCATCCATTACCACTCTTCATTGACACTTGCAAGCGTGATCTGACTTCGTGCAGTGTAGAGAAAGAAAATTGGGAGCAGTTGGCCAAAGACTGGCACACATGGTGAGCAGCAGCGAGGTATGACTCAAAAAAAGTGAATCTGCCAACTGTGCAAGGATTGCCACTCCAGAATAGGCCAGTACAACCACAATGTGTTCTGTGATTCAGCACAAAGTACATGATGCAAAACCTATCGTCTCCTGAGACAAAGAGGCCAATGATTGGTTGATTTTGTATTTAGTAAAACTATCCTACTTTGTACTTTGATATTTCTTCTTTGGTGTCTAGTGTTATTGCAGTCTTCCCTACTATCAGTAACACAAAATGGTACAGATTTTCGTTATGTAGATAATTGCTGCCATTCTCCTTTGTTTGCTATTGGAGCCAAAAAAAGAAAGCATAATGATGATGTAACTCTCAAAGAACATTTAAAGATTACTATTCCTTTCAATCTTTAGTTTCAATAAGTACTCCAAAAATTGGAGATGGCACTCTTACACAGCAAATGAAATGAATAATATAGCATACAATTTTAAGTGCTTATCTTGTGGGCACTATGTTTTAAAGAACTGGTGTGTGTATTAAAAAGTCACTGGGCATGTCATGTAGTTTGCATGCCAGACCACTGACTTCCAAAAAGATTACTGTTTTGTGAATTGCTGAATAATAAATGAATGATCGCCACTTTAAGTTTTTCAAAGATATGATCAAGACATAACCAAAGTTGTTGGTATAGACACTAACATGTGGGAGCTGCTTACACTACACTACTTTCAACAGTGTAATGGTTTATGAGAAATGCAGAACAGAGAAGGCATACCAGGAAAGTAATAGAACATTTAAGAGTTGCAATCATTACCTGCCCATGCTGAACCTTCTAGACCTGCATTGGGCTCATCAGTTATCTTCACATCTATGAACTAACTCAACCTAAGTAGGAAAGATTCCTGTCTATTTGATGAACAATGTTGGCATTGGTTGCTAAGTTATAAGTATATCAACCTCGTATCGGAGCAACATTTTTTTGGACATCAGCTACTTTGTGCGAGACACTATCTTTTCAACAAGCTAAAGAAATGAACTTCCGAGACACTGACAAATTGTTTCCCAAAAACTTGTACAAAAGTTTATAGTTTATGAAAATTAGAGACAATGTTGCTGGACAAGCTCTTCGACAACATAGGAATACCACTTCTTTTGTTATTCAAGGAAATGACTGAGTGAACGAAGAAGTTCGATAACTTTCGCATATTCAATGAAAATAAAATCGTGGCATATCCTTTACAGGATGTTGCCATCAACCACAGTAAACGAGTCGTTGATTTTTCTAGGCACCACTTATACGTTCTGTAGTTTGCCTTTGCTTTCTGAATGGCAATAAGTGCCATTCAATGGATTATTTTCTTATGTCTGATATTGATTGTGATACTTGTGTAATTAATTAACTGTGCTCATGTAGATATACCGAACCTGCACTAACTTAACCCTTTCACAGCCGCCTGTGTGTGCTGTAACAGATGCCTGATGTCCGTCATAATGTGAGAATATTAGTGAATGTGTTTTGGTTGGTTTCATATTTCTTTATAACACTTTTGTGTGTTCATAGTTTTTTGTGCTTTAGGTAAATTAAACAGTTTAGAATTTTTGACATTGTTTCTTCAATTTTATCTGTAAAGTTTTATGGCATGGATAAAGTAAAAAAGAATTTGTTTTAATACCATGTAGTATGAGTTATGTAGTTGTTAGTGAACTCGCTTCTTAGGCACATGGTCTGGGTTCAATTCCACAGTGGGTGTGGAATATTTTTCCCACCGCTCTCAGGTTGACACAACCTCTATTGGGTATTAGGAAAGCACTGAGAAGTAAAGACGGCAGGCTTGATGTTGACAAACATATAGAGAAGAATTAAAGCTGGCGAAATGTGAATATACAGGAGGCGAGTTTTGTGGAAAGAGAATTAAACAAGTGCTCCAACATCTAGTAGTGAAAAGTGACTGCTCCAATGATACAGAATAAGACCATATACCAGAGCTCCAAATGGTGCTGAATGATGTGACGTAAAAAAAAACGTTCTTGGCTAAGGCTGTTTATATGTCACAATAAGAATGATCAAAATGACCAAAAAGAACGAACAAGAAGAAAGAAAAAGAAGAGACCATATAAATATTTTAGTCACATTAAAAACCACCAACCTCTGTTGAACACCATCTTGAAAATGAAGGCAGGAGAGCAAGAGGAAGGACAGAAATGCAATTGGGAGGAAACATTAGAATTAGACAGAAAATGTTCTTCTTCGAACGCTCCATATCGACCACTCTGTCTGATTTGTATATAATCTGAGCCTAAGAGTGATTGTACATTGTGCCAGTTATGCGACAAGTAGGTCAGCACATTTGATTTCTGTGATGCTTTTTATTTACTAGGGTAGCTTTGCTAGGTCCTACATCAATCGCCTCTTACGATATGTCTTGTAGGTCGCAGTGGTACTATTCTTTGCTGCCCTTGAGGGCCCCGACACTACACAGGAGATTGAACAGGCAATAGTCAGACAGAGTGTGCCGTCATGGCAAGGGACATAACTTGGAGACCATTACATCCAACCTTCAATATGGATGTGGCAAATAATTTATTGATTACATTTGTATAAACTTAATTTACAACAAAATAGGCAAGTAAGTAAAAGTAATAGGCACTCTAAGATTTGAATACAGATAATGACCTCAATGGGAGAGACAGGAAGTTGATGAACGGAACAATCATGTCAAGTACCCTATCTGCACACTAAGGTCAGCTGTACCATAATACATTTACTTTTCATCTTGACATGTTGTGATATTCTGTCAAACAATTCTTTGTTATCTCTTAATGCTTCATGCCCACTTAATTTTAGTTTTATTTCTGCCTTCAAGCTATTCATATAGTATTGTCACCACTTTAGGTTTCTTTAATTGTCCAATGTATTCTGCAGTTGTTGTCATTCATTTGATTTCACAGAAAATTTTCATGTTGCGATATGTTTTAACTGTCCCCTTCCAATCTTACACTTCTTCTTCTTTTGTTGTCACACTGCTACCGGGTTGTTGCCTAGTGTCGTGGTTTTCTGTTTTTGTCTTGCGCTGTTCTGGTGACTTGTGCGATTGTTATCTTTGCTCTTTCACAGGATTCTGCTACACCATCTAACCATCTTTACTGTGGTCTTCCTCTTGCCTTCTTTCCCGATGTTCTGTTGTAAAAGACTCTGTATACTGTGGAGTTTGGATGCATTCTTATTAAGTGGCCAAACCACTTCATTCTTTGTTTCTCTATGTAATTCAAGCACGGTTTTGTGCCAACTTTCTTATGCTGATGTTGGTGATTCTGTCTTTTCTTGTGTTGTTGGTAACTTTTGCAGGCAACGCATTTCACATGTAGTTATTTTTGTGACTGCGCTTTGCTCAATGTCCATGTTTGGCTCTGGTAACACAAAGTAAGTATAAAAATGCTGTTGATCATCTGTTGCTTAGCCGCCTGTGAAATATTTGGGTGCCTTAACAGTGGGGCTAGCTGGTACGTTACAACATTTGCTTTTCGCACTCTATCTCTATCCAGTTTTCCGTCTTCTGTGAATATGCTTCCTAAGTATTTGAATTCTTTCACTTGATTTATTTTAGTGCCATTGACATGGATGTCTAGATTATGTTTTCTTCCCATATTCATTATTTCTGTTTTAGTGTTGTTAATTGTCATGTTTTACACACTGATCTTACACTGAACCATGAAAATGGCATGTAGCCTTTGCAGACCATAGGGTATCTCTCTCTCATGCGATCACCGCCAGACCGATGTACCAGACTTCCCCATAAATTCTATTCATGTGGAAATCTGATTCATGCACCTTAGCATTGGTGTGTTTTACGTCACATCTTCAGCACCATTTGGAGCTCTGGTGTTTATCCTTCGTTGATGTGTCCGGTTTCAGCCAGCGTTTACTCGGTTCGCTCTCCGTTCTGTAGGCGTCTAGTGTTTTTTACGGTGTGGGATAGTTAGCACCGCTCCCAACCTCCTTTGTCGCCTCTTACAACATGCGTAACAGGTAACATTGGTTCTATTCTTTACACCCCAATTTGGGCCATGGTAACCACTCGGGCGAGACCGCAGGATATGAAGTGATTGTCACTTCATATTTCTAGATCTCAGTCTGCAGGGGTTAGGAGAGTCAATTCCTTTCATTTATGAAGCGTCAGATGCGAATTCAACCCACAACCATTTTGGTGCCCGATTCGATAGCGAACGCTCTACATATTACGCTAATCCGTCCCACACTTGTCGTTTTCTTCTTGCGTTCGCCCGCTATGAATTTCTGCCTATTCGGGGCACCTGATATGACCCTTCTGACTGATTTTTGCGTGAATGCCTGCTTTCCTTTTATCAGTGGGGCCCCTCCCCGCCATACAGGCTTTCTCCAACTTTAGATGTAGCTGATTATGTGAAATTCACATATCATTATGTCAATCAAATATTGTTTTATATCAAATTCTAAGTTCAATTTATGGGCAGTCAGCACATTGCATGGACAGAAGGTTGGATTTGTGCACCAGCGAACGGTGTTCATTGAAATGAACTGAGGGGTGAGGGCTGAGTGCAGAAATGTAGATTCTAACCAGGTTTAGAAATGAATTACTTCTGTTCATCTTATCTCGCCCGTGTATTGCCGGGGCTCTCAAGGGGAGCAAAGAACAGTAACACTACCGCATACAAGGCATGTCGTAAGAGGCGACTGGTGTAGAAACCTAGGAAAGCTACCCTAGTAAATAAAAAGCGTTGCATAAATCGGACGTGCTGGGTTATTTGTAGAGGCATAACTGGCACAACGTACAATCCCTCTTAGACTCAACATACAGATCACACAGAAGGGGTTAACAAGTGGGCGATATTTAGCGTTTGAAGAAGAAGTTCATCTGATCTCTGCAATAATCACTCTCTCTCTCTCTCTCTCTATGTGTATTCTCAATCTATGAGTCTGATGTATTTCTTTTCCATATATTCACTTATTTCGTTGCTCACATTGTTCTCATGCCAGATAAAGGAGAAAATTGTTGTATATTATGCATGTAATCCCTCGAGGAAAGCCACCAATGCCAACACAAGATGACTACTATAATATGAGCAGATTGGAACAAGTTGTCATTCTGCGCCTTAGAACAGGACGCAATCGACTCCGCAGCCACTTGTATACACACTTAAGATTGGCAATTCAGCCATGGACAGGCACATCAGACTGCAGAGCACATACTTCAAGATTGCCCCATATATGATACACTGAGGTAAAATCACTGGCCTAACGAAACAACACTCGACACAAAACTATACGAACCTCTGTGTGAGCTACAAAAGACAGTGAAGTTTATGCAGAGACAACGTCGCATGTATAGAAAACTATTTCAAGCACAGTAAAGGAAGAAAGGAAGGATACCTCGAGGATCTCTAATAAACCTTTCAGTTTCATCTATAGTGCAGATCCTCAACAATATATGTCATTCATTTCTATCCTATGGCATCCTTTCCATGTCTTTCTATCCCAAACTCAAAGTATCCATTCTTCTCTTTTCTCCCTTTGTATGTTGTGTATCTCGATGCTTTCTTCGTTGAAAAGAGAAGGGGTATGGCTAGAGTGCAGTAGAATTGTTACAATATTAAACAAGCCTACAAAAACAGGACATTCTTGTTAAAAAAACTGTTTGGATAAACGAAAAAAATAGTGTGTTTTCTTTAAATCTGATTAAGGCATCATACGACTGGTATTCTCAACTTTCTTATCTCTCAAAATATGTTTTTCTTTCCGTGTGGGTTCTAGAATAAGGTACACTTTATGTTATACTATTTGTTAGTATTCTTAATGCATGTCCTATCCAATTGCCAGCGTCATCTCTTAAGCTCTTGTTTGAGTGGTGTTTGGTTGTTTCCATAAGTTCCTTATTAAAAACAATGTCATACTATTTCAACACTTTTATTATGAGCAAGCATCCATTTATGAAAACACGTATATTTTTGGGAGTCTCTTTTATTCTCAATGGTTCCGAGCAGTGCATACGAATTGAATTTGAGTTAAATGTTTTTAATATCAGACTTGTTTTTTTTTTATTTCCATATACCATTTGCAGGGTTAAAATATATTTGTGCTTGTCCCCGACAATCGACACTGTTGATGCAAGTCTGTTTCTCGTTACCACTAACACCTGCATATCGAAGACTGTATATCACGTAAGCCCCGGGGCTAGGAAGTCTCGATATACAACATCCACTCATAACGTAACCTGGCACTTTTTAAACGCTACGAAGTATTCACTGAGACTTGGTTACATTAATAGCCCCAGCACAGCCAACTCTAGATAAGTTTTATAGTTGGCTCTGGCCCTAGCAAGCAAAGTTTCAGAGAGCCATTCGAGGGCAGAAGGAGCTATCTTAACCTCCGTCTTCAAACTGGAACTAGTTGTCGTGTATGCTCCTTTTCGATTGGTAACAACTCTATATTTCTAGCCAACTAGAAAACACGTTTGATTTCTCAGCACGGTATATAACACCATCATCTCTTGCATTATCGGCTGCTTAATTTCAAGACCCGTTTTCATATTGTCCCAATCTTGACATCTCATTCAAAGAGAAATTATGGTTTGTAAGGTTGCTATGTTTCTACCATTCGAGATTCAATCTTTCCCCTTTGATAAGGTTACAACTATGGTCACCTAATCGATTGTTTTTCCGCTTGAGAGATCCACGATATGTCGCTCTTGCACGACATGTCGCTCTCGATTCTCATTATTATTCTTGTGTAGTGCGTGTCTCTGGTTCGTAGTAACACGCATATAGGCTTTCTTCTAGATCCGTGCTGTCCAACATTTATATATATTGGGGTGCATCTGACTGATGGTTGTGGAGATGCGGGCGCTATGTGACGTTTGCAATACTACTACTAATAAATAAAGGATGCGCACCTTGATGATGAATATTAGTATAGATACATCAACGCTTTCTTCAGTGAAAAAGGAAGGGATGTGTCTAGAGGGCAGTGGAATGGTTACACTATTAAACAAGACTTTTTTTAAAAACCCAGGCAATTCGTGTTTAAAAACTGTTGGAATAACTGAAAAATAGTTTGTTCTCTTGAAATCTGATTAACGCTAGCGCCGGAGGAGTAAAATTGGACACCATGAATGTATGACACGGCGCCATGGTACTGTGACAGTATGTTGCGCATAAGTCTCGTTTTCATAAAAGGAAAATATCTATGCCGAGACATTATACGTCAATTCATGACAATTTCAAGTTATCATATTATGATCGTGAGGATGCCAGGTCTGTTATTCACTATTGACAGAACTATTTAATTGAGCAGGAGAAGCAGTCACAGCTCGAGATGTGCGATTACCATAGTTTTTAAGAACTGCGAGACAGCACTTGCAAAGTTGTTTCGTTTGAGCAACATGTTGTTTGTAAGAAAAACAGCGATCAATAGTGAACCCAAGATTAGCGCAGCTGGTCGCCTCTCCATCAAAGTTAACTTTAGGTATGTTAGTCTTGACTATGGGGTTGCTCAATGTGCACTACAACCTGTACGCATTCTCAAGATTGACATGGCCGAGATATTCCTTACACAATACAAATTATTGCTTGAATGTCCTGGACCATTTCTTGTTTATCCCATTCAGTTTTGTACATTATTAGAATGCCATCATCAAAAGTCAATGTCCTGTCCAGCCGTTTTAGCGTTGGCTATGCTGTGCGGACTCGCTTCGCAAGGCTGGTGGTCTGGGTTCAGCTCCCGCAATGTGCGTGGAATTTTCCCGACCGCGACGGCTCTCAGGTCGACCCAGCCTCAACTGGGTACCAGACATGCTCTGGGAAAGTAAAGGCGGCCGGCGTGATGTTGATCACATCACCCATCGTGTGCCGACGGTCAATGAAAAATACAGGCCTAACACTGTATTGACCTATATACCACGAGGTATGAAAGGGTTCCTTTACTTTACTTATGCTGTGCGGATGTAGAACCACAGGGATGATATACATGAAATATGTGACAATCAAGAGCACATGCATGCGTGGGATGGCATTCGTGTTCCTATACATAATTAAATGGTCATTTCCATAAAATAAGCATATATTTAGTTCACCATCTATGGATTAATTTCATATTTTAATAAAGATAGCATTATAGTTGAAAAGTACACATCGTTATGCACATCCTTCAAGTCAATCACTACAGCGATAGTCCCCTGTTTGGAGTGAAAACCCTGGTAAACATCATGCGCAAACGTATCAACATTATCTAATTGGCATGACCCAGGACAGATGATGTCTGCATCTATATGGTACATTACCTTTCTGTTCCTATCATCTCCAGTAATTTGCCATAAACGCTGGGCAATGCAGGGATACGGTAGCTGGTGTGCGGTCTAGGATTATGTATAATTTCATAGAGATGTCGTAAATAGCGTTCCAGCCAGACATCGGATAATACAGCATTCTGTATTCTATTGTTAAAATTCGTCACCACCGTATTTATGTGCATTTCGAAGAGTTATTTAGTGTGATGATGCTGGGTACCATCAGGCCCGGGATAACCTGCCTCATTCAACTTTACCATTATATTATCATCCTCATGGTTACGAGTGCTCACTATTTTATTCCAGGTGTCAGGTTGTGATCAATGCATGTCATTTTCACTTATGTGTCTCCATATAGGAGGTTCATGAAGAAGGAGTTTGATGGTAACAATACTTCTTTCATTGTCGGAAAATCAATAAAGTGGTATTTTACCTTCATCATCCTGTTTTTTGCAGTGTTTAACAACGCGCTACGAACACGCTGGGCAGGAATACCTTTACATCCTGTGTTCATTAACACGACTGCATTTTAACCCTTTTAACAAATTATTTTCATTATTCATTCGACATCTGCGGGGAAAGACTGATTATCTAGCAGTTTACGAGGAACTAACAGTTTACGAGGATTGGTATTAGGTCGGTTCAATAACATGCACACACGGCCATGTTTACACAAACAAACGTCAATACAATAGATATGAAGTCAAGCATACTAGTGTCACAACACACACAATTGAAGAAACACACCACGTGTACAAGTGTAAAGAATTTAAGGATGTAACCAGACTGAAGATCGAATCTTTCCATTTACTTCACCACGATCCCATGACGTCATAGCCCTTTACTAATTGAATCGTCTGAAAGGGATTATTACGCCGAATATTTCTTGTAACCAACTTTTACCTTGGTAAAGCTTATATCTGTGCGTGTATCGTTTGACATGTAGCCATGTTAGAAGTTACATATTGCGAAGTATTAAATATTTTAATTATGTTTGTTTACATTGAACTATGTTCTAGCGCGCTTTAATATCCGTTTGGAAGAATAAATTAGTTTAACATCACAGAGGGTGTTTCTTCACCATTGACTGCTATTAATTTTCTTACCGTGAAGATAAAATAGTGCCGTAGACTTAACATTTTATTCAGACTTGTTGGTAAGTATATAATTCATGCTAACAAATGACAGTTTTAGCGATTTAGATCGTAGAGACATACTTTTCTTTACATCTATTGACACAAACATGGCCGACATCTCGACGTTAGTCATAGCCTCTTCCGTGTTTTTACTGTTTACAAATTAATGTGCTTTGTGGTTACGAAATTACACAGCAATTTTGAAGATATCAACTCCATGACTTACTATTTATTATACAGCAGACTTTAGATCATAAAAGCGAACAGCACAGTCTATACTGAAATTGTTGACGTCAGTATACTGAGTATAGTCTGTCGTAAGTTGAGTTATTCATGAGTTGACTAATGACTGCTTTGAATTATTATTCATTGAATATTGAATTAGAACCAAGAATTGGAATAAAAATGTGTGTGTTACTGATTAGTATTACTGTATTTGACTACCTAGAGTAATTGAAAGTTCTGAACATCACTGAGTACAGTAACTCATTGTGATTATTGCAGTTTATTAAACACTTTTGTATTTTATATCACGTCTTATGTAAACACGTTTATAAACGATACTATAAATTGAACTTTCAGTTTCAGTTTATCAGTTACAGTCATTAATTTGATTAATTCATTAATGAGTTGAGCGTCAGGAGTACCAGTACAGTTGAGTACAGTATACAGTAGTAACTGTAGAGTGTGTGTTAAGAATTTATACTATATTAAGTGTAATCTGTTACTGTTAATAGTGTGTAATCTGGCAGTCAGTATGAGTATGTAGGATTCCTTAAACATTTTTGTCATTGTTGTGCGGGCTTGTTATTAATACACTATGGAGTTCCACCCAAGATTGCAAACCTAATAAAGAAAACGTATGAAGGAATGAAATGCAGAGTCATACACGAGGGCCAACTGACGGAATCCTTTGAGATAAGAACAGGGGTGAGGCAGGGATGCTTGTTATCACCATTCCTGTTCTTGCTGGCCATAGATTGGATCATGAAATCAACAACGGATAACAGAGAGGGAATACAATGGACACTTGTGAAACAACTGGAGGACCTGGATTTTGCAGACGATCTGGCTTTGCTGTCTCACAACCACGCACAGATTAAAGACAAAATGAATACCCTAAATAATAAGTCTCAGCAGCTAGGTTTGAAAATACACAGGGGAAGACCAAGGTCATGAGAATAAATGCTGCAAATGTAAACCAGATTATGCTGGAGGAAACAGCACTACAGGATGTAGAATCATACACATACCTTGGAAGCAACATAGACACAGAAGGAGGAACAAACAAAGATGTTAAGATAAGAATACAAAAAGCAAGAGGAACTTTATTGCATTGAGTAAGATATGGAAGGCAAGGAAGATCAAAACAAACACAAAACTGAGAATTTTCCAGTCAAATGTGAAGTCAGTGCTGTTCTATGGCTCGGAAACCTGGAAGACCACAAAGGAAACTATCAGAAAACTGCAGACCTTCGTAAATGGATGTTTACGTAGGATAGAAGGATTGAGATGGTATGATAAGATTACAAACGAGGAACTCAGGAGAGAACAAAGCAGATACCAGTGGAGAGAGAGCTCAGGAAGAGACGCCGGCGATGGATAGGACATACATTGAGAAGACTGACCGGAAGCATCGCAAGACAGGCATTGTTTTGGAACCCGCAGGGAAAGAGGAGTAGGGAAGGCCTAGGCAGACCTGGAGAAGAGAGCTGGAGGCGGATATAAGAGGATAGGCAAAACATGGAAAGAATTGGAAGGGATGGCAAGAGAGAGGAAGAGATGGAAGAAGTTTGTTGAAGACCTGTGCTCCTATGGGAGTTGAAAGGTGATGATGTGCGGGCTTGTGCTTTGCACGAGAGCTCTGATGAAGTAGTGAGAAGATCTAAGCTGACAAAAATCAGTTGTATTTTTGTGCCAGGGCATGCAGGTGTAAGGAGGAATGAAAGTGTCGATAGGCTTGCAGGTAAAAAGTGGACCAGGCTATTATAAATTCCCTAAAGGAGAGAGCATGAGTACATTGTTCAAGTAATAGTGTTGAATCTACAACACTAACCAGGCTGGAATAATTCTGAATACTATGCTGGTAGTCAGAGAAGAATAGTAAACCAACAAATTCTGAATTTATTGACATGTTTCTCTATGAAACATCTCAAATTCTGATGCAGTTGTTATTGTTTCTACAGATCATCAAGCACTAGATAGTATCATTTTGATCAACGTGAAGAGCTACAAGATAAAGTAATTTTTTTTTCTGTCATTGTTGTATGGTTGTTGGATAGAATAGCTGATATAAGAAAGAAATAATGTTGTCAGGCTAATATAAAGAAATGTATCACTTTATGTAATAAAGAAATCACAGTTCTGGTTGACAGCAACCATTTCTATAATCTTTACCGTTACCTCATTATGAGCGAGTTTTCTTTCTTTACATACAGCTAAGCAGTTTTCTTTCATCATTTGTATGTTAGTCCAGTAATCATCATAATGGTGTGATAACTATGAAGATAACAGGATACAGAAAATGAAGAGAACAGCAGATACAGGAAATCTACCTTTTGCCTGTAATTATAAAAAGCAATCTTTTTCCTTGAGTTTTGTTATGCTTCTTTGCGATTGCTATTTTGATGATTATACTGTTAGACACATTCTTATGATGAAGTAGACTGTTGTCTGGAGCTCATCTCTGGTGCCATGTAGTTATGAATGTAGTGTTGCATTGTAGGGCTAGCATTCCTTTATAGGAAGGACATCCAGGGACAGTCTTGCAGGACATATTCTGTGGTTTGGTCAGCTGTGCCACAGAGGAGATGGGGACAATCGTAGCCAGTGTAGGTGTTTGTTCAGTCTGTTATGCCCTATCCTGAGTCGGAAGATGATAGTCTGTCCTTGTATGTCGAGTGTGTGGTAGTCATCGTTGGATAGTTTAGGTTCTTTTCTAATGTCCATGATAGCTCTTTTTTTTCAAAGTATGTGATTTCGTTATCTATTTGTTCACATTCTGCTCCATTTTAAGCAAGTTTGTCTGCCTTCTTGTTACCTGGCACCCCACAGTGTGATGGTATCCACTATAAACATTTTTCTTTTGTCCTTTAGTACTGTCACAGTGCCAATATTCCATATGTACTTTTACAGCAGCTGCTGCCTATGTCGGATATATAATTTTTATGTGCGCAAAATCTGCTGAGAGTAAAACTCCCGCTGGCACAGCTCTGAGCGTAGTTGAGGGATATAAATATATTATACCTATATTGTGTAAAAACTGGCAGGTATTAAGTGATGTTGTTTTCAAACCTTCGGGAATTATAGGTATCTACAATTTGTATTTATATTTGAGTGGGGGAGAGTACCTGGCTAACTAGAAGACAGAGAGCAACTTTCGCGATCGCTCTAGAACAGTGTTTCTCAACCTGTGGGTCGCGACTTCTTTGGGTGTCAAACGACCTTTCACAGGGGTCGCCTAAGACCATAGGAAAACATATTTTTGATGGGCTTAGGAACTGAGATACCGCTCCTCTATCCATCTCCAGACGGGTCGGCCCACATGCAGATACGTCCACATACGAATGCCCGGCGTTTGTGATTAATCACTATGTTTTAAATATGTTCAATTTGTAACAATGAAAATACATCCTGCATATAAGATATTTACATTCCGATTCATAACAGTTGCAAAAATTACAGTTATGAAGTAGCAACGAAAATAATTTTATGGCTGGGGGTCACCACAATATGAGGAACTGTATTATAGGGTCACTGCATTAGGAAGGTTGAGAACCACTGCTCTAGAACAACCACTTGTTGACCACTCAGTGTGATCTTTGTGTGATTTACGCCAAAGAAAATACTGAGAGGGTACAGCGTTTACAGCAGTCTTCCCTTCTGTAGACACGACACGTTACATCTCGGCGAGTCTTGCCGAGAGCTAGCAACTATGGTGCGACCATTGACTCTGTTTGCGTGGGTTTATTCTTGCAGACGATTGATGCCATTTCCTTACTCCTTTCATTTCTTTTGTATTAATGCTAAATTTTTCTGCACTAGATCTCAGCCAGGAGACATGTAGGCACATTCACTCTAGTATTCTCCTTGTCTATGTTGCTAGCAGATCTTGTAGGATTAGGGCAGTGCTTACCTTACTACCTGTACCAGAGTAGCTCTTCTTCGATCGCCACCTACTTAGCCAGACTACAGTGCAGTAATCGGTTTCCAGGGCCACCACATGAAGGTTGGA
The DNA here is from genome assembly GCA_020796225.1 of Arion vulgaris. Lineage (NCBI taxonomy): Eukaryota > Metazoa > Mollusca > Gastropoda > Stylommatophora > Arionidae > Arion > Arion vulgaris. The sequence continues at coordinate 27,444,911 of CM036764.1, forward strand.
TAAAGTCTTGATCAGTGCTAGCTCACTAACCCTGGTACAACATTGTGCCTTGCCACTTTTCTCTTGTGTGGTGTCTCATTCTGTTGTGACCCATCCAGAGGCTAAGTATGACAGTCTGGTCTGTTTTGGACAGCTGGTAATATCCATTATCCTTGTGTTTTGGGTGTTCTTTCTCCCACTTTGCTATTTAGTGTCCTCTGTCGATGGTTTTTGCTTCTTCATAGCTGACCAGGTTGTCATCTTGAGACATCCCTGCTCAGTATATAGATATATATATATGTCCACACTTTCAGTGCACGTAAATACAAACCTTCATTACCAAATTATATACATAGTCCTTCAGTCAAAGTATCTGCATGTTTTGTTCTCTTAGAATACACAAGAATGGCAACACGAAGTACTCCACAACGTCCAAATGGAGCATCTCAAGGAAAAATATGTCAGTTTAAATTAGTACTGCTTGGAGAGTCAGCTGTGGGAAAGTCAAGTCTTGTTCTTCGCTTTGTCAAGGGACAGTTCCATGAGTATCAGGAGAGTACAATTGGAGGTGAGCCGATTCAATCAATCCATGGAATGATTGGTCCAATGCATGGTCCAATCAATCAATTAATATATATATAATAGTGCATTCGTCATATCTAAAGTAATGTCTCATATACTTGTATACAGTTCTGTTTGTTGTACATAGAGTAGTGGTATCTGTAATATATCTGTAAAATATGTACTAGGGTGTATATAGAATAGTGCTTGATGTTTATCATACACATCATATCCCAGGTCAGGAAAAGGCATTCAGTGGACACATGTCAAAATGAGATGACCTGAACTTTGCGGATGATCTTGCATTGCTCTTACACAGATCACAGTGTGAACAAATCGAATGTATTTAGAATTAAGACATGCGTATATTCCTTACCTGTACTTGAGATACGTGCATTGCGAGGATGAGATATGTGCTTGGCCTTCTGTTACTAGTCTATGTTACTGTATGGTTTAAAAATGTGGCGAGTCACCCAGTTAAATACAAATAAGATTAAGACCTTTGTCAACAGAAGCGTTTGGCGTATTCTCAGACTGAGATGGTATGACAGAGTTGCAAACACAGATTGGGGATATGAAGAGATGGGAACCCATGATGACCCAGGTGAAGAGGAGAAAATGGGTTGGGTATACCCTGCCAAAGACGCCATCAAGTGTCACTAGACAAGCACCTGCATGGAACCCACAAGGTAAAATGGAAATGTTGACGTCTTAAATAAATCTGGAGCAGAGCCTTCTTGAGGAACGGAAGGATGCTGGACTGTCCCGGGAAACGATAAAGAAAATAGTAAGAGACTGGGGAAAGTGACGAACAATTGTTGAAGCCCTATACACTACAAGAAGCAGAGAAGAATAAGTCTTCACAAAGTAATTAATTCTCATATATAAAGATGTGACATCTGTCTCATATAAAGTAGTGGTGTTAGAAAGTGGTTCAGTTACAGATTTTAGAATTCTTGTTTGTAGAATGGTGACAAAGGATAGCTGAACTTTACAGTACAACTTGATCTGTATTGTGAACCACTGGTATATTTACAAATGTTTTCTAATGAAAAGTTCAGAGTCAGTGTATATATCTTGTTGAACAAGAATGACCCGTTGTTCTAGTCGAACTGGATACCTGAGAGGCAGAGTGAGAGGTGTGTTTAATCAGCGAGCCACAGGAACCATCAGTATGCATACTCTTCGATATCTGTTGGGGAGACTGAGCACCTATGGGTCTGCCGGAGTGCAATGACGTCAGTTTAGTGGCCAATAACCAATGAACAAGAATGGTACTTGGGCAGAGGTTACAATTACAAAAGGAGGGTTTGATTGTGTATAGATTCTATAACTTCTCTTTTCAGCTGCATTTTTGACACAGACTGTCTGTTTGGATGATACAACAGTTAAGTTTGAGATTTGGGATACAGCAGGACAAGAACGGTATCACAGTTTGGCTCCTATGTATTATAGAGGTGCCCAGGCAGCCATTGTTGTTTATGACATCACAAATCTAGTAAGTGGGTGGGCTATATAAGACTAATCAGTACATTGTGCGCGTGTGTGTGTATCTGCAGATATTTCTCTCAGATAGACCTTCTTTTTTGCATTCGTTCTTTACTACCAATTTTAATCACTCTTTATGATATGTTTGATCTTTGCCAAGAATGTGTATACGTTGCACATTGGTTTGGTAGGCCCCTAAACGCATAGACTTCTACACGTTTAGAACATGTGCATCCGATTTCAGCCAAACCTCCTGAGTCGCCTCTACGACATGCGTGACAGGTAACAGTGGTTCTATTCTTTACGCCCCAAATTGGGCCCCGGTAACCACCCCAGCGTCTGAGATAGATGATATAGACATTATATTTACTTTAAAAGATATTTGTTCACAGTTACTGAGGTGATTAGGTATTGATAGATAGACTATGTACTATGTAGATCATGGTAGTAACTAAAGCAATTTTCTGGCTCAAGAGTCTCTAGACTTATTCGTTCATGTTTTCTCATTGACTCAATGAGTATCCTCAGGAAGGTTGAAACAGGCTGGGCTTGAAGACACTGGAACTGGTTTCGTTAGTTGTCATACGTTGATAGATATACTGATAAGGAGATTGAAGCACTTATGGACTAATTGGTTCAACGTGCAGTGATGATGATCTGAAGACTAAAACTAAGATATATATTTGCTCAAGTAGTGCGATGATAGCTGACATTTTTGTACACCTTATATTTTAATTCTTGTTTTCTTACTACCATGTTATCTAGGACACATTTGGAAGAGCAAAAACATGGGTAAAGGAACTCCAGCGTCAAGCAAGTCCAAACATTGTGATAGCACTTGCTGGAAATAAAGCAGACTTGGCCAACAAAAGAATGGTAGAGTTTGATGAAGCTCAGGCATATGCAGAAGAAAACAGCCTCTTGTTTATGGAGACTTCAGCCAAAACTGCAATGAATGTCAATGATATTTTCCTTGCAATAGGTAAGAGAATGTATTTGTATAATTTCTTATATAAGTTCACTCTCAGAAGTCAACTTTTTTATGTTCAAATAAAGCAGTGGTCTGCTTCAGATTGCCAAGATCAGTTATATATTTGTGGTTGCTGATGATGGAAAAAATTATTGATAGAAATGTTTATTTTGTAAAAAGGAAGTGGACAGACAAATGTTGTGAATTTGTTTAGATTATATATGGTGAAATACGTAAAAAAAACAAAAGTACTGTAGTTTTACAAAATACTTCTTCTTCGAATGCTCCATATCGACCACTTGTTAACCACTGTGATTTGTATGTGATCTGAGCGCAAAAGCAATTATACGCGGTGCCAGTTATGCGCCTACAAGTAGGCCAGCTGGGTCTACAAGTAGGCCAGCACATCGAATCTCTGTGATGCCTTTTAATTACCAGGGTAGCTTCCTAGGTCCTACATCAGTCGCCTCTTGCGACATGCCTTGTAGGTCGTAGTGGTACTATTCTTTGCTTCCCTTGTGGGCCCCGGCACCACACTGACATTACACAATACAATAATAATACACATCAACGTTTTGACCAAAAGGCCTTTATCAAGCAAAGGATATAGATAATATTAGATTATATACTACACCATCTGATCTAAACACTCAGGATTGATAGCTCTATCTTGAATCAGTGTGTGGTGCTGCATGAAAACTCTTTGTTGGTGAAGTAATTTGTCTTGTTAATTGTGATAACAAATGAGACTAGCCTGTTAAGTCAAATGAGATCTATGCCCCAAACTACTGTGATGGTGTTTTATTATCTATAACACTACTAGAGAAAACAGCTCAGTTTAGTCCCTGTGGTTGTACTGCTGTGATTCTGCTAAATGACTCGTAAAGTAGAAATCTGCAGAAGTGGGATTTGACTTGCTATAGAGTTGAACTATGTCTTGCAGAGTAGGCAACAGAACTGCTATTAGGGATGGGATGAATTGGAAGGTGCAAATTGTGTAAAAACCTGCAGCACCATTTAATATAACGGGTAAACATCCCATTTTCATACCATGCGGTATATTTAATGGTGGAGTGTTAAGCCTGCAAATGTATTGAGCAGAGGGACAATATATGTGATCACTTAAAGCTAGGTTAACACTATGTACGTATACAATATGTTTGACTAAACAAAAAAGCAGAAGAGATCCAGATATACACAGACAGAAATGACTTTCATAGTGCTCTGAAAACTGTTTATGATCTTCTCACCACAACACTGTACTAAAGGCAGACAAAACAAAGCTACTAACTAGCTTCAGATACTAAAGTGATGGTAAGGATACATCCGTGCTGTCCTCAACCATCCATCCATCCACTTTATATTATGTAGGCATAGAGTGTATGCCTTAGGTTCCAGTTAATATCAAGATTGATGTCCCACCTAGATTTTGACTTTTAATTTTATCAGTACAACAGTTGCTTGTATCAGAAGTTTCAATCTTTAGTTTATCATTATTATCGCGAGTGGTTACTGGGCCCAAATTTGGGGTGTAAAGAATAGAACCACTGTTACCTGCTACACGTCGTAAGAGGCGACTAAGGAGGTTTGGCTGAAATCAGATGCACATGTCCTAAACGTGTAGAAGTCTATGCGTTTAGGGGCCTACCGAACCAATGTGCAACGTATACATGTTCTTGGTAAAGATCAAGCGTATCACAAGTGATTAAGATTGGTCGTAAGAAGACAACGCATAAAGAAGATCATTATTATCGCTCTTATAAATTATTAATCACGTTATGTTGCTATATCCCTCATTTTTCATCTGATCTGCGCTGACTACCTCAGATTTTAGGTTTCCGTACATCGCCTATATTTTACTAGCCAAGAAACTCCCCTTGCCAATTATAAATTATTAATCATGTTGTTTATGCTGCTATATTTTACCAGGCAAGAAACTCTCCTTGCCAATTATAAATTATTAATCATGTTGTTTATGCTGCTATATTTTACCAGGCAAGAAACTCTCCTTGCCTCTTATAAATTATTATTCATGTTGCTATATTTTACCAGCCAAGAAACTCCCCAAAAGTGAAACCACAGGAACACCACAGCAACGACAACAGGGTGTACGACTCAACAATGAACAGGGAGCACAACAGTCAGAAGGTGGATGCTGCAAGTAACAAAACCAACCATTTGTCACTTTTTTTTTCCTCTTTATTCTGTAAATGTGAAATTCTGATAGCTTTTTAAGGTTTATTGACAACAACTAAACAGTGTCCAAGAAGGTATTTGCACTTTTTTGAAGTGATAGGTACTATTGAAGTTAGATCACAGTGAGAAGGTGCACAACAAGAGAGGAGAAATACATTATCATGTCAATTGTGCTTTTCTCTTCCGTTCACACAAAAGTGCATCCGATGGAAAAGTGAGAAGTTACATGTTGCTAAGTTTTGGTATTTAGGGCACACAAATTTCAACATGCTACCATGTACAAACTACCATTCAAAACCTGCACACAGGAAAAGTGTGTACACTGAGTTATATTTTGTGGTTGTTCGACAGTTAATACATGAAATATGTTGTCACTGCACTGTTTTCTAGTAGTGCAGCATTCAGTTGTGATATCACATCACAGTGTACAAGTAATGTCACGTTTGAGTTAACTACAGTGTACAAGTTGAATAACATTGGATAGTCACCTGTATATGTTCTTCAGTAATGTGACTTTAGATGCCATTGTAACATTATCTGTGTTTGAACTTCAAATAATGTGTTAACAGATTAGACAATAAAGTCCATGTGGGATCTTGTAAAGAATGTATAAAGTATTGAGAATGTTATGTGGAAATACAGACATTCAGAGAATTAAGCCTTGTCAGTTAGTGTATCATGAATTATTAGTTAAAAGGAGTTCTAAAGGCAACGCATTGTCTTCATTACACTCGATTTACTTATATGACTCGGTAACTCTTCACAGAAATGGCTCTCCAACTGTCAAGAGCATTATACAAACTTTATAACTCCAACAACAATCATAAGGAATCTAAGAAAAAAAGTGTGTATTGGATTTGAACACACGATCTTCAGAATGCAAGTCAAATTGCTTAATCACTTTGCCACAGAGACTTCCCCCCAGATCAATTATTATTATTATTATGACTGTCAGCTGTTTCTAAAGTCTATATAATTATGTTTGTAAACAATGTTCTTTTAATATCTTAACATTCTTGGAAGCTTGGGGGAAAATGTGATTGTGTTCTCTTGTGTTAAGCAGAGCTACAGTAGAGAAGCTTGCTTTTGTTTCTGAATGTATTATATTGTCTTATTCTGTCTTTCTTTGGTGGTGTTTGCATTTTCAAGTGGAACTTTCAAGCCATTTTACTGGAATGTTTGGTACTCATTGCCAATGTTTGATATGAAATGTGTAATTGGAAACATTCACTTAACTAGCATTTATGTCTTGACTGCATAGTTGAAGAAAATGGTTCCAATACCTATGTGAAATCATCAGCGATTTTAACTCGGTCACGTAAATTACAGTATTAATAAATGAAAAAAAAGTAAATATTAAAAATGACAACACTTGACTTTTCGACCATAAAACATAAACCATGCGTCCATTTGACCTGATTATTATGAGACAGTCCATTTCCTCACTGACCACGTTTGATCAAGACAGTGATTGACACATATGTATATAATCTTGGTGTATGTGTCATCACATCATATATTCATTCAAGTAGAAGTAATTATAAGTCTTCAAATTTGTATTTTGCAGGAAACATATATAAAATGTGCTTTAACAGGAAAACATACAAATGTTGTAAACAGTAGCACAATTGAAACATTGTTTTAACAGGTTTATCATAGCTTGCAATTTTTTGTGACATTGGGCTTTCTCTTTACACTGGGACACAGTCTCTTTATATTTAGTTTGGATTTAGTGGAAATGCGGAGCCCTGATACCTTCACTAAAGGCCAATTGTTCTTGTAAATTGTATTAGAAGTTTGTTTATCATATCCAAACCACTGTGAGTCTTACTTAATACATCTTAATTTCTTATAATTTGATTGTTTTTCACATAGACATCATTGTACAACATTTTTCATTCTGATATTTTGTAGTATTTTTGCTTTATAGTTAACAATAGAAAATATAGCTTAGCCATTAAGAGCTTCACATCTTGGTTGCTTCTAGATTTCCACAACTATAAATGCAGCCCTGCCTTTGGTCATCATCATCATCACACTTTTCTGGCATAAGCAAATTATTGTTATATTTTGGTGAAGTTGGGATATTCATGAATGATAAGTAGTTTCTTGCTGTATTACTTTTTAAATTATATTGCTATTAGTGAAATGAAAGATGATCCAGCCTGGTGATGAATGTTTATTATATTAGAGAAAAGCATGATTTAGTTGTGTATGTGTTTATTTATGACAATCTAGATCTGATCAGATAGAAGATTGAGGTCAAGACTGGTTCTCAAACTAGCTTAGAGCAGCTATTTCCTGCTACAATTAGTAATGAAAGTTCATCCTATAACATTTTCTCATTTAAAAAATGCTTCTAGCTTGTGCATGTTGTTTTTTATAGTCTGATGTTTCTTGGTAATATTCCAAGTATATCAAAGCATTTGTCTCATAAGTGTCTTTTAATCCTATTGTGATTTGTCTTTGTTTTGACTGCATTTCTATTGATGTTTTTAATCCCACATGTATAAAAATTAAGTGTGTGTCCTTTTGAAAATGAATAAGATTGATGTGATAGCTTGAAATGTCTTTATATGAAGTTGCTAATGTATGGGCATGTTGTTGTTCATCTGATTGTATTGGCTCCTTCATTAATAGAGAATAAGGAAAATAGTAATGTACAACAGATTGATATTTTTTGTCCAAAATTACTACTTGACTAATTAATTTGATTGCACATGAAGAGTTTGTAAAAGAAACGTGCCACAGTCTTTGTTGTACATATAGAAATGTTGTCATCATGTTCTTCTTTCTGCTTTTATACACAAAAAAGTTTATTGTCTTTTTTTTCTACATGTCCAAAACGTTTGTGTAAATATGGATATTTTGTCACAAAATTCTTGTTCCTGGATACGATATCTGCCGGCTTGTAAAGTCTGTTTATTTCTGATGATGTTTCTAGATAATGACATTCATGTATACATGTAATACTCTAACTTTTCATGTTATTTTGTTCAGACTTGTATAAATGTTTGAAGAGAGAGAGTGAGTGAGAGAAGGCTAGTGATGCTTTGCTTTGTGAACAAGTTGTTTGAGCTTTTGATTCAATGGTACAGGATGACACTTGGCAGTCAGATCTTATTAATTTCATATATTTATTTATATATATATATATTATAAACCCAAAAGTGATCTGATGGTATTTTTTTTTCACTTTCCGTTAGTGGTATCAAGGTGTATCAGCTTCATTAACTGAAAGTACCAGCTCAGGTCTGAGTCTGTAAGGGTTAAACATCAAGACCTTGGTGTGGTTGTATGGTTGCCAGCCTTATCTCTTCATGTTACTTAAACAGCCTTCCTTAAATATCTCATTTAAAATGTTGTTACTGCCTGTAATGCCACTTTAATGACTAAACTAAGATTTCTGATTACACAAGGAATAAAGAGATATCATCTTCTGTAGAACATAGATTAAAACTGAGTTTGAATGTTGCAGTCTAGAAGATATTAATGTTTGGAAGTGTGGATATGATTCACAGAATGTTGGATATGTGTCAAGAATGGAAGTGTAGGCATGATTCACATGAAAATTGAATGTGTGTTGAGATTAGAAATGAGGACATAGTAAAGTAAGTAAAGGAACCCTTTTTCATGCCTCGAGGTGTATTGGGGAATACATGTTAGGCTTGTATTTTCCTTGGAAGTCTGCATACAATGTGGTTGTGGTCAATATCATGCCAGCCGCCTTTAATTCCCAGTTCTTTTCCTGGCACCCAATTGAGACTGAGTCGACCTGAGAGCTGTTACGGTCCCAAAAATATTCCACCCCCACTGTGGAACTGAACCCAAATCATGCGCCCTAGAAGCAAGTTTATTAACAGCTACGCTAACATGGCTCTCTAATAAGGGCAGTGTTAACAGAAAATTGACTGTGTGGAGATTAGAAGTGGGGGAGGCAGTGCTCACGGAAAATTGACTGTGTGTAGATTAGAAGTGGGGGCAAAGTTCAGCTTTCAGAGTTTGTAAGTGGGGATAGAATTAACCTGTGGAAGAATTGTATGCAATATCTGCTATATGTTGTTGGAATGCTGGGATATGTTAGCATGTTATGTAGCATATTTGTGTAAGATAATTGTTGTGTCTTTTTATATGTGAGGCACCAAATGTCGTTATTTTGAAGTGTTGTATTGTCTATGTGTTGTTTACTAGAATATCCTCGTATTTGAGATACTGTATGTGTAGATACGGTGCTGTTATTTCCATTATACAGTAACATATTTATGTGTATGTGCAGAATTGAATGAGATTTTAGCATGGATGAAATTTCACTTGGATACTCTTGACTATCAAATAAATATGATGTGCTATGTGTTGCTTGCTTGAGTGATTTTCACGTTAGTCACTTTATTAAATCATCGTAAGCACTTTTGTTATGTTTAGTATCCACTAATGGCTGTCTTAGAGTAGTGACAACAGTTAGCTTTGTGGAGGGATACATTTGAAATTGGTTGTATCTTGCATTGCTAGCATACACCCAGTTTTGATGAGGCTTTAACATTCCTGTCAGATCTTATTGGTTACTTAACTGACATTCCAGCACTACAGGCAGACCCATAGGTGCTTAGTATCCCCCAACAGATGTTGAAGGGTATGCATACTGATGGTTCCTGTGGCTCGCTGGTTTAAACTCACTCCTTTCTCTGCCCCTCTCAAGCATTCAGACTTGTATAATGTGTAATTCCACACTCCTTAAATCACTGGATAGATTTAGCATCAATTTGTGTGTCCTCATCCAATAGCAGGTCGCCAAGAGATTGAAGAACATGTTTTATCCATCCTAAACTCCCCAACACTTGATGCTTTTAATATCAGAACTTAGATATCTCACAACCAGGGCCAGCCAGGGGTGTTGCAGCAATAAATCTGCAGGATATTTCATCATGAAATGTATGTTTATATTGATTTCTATATGTTTTCTTGTGTATCCTATAACCTATACATACAAAAATAACTGACATATTAAAACCATATTACTCATATACAAAACACATAGAATGTTATCCAAATAAGTATGTGCCAATCTGTGAATAGTGATAACTCTTATTACTTGTTTTTATTTTTAAAAAAACACACATTCTTATGTTGGCAGATTGGAGAGAGCATATTCACTATAATATCACAGGAAATATTTAAGAGTTTAATAGACAATGATTATAATTGTGGGCTTATTTATAGTAGGCATTCAAAGTTCTGGCTGTACATCTTGTAGCTTGAGGTATACTCATTTGTCTGTACTCTGCCTCATTGTACAGATAATTTACTGGTTTCAAATATACTAAACAACTACCAATTTTGACAAACTGGTGTTGTGTGATCTAGTTAAGTCTTAGCAGTCTCTTGATAAGACGAGAGGATTTGATCAGGTAATAGTAGTCTCTGGATCCGACAAGAGAATTTGATCAGGGAAAGAATCTTGTACTGGAGGATAATGAAGCACATAAAGACCCATATATTCGCCCGAGTGGTTACGGGGCCCAAATTTGGGGTGTAAAGAATAGAACCACTGTTACCTGCCATGCATGTCGTAAGGGCGACTAAGGAGGTTTGGCTGAAATCGGATGCACATGTCCTAAACTTGTAGAAATCTATGCGTTTAGGGGCCTACCAAACCAATGTGCAACGTATACACGTTCTTGGCAAAGATCAAACATATCACAAAGAGTGATTCAAATTGGTCGTAAAGAACGAACGCAAAGGAGAAGAAGAAGAAGACCCATATATCAGCTCAATTCTCCCATTCCCTCCTTCCGCCTCCATTTAAAACAGACAGTTCAGTGTCTCTGATTCACTTTCTCATATTAGTAAACCTGTTGTTACTGGAACTGGCAACGTTTGTTATATGACATGTCAGTTTTGTGATATTACGAAATGCTCTTGTTTTATGTCAGAACTAACCAAGTAGAAACACAGTTGTTTGAGAAATATGTTCTACTCCTGATGTAGTGTCACAGCTGACTTAGATTAAGTATGAAAAGCTGCGTCCTAGGCACTCGTCTGTGTGTTTGTTTCCTTATATTGTGAGAGGTCATCAGACTATAGGGTGAATTGTCACTCTTGTAATGGAAGAGTGGCCTAGCTAGCTGGCTTTGCCACCATATCAAGGGGACAGCCAATGGATAGAGCTGATATTCTAGAGGTATAATCAACATCAGTCAAATAACTAGAAATAATGTGAAAGAGAACAATACAACAGTTAATATTTCTGGAGAAAAAGTGAATAAGACTACAACACACTCTCTGCAAACAGTACAGCTAGATATACTCTTCAATGGAACCATCGGTCAAAGAAAAGAATGGGGATCACAAATGGAATCATGGCATATCCTTTACAGGACGTAGCCATCAACCACAGTAACGAGTCGTTGATTTTCTAGACATCACTTATACGTTCAGTTGTTTGCCATTGCTTTCTGAACGGTTGGGGTTTGAACCAGGTATGCTTGGGTTTGTGACCAAGCTGACTATCGCTTGAGCTACAGATGCTCACGAATACCTGACTTTAATAAAAAAATTAACTAAGGAGGCCATAGTCTCATGTATATAGTTCAGATGGTGGTATGCAATAATTGCTCAAAAAGTTGACATTTTAAAGTAATCAATGTCTTTGCTTACATGATACACTTATAAGATTCATAACCTCTTTCAGTTTGCTGAAAGTATCAGCATAGTGCCACTTATGTACACAGTAACTTCATGGCTACTTCGTCAAAATAAAATATTGACTTTTATTCTAACTCTTGAGAGGTGCCCTTTCAAATGAATGGACTAGAAAATACAGTGGCAGCACCTATATGCTGGTGATGAAACTCAGTGCACTACTATTGTTGGATACTAACTCTCCAAATCAGCAGAAAGAGACATTGACAAACAATCACATTTCATGGCAACTGGAAGAATTAAATACATAACCTTTTGAACTCTGAACATTTCTTTGTTTATATTGACATAAACATTTTGAACTCTGAACATTTCTTTGTTTATATTGACATAAACATTTTGAACTCTGAACATTTCTTTGTTTATATTGACATAAACATTTTGGGTGAACCTCATTACAGTTCATTATTATGTGTGTATGCTGTATGTATGTTTCTTCATATGTTGAGTGTGCTTGGTTGTGACTATTTTTATGTTATGTACACCAAGGTCTTGTATGTAAGATTATTTCTATTTAATACATGTCTGTTCATTTAGATTGTCTGTAATAGAAATGAACTGGAATAAAAGTAAAATATGCACACACACAAAATGTATATGGGAAGTTTTTTTTGTTCATGTGTGTGTTAGGCTCGTTTTGAACAAAATGGTGTGTGTTAGATTCGTTTTGAACAAAATGGTATGAAATTATCTAGAGATGTGTTTGTTGTCATTTCCCAGTGAAGTCGTGGTTCTTTTCATCTTGTGATTCCAAGTACGTGTGTTGCTGGGGCATGCAAGGGAAACGGACAGTATCACTGCGACTTACAAGACATATCGTAAGAGGAGACTGGGGTAGGGTCTAGGAAGCTACCCTAGTAAATAAAAGTGTCGCAGAAATCGGATGTGCTGGCCTACTTGTAGGTGCATAACTTTCACAATGTACAATCACTCTTAGGCTCAAATCATGCACAAATCACAAGGGGTTGTTAACAAGTGGTCGTAATGGACCATTCGAAGAAGTGATTCCTTGATGATGTCATGTTTTGTTTTATATTATCAGTCATCATGTGATTCCTTGGTAAAGTCATGATCTTGTGAGTCCTTGATAAAGTCATGTTTCTGCAACCAGTTTTTGTATAGATGTTTAGCTCAGTGGGCTAGTGTTTCATCTTGCAGTTTGAATAAACGTGACAGTCTACCACGATATTTGTGACTGTGTGCTGCCTGCCCACACATGTACAGGAAAGATGAGATTATTCTTAGTCTGTGTAAGTTATTGTTCATTCTGTTTAATCTTCCACTTGATCAGCAACTTTTTGTTTTGCTCATTCGAGGCAGTGATAGTTTTCTTTTTTGCTAATCGACTTTATTTATAACTTAAAGGGTCTTCTGTTCAAGGAAGGCATCTGTTTGTCCCTTTGTGGATTCTACTTTTGTTTATTTATTTGCTGTCTTGTTTCGTGGTATGCCACAGTGTAAAATATATGCACAGTTGCACTACATTTATTTTTTATATATCCTTTGTATCATTATGATCACCTGATCGGCGCCTCTCGATCAAGACAACACATGGGCAGTTCTTCTTGCGTTCACCTGCTATGAATTTAGGCTGTCAGGACGCCTCTGAGTAATTTTGGGGAAGGCGTACTATCCTTATTATCAGTATATCTTGAACAGAGAAGAGAACAAATAGATCTATCCAGAAAGAACTCAAAATCAAAGAAAACTGACTGATGCTACAAATAAGAAAGAGAAAATTGAGATATTTTGGATATATAAAAGACATGAAGGGCTGGAGAAGACCATCATGGAAGGAGGCATACCAGCAAAGAGAAGAAGAGGAAGACCACGGAGAAGATGGATTCAGGATGTAACTGATGGTTTGAACATGACGGCTGCAGAGGCCGGACATCTGACCTATGAGAGAGAGAAATTCTGAAAGGCTGTTGGGGTGGTAAAGTTCTGCTCAGGACAAGCTATTTGATGATGATGATGATGATAGGGATAAGGGGTATTGATGCCTGTATTCTATCAGCGTATATTTGCAAATCATCGTAATCTCATCTTTATATGTCTACTTCAAATGCATGCAAAGATAGCCTATACAATATGTTTTCTGTTGTAGAATACATGAAATCCAGCGTCTTGGATTGTACCAGTACCCAAGTTGGTTTCCTATAACACAATCACGTCAGCACCATAAAGAAGTTTCTCTAAGATTGGACACTTTTGTCTGACGTCGGCACAATTCCAATACAGGATTTGAACGTGGTGGTTACCCAATCTATCACACTTTAGCTGTCTTCTTCTCGCGCCTGCTCGATTTGTCCTTCTTTTCATCTTTCTCCAATGTGTTCGTAACGAATAAAAGTCCATACCTTTCGTTCTATTCACATCCGTTGGTACCGTTGAACACTTTATTTTTGTAATGACGGGTTCCGGCGCCAGTACACGCTTCTCCGTAGTACGACCAGAAGTCCAGTTTCACGTTAAAAACTGAAGAAATGCTCACCAGCACGTAAACACACTTTGAGCTTGTATTGTATCCGGTTACCGTTTAGAGTATTCTAGTAGAGATTAAAAGTCAGATTATAAATGCAATCTTTATACCAACACTGTGCTACCAGTGCCAAACGTGGGCACTGACAAAAGAACAAGAAAGGAAAATTACCACCTGTGAAATGAGATGCCAGAGGAAAGCGGTAAATAAAACAAGAAGAGACCATATAAGAAATGAGGAAATTAGAAGAACAGTCGGAACAACACCTGCTATTAGATTTATTGAAAAACAGAGACTCAAATGGTTTGGCCATTTGGTGAGAATGAACCAGAATACACCAGTTGCAAGAGCGTACAACCTGAAAATGGAATCATCAAGAGGAAGGGGCAGACCAAGAAAACGATGGGTTGATGGAGTTACCGACATCTTAGAACTCCACATCGTCATTGGCCTCTTTGAGACAAAAGATTTTGCGTCACGTAGTATGTTCTGAGCTGAATCACGACTTGGCTGTAATGGCCTATTCTGGAGTGGCACTTCTTGTCACAGCTGAGATGGAGCTGATACATAGGATGATCTCACTGCTCTCTGTACTCTCTTTTGCCTTTACATGTGATGATGTTTTTCTTCTTTTCTTTTTGAGTCGCCCCTCACTGCCGCTCGCCATGCTTGGTCAACAAAGTTGACCCCGAAGTGACCTCTCCTTGACGCATGCCTGGACGACTTTTATGGAGTAGCTGAGTTACCCAAAGCGTCAACTACCCCCTCTCGACCTCGCTGACAGAATCCAGAGGAGTGCATACACGACGTCTGGTATCAGTTTAATTGCAGGAGCTCCCGGTAGGGTATCACATGATGTATGTCCGCCTTAGGGCTCCACTCCGGATTTTCTTTTTGTGTTTACTCCCATAGTCGTTGCCTCTCCTGAGGCTTCCACAAGGCAGTGGGGCTATTTGACCATAGCTGGGAGTCTGAATCTTGGATATCAGAGTAAATCTACTGATATCACAAATCTAGGGGCCAGATCACCACCGAGATTTTTATGTTGGGTTACTCCCACAGGACAGAAAAAAAAATCCTGACTTAAGGGGAGTCCATCTCCTTAGGCGAGCCATTGCCCCGTTAGCCTTTGACTTCACGGTCAAAGTTTCCATGTCTACACCGCCGAAAACTCCACAATAACACAGCATATCAAGCGATCGAACGAGCACTATCTCGAAAACCGATCAGTTAAGCCTGCTACGCCTAACGGCAAAAAAAAAACCAGATGGACAAAAGAAGAAAAACCGTTTAGAAAATGACGAAAACGACGGAATATCACATAATAATTCCAACGGTTCGAAATTCAGCTACCATCTTGCTAGCATTGGATATTACCTCTTTACGTCTCTAATAAAGAAAAAAACCTCTAGAGGTTTTTTAACCTTTAGTTTATTTCTCAAATACTCAATTTTTAGCAGTTTCACCAATCCATGTGTATATCGTTGTTATGACAAACCTATGATCTATTCAGTCTTTCCAGAACACTCTGTCAGATTATTTATTGTAACCCAACCTACATTTTATCTGATAACTTATCCACTTGACTGTATAATGGAATTCATTGTGTCTGCATATTTACTCATTGTTATTGATACTCAGAACCAGTGGCGGCTCGTGGTCATTTTTCTTGGTGGGGCCAGACATAAATTTTCGGAAAAAACATGTTTAAAAAAATAGTATTTACTACTATTTGTCTATTCCGGGAAGTTATTCCCTTTCGGTTTTTGGGGGCTGGGCCCCACTGGCCCTTAATGACGAGCCGCCCCTGCTCAGAACAGGACTTAAAATATGTTTAAGGTGGGCATCTAAGAATAATGTATTAGATATGCAAACATAATTTAGTATATCTTAAGACTAAGAAGTGAGAACAATAGAGGAGATGGCAAAAGAAGATATGGTAGATTAGGATTCAAACCTTTCATCGGTATATGAAAGGTTTAATAGTTAATTGCATATCCTTTACAGGACTTTGCGAATCAACCCCAGCTTTTTAACGCTGTTTTTGATGTTTCTAGGCATTATTACGTTCAGTAGTTTGCCATTGCTTTCTGAACGGGTGGTGCCATCGTCCTTTGTAAAAATCCACACGAAACAATTTGCAACCAAATTGTCCGCTATATGAAAGGTACAGTGCAACATGATGGCTTGATATCAGAAGACTTTAATATCAACAGTGGAGTCGAGCAAGGATGTGTCCTCGCTTCAACACTGTTCGACATTTCCTTTGCTGCAGTGTTAAATCACGACTTCATATCACCAACAGAAGTTGTCTATACGATCGAACGGGATTATTCTAGCACATAAGATTCCCAAAGTTTTTCAAACCACCGCCCACTTTGCACAACATAAACTTTGTAACTCCCCCCTCCACATTAAAACAGTTTGCCAACGCTCCCCTCTCACATATATATACTTGCTCTATTTTCTCTTTGACATAGAAAATTGATATATATTTCGGTAATACATGGTCAATTTTCAAATGATTATTATGCATGAAATAAAAAATTGATGAAAAAATGAATCGTGTAAGACGGGCATAGGATGAATTCAAATTTTAAATGACTATTCAATTGCAAGATCCCGAAAATAATTTATTTTAAAATACTTATTATTAATTTCTTCTTTAAGGAGCCACCGATCTCTAATCGCCTTAACACACTCACCCCCAAATTCTTCCGAACCCACTATAGTCTCCCACTAGAACGCCTCAGCGCTCACTGGGGGCGGTACCGTCCACTGTGGGAAACGCTGATCTAGCACAATTGAAAAAGGAAAGCAATATCTATCTATTCTCTAATCCTGTTTTGCCTTTCAGCGTCAGGTCTAAAAAGGAGACCCCTGGAGCGAGCCACTCTATGCACAATGTCTGTCTTTCTCTTCTCCAGATCCTTAGGACCAGATTATCGATGGCCTGTGTAAATTTTGGTCTTAAAATCCGCCTTAAAAAACCAGTGTGATGGTCCACGGTGCTAAATCTCCACATATAAACATCCGTGGCTAAGAATTGTGGGTAGTATATCTCGACTCTGATAACATCGACAATCTCCTCACTAGATGCAGATTTGCACAGGGAAATTGGCATGACATCAATAACCGTAGTCAGGCTATCGCAGAGAGTGTAGAAAAATAGCATGCCAACCATCAATACCAAATTTTGTTGTTTAGTTTAGTTTAGTCGTCGGATCACCATCACTGCACGTCGAACAAATTAGTGACTAGTCCATAAGTGCTCCGATCTCTCCCTCAGTATGTCCATCAGGTGTGGCGACTAACGACACCGGTTCTTTGTTGGTTTACAATTCTTCTTTGTCTGCCAGCATAGCGTTATTGTCGAGCTACACCACACTTATTGTTGTGTACGAAATTTTGTTGTGTACGGAACCAGCATGCTAAGCACACTACTATATTCCAGTGAATCCTGGTCATTGCACATATTGTAGGAGAAAATGATGAATACATTTTACACGCCCTGTTTTAGGCGTATACCCAGGATCTTCTGGGGTGGCAGAATAACAAATAATTAAATATTGGAATATGCTGGGATTCATAGCATAATTACTCTTATTCGTCTATGCAGCCTAAGATGGCTGGGTCACCTGACCCGGATGGATAATGTCCGGATCCCAAAAGATGTCTTATACGGGAAGCTGGCTTCTGGCAAAAGAACAGTGAGGCGACCCTTCCATCGCTACAAATCCATATGTAAGCAAGACTTGAATATGCTTGGCATCAATACACTAGACAGGAAAAGTCTTTCCAGGAACAGATCCAGCAGGAGACAGGCTCTATAAACGGGCTTGAGAGTTGATGAACCCAGACTAAGACAACTTGCTGATATAAAACGTGTCAGGAGAAAGAAGAAATAAAATCCATCATGGGCACTGTTGTCTTTCGAGACTAACAGGATGCCATCAGCATCAGATTAAGAACTGGAAGAAATGACATATGGTGTTTCTTTTACGTGTAATGATATATATGAGTTGGGGCAGCTCGGTGGCAACTGCATGTATTTGGTTACCAGTGGACGGTGTAATCAAGGTACAGTCAACTCTCCAGTCGCACAAGCTTAAGGTGGGTATCCTTATTTTCAGAGTTCTAGAAAAATGTGGAATATTTGGCGGTACTGCTATATCAATGTTCGGTCTACTGGTGATATTGTGTTAGCTTGAATCGATTGATCCGTTCTTTGTATATGAATTCACCTCACAGTATTGCATCTCAAACATCGAGTTGAAGGTGAAAGCGTCGATTCCAAGAGCTCTGAGCTTGATCAGTAAATTATTCCAATCTCATAAAGTTTATTTTCATATGTTGTGGATCAAATTCAAAAATTATATTTAGTTTACAGAAACCGAGAAGTGAAACAAATTAAAAATAACGACGAAGATTTTTCTCACTTCCTTGTCAGTGCGTTCCTATTTTGTAGGGAACTATGAGATCGCTCGGGTAAAACCCGGCGCATTGTAGTCAATTTTTCGACCTTAGACCCTTTGACACTAGATTTGAATGGCTTTGTCAGTTTGAAGATTGATTGAGAAGTAATGCATAGAGTGACTGCAGTCGTCTGTATAAAACGAATATGTTGTCATTCATTGGCCTCTTTGTCTCAGGAGACAATAGGTCTTGCGTCACGTAGTAAGTATGTTCTGAGCTGAATCACGTTTCTTGTGGCTGTAATGGCCTATTCTGGAGTGGTAATCCTTGCCACAGTTGCTGCAGGTAAAACTGGAGCTGATACATAGGATGTTCTCTCTGCTCTCTCTTTTGCCTCCACGTGTGATGTTTTTCTTTTCGAGCGTCCCTCACTACCGCTCGCCATGCTTGCCTGTCTTTGGCCAGCCGCTCCCAGTGTTCTTTGTCTACAC
Organism: Arion vulgaris; assembly: GCA_020796225.1. Classification (NCBI taxonomy): domain Eukaryota; kingdom Metazoa; phylum Mollusca; class Gastropoda; order Stylommatophora; family Arionidae; genus Arion; species Arion vulgaris. Next base: position 27,464,193 of record CM036764.1, read on the forward strand.
CCCAGGAAGTTAGGATCTGATTATACAGGGTGTTCAACTTAAAAGCAGCCCATGAATGGTGCTAATCTTGCATATATGTATGGAAATGAGAATGTTCAGTTATGACGTAGAATAGGTCAAGGTTGTGTGATAGTGTGTAATTGTAGTGCGGGAGGGGCGATGAACAAATGTGACGTAGGACGAGCTAGTCAGAACCGGTTTAAATAGTAAATAAACAACAACGCGATAGGTTATCTGGCAACTTTCGATTTGTCAATGGGGCTGCAATTATCTTGAACCCCCATGTAGTTGATGATTCTGCAAAGTAAACAAGAGCGCGTGACGTCACTTACTTTTCGTCATACGTACATTAGTCTAATCTTGATCATATTTTGTTGTGTTCTAGTGTTTATCATAAAATTTGTTTGTGTATTCTTTTAATATACACCCAATTTGTTGATGGTTTCTCTTTAAAAGAAAGTTCTTTTAGACGTTTTAAACTCTGTGTGTGCTTTACAACTTTGGTGGTAGCTGTTGTTACTCTAATATCGATTTTCAAGTATATCGGCATGTAAAAGATAGACTCAATCAATCAAGTACCATACCTGCCGGCGTAGGCGATCATGTCTCTCCACAACTCTCTTTGCTTGGTGCATGTAATCAGTTCCGACGTCGATATTTTGTCGAACCATGATGTCAGGCCATCCAACATCTTCTCCCTCTGTCTTCCACGATCTCTCTTTCCCTGAATTTTACCTGTAGTCACCAAATGTTCTAAACCTTCTCTTCGCATTATATGCCCGAAGAACCTTGATTGTCGGATTCTTATTCTTTTGATAAGGTTTCTTTGTGTGCAGGCCTGATTTAAAACCTCCACATTTTTTTTCTTTGCTGCCCATGGAATTTTCAACATTCTTCTGTAAAACCACATCTCTGTGGCTTCCAAAGATCGTATTGATTGTTTGTTCATTGTCCATGATTCGCTGCCATACATAAGTATTGGTTCAATATAGCACTGGAGTACTCGTTTTCGCAATGTCATTGGTAGTGAGTTCACGCATAGTGTGTTCTTCATTTTCATAAAAGCTGCTTTCGTTTGAGCTATTCTACTCCTAATCTCTGTTGTATATCTTCCATCTGATGTTAGGAATGTTCCCAGATACTTGAATCGATGGACTTGTGTTGTTTATTTTAATATTACATGTTGGTGTTTCTTGGAGACAACCATAACCTCTGTTTTCTTTATATTCATGCTTAATCCTTTCTTTTCACTTTCTCTCACTAGTATGTATCAAGTCTTGCAGATCTTGTTCATTTGTAGCCATAAGAATTGTGTCATCAGCGTATCTTAGGTTGTTTATATTTTGTCCATCGACTGCTATTCCTGTCTTTTCTTCTATAGATCTCATGATGTTTTCGCTATTTAAGTTGAATAGGTCTGGTGAGAGTACGCACCCTTGCCGTACTCCTAACTGTATCGCCTGATAGATTCCAATCTTGCTCTCTAGTCTAATGGCTGCGCTTTGTTGCCAGTACAAATTCTTGATTAGTCTAATATCTTTACCATCGATATTTATACTTTCTAACATGCTGATTATTTCTCCATGTTTTACTTTATCGAAAGCTTTTGAGTAGTCTATGAAACATAGGTATAAGTCCAACTTCATTTCTATTGATCTTTCCATTATTGTTCTTATTGTATATATTGCGTTGTTTGTTCCCTGCGTTCAACAAAGCCACATTGTTCTTCCTTAACTTCTGGTCTTATTTTGTTTCGTAGATAGACTACCAGACAATTAATTGGTAATAGATTAGCATCATCATTTAGCTTGTCCGTGTTTGATCTTGACAGCACCTCTAAATATCTTCCTGTTCTGCGTGGGATGTCCGTAGTCTGCCGCAGTCAACTCGTCTATGACATCTTGTTTGTTTGTTATGTAGAGGATTACAGACGATGCCCGATTTTTTTCCAACCTAAGGACGAGCCGTTTTTTGGTTATTTTAGAGCGTGTAGGCCAATAAATAAGAAAACAAATCAGAACTAATTCCCTGCGGAGAATCCAAGATTAGAATAGTATATGTCATCTTTTTTCCACAAGTATCGTATATATTATCAGTTCTGTCCATCTGATAGGGAGTAGGTCTATGTGTGACTGATTTGTTTGTATTCGATAAGTATGAACTTGACAAGTTCAAGGGTTAGCTTAACGAGCATGTATAATAATAATAATGTGGCCATATTTCGAGAATGTCAATCAGGGACCGATTTGACATGTTGAATACCTCATCATCAAATAGCTTGTCCTGAGCAGAACTTTGCCACCCCAACAGTCCTCCGGAATTTCTCTCTCATAGGCCAGATGTCATGCCTCTGCAGCTGTCATGTTCAAACCATCAGTTACATCCTGAATCCATCTTCTCCGTGGTTGAATACCTAGGGGGAAAATCGCAATTTTACAAATATCAGATAAGATTAACTGCAGTCCCCACGTTGATGGTTGACTGCGATATATCTCCAATAACGCCCATCTCTCATATCATATGAGATTGTTTGTTTAGTAGGGGGTTAAAACCTCTTTAAACCGCGGCACGGTTTTTTCAACCCAAGAGCAAGTCTTTTTTGGTTATATCATGGCGTGTAGGCCAAGAAACAATAACTCCTTGTGTGTACATTACTTTATACAAGATTATCCTTCCATGTCTATCAATATCTTCCTCTTACCTGTTCGTCCTCAATCCTTTCTTCTAGTTGGTCTAAAACAGTGGCCTACCTTTTTTGTATGACCAAAATATTCGACTTTCTTTTATTTCGCTCAGTAATTCTCTACATCATCATCATCAAATAGCTTGTCCTGAGCAGAAATTTGCTACCCCAACAGTCCTCCGGAATTTCTCTCTCTCATAGGCCAGATGTCCTGCCTCTAGCTGTCATGTTCAAACCATCAGTTACATCCTGAATCCATCTTCTCCGTGGTCTTCCTCTTCTTCTCTTTGCATGTATACCTCTCTTCAACGATGGTCTTCTCAGCCCTTCATGTCTTTTTATATGTCCAAAATATCTCAATTTTCTCTTTCTTATTTGTAGCATCAGCCACTTTTTTATACATAAAGAAATTCTATCTTACCTTCCAGGATGGTTTTCAACAGGGTGTCATGTCTTTCATGTGACCAAGATCTCCCATTAGTCTAATTTCTATCTCCATGAACAGTTATCTTTTTACTCCTAGTTGTTGAAATATTTATTCATTAGTTTCCTTGTTCCATGACACTTGACCTATTCTTCTGTAAATTCACATTTTTCAAGCTTCACTTCTCTCCATCTGTTTGTTCATTGTCCATTTTCCGATCTATACAAAAATGATGAATATATGTCATACTTGACAAGTCTTATCTTTTGTGGATTTGTTTTGATGTTAAGAGAGAAGTGTGTTTAACCAGTGAGCCACAGGAACCATCAGTATGCATACCTTTCGACATCTGTTGAGGGAGCCTGAGCACTTATAGGTCCGCCTGGGGTGCTGTGACGTCAGTTCAGTAACCGATAACCAATTAGATGTTAATACATTTCTCTCTTGCCCCGAGTGGTGCCAGGGCCTGCAATGGAAGCAAAGAATAGTACCACTGCAACCTACAAGGCATGTAGTAAGAGGCGACTGATGTAGGACCTGGGGAAGCTACATAGTAAATAAAAAGCATCACAGAAATAGGATGTGCTGGCCTATGTGTAGGCGCATAAGTGACACAATGTACACTGCTTTAGGCATCGATCACATGCAAATCACATAGAGTGGTTAACATGTGGTCGATATAGAGCTTTCAAAGAAGAAGAATACATTGCTTATGTCATTAAATATATTCTTGACCTGCTGACCCCAACTGACATGTGGTTGATATGGAGCGTTCGAAGAAGAATACATTGCTTATGTCATTAAATATGTTCTTGACCTGCTGACCCCACTGACATGTGGTTGATATAGAGCGTCAAGAAGAAGAATAAATTTCTTATGTCGTTAAATATATTCTTGACCTGCTGACCCCAACTGACATGTGGTTGATATGGAGCGTTCGAAGAAGAATACATTGCTTATGTCATTAAATATATTCTTGACCTGCTGACCCCAACTGACATGTGGTTGATATGGAGCGCTCAAGAAGAATACATTGCTTATGTCATTAAATATGTTCTTGACCTGCTGACCCCAACTGACATGTGGTTGATATGGAGCGTCAAGAAGAATACATTGCTTATGTCATTAAATATGTTCTTGACCTGCTGACCCCATCTGACATGTGGTTGATATGGAGCGTTCGAAGAAGAATACATTGCTTATGTCATTAAATATGTTCTTGACCTGCTGACCCCAACTGACATGTGGTTGATATGGAGCGCTCAAGAAGAATACATTGCTTATGTCATTAAATATGTTCTTGACCTGCTGACCCCAACTGACATGTGGTTGATATAGAGCGTTCGAAGAAGAAGAATAAATTTCTTATGTCGTTAAATATATTCTTGACCTGCTGACCCCAACTGACATGTGGTTGATATGGAGCGTTCGAAGAAGAATACATTGCTTATGTCATTAAATATGTTCTTGACCTGCTGACCCCAACTGACATGTGGTTGATATGGAGCGTCAAGAAGAAGAATAAATTTCTTATGTCGTTAAATATATTCTTGACCTGCTGACCCCAATTGACACACTATGCACACATTTAACTTGTTTCAAATGGACATCATAAATCAGATCACAGTTGTACAAGAAATAGTAACAAACTACGATCAGATATTGTATTTACTAAATACGCTCTCGCTGTCCATACAGGCACATACATTTGATATTATGACATATACATCCATTTATGATCTCTTTCTCTACAACAGTTTCTAGTTATCTCTGATCAAAGTTATCATATGTATTATGCTGAGAAACAACATGCGCCACACTCAGTCGACCTGAAAACTAAGCTTCAGGAAACCTGACAGACCTGAAGCTGACCGCCCAGTTTGTGGTCCACAGTAAATTAAGCGCATGACCAGAGATCGCTGAGGAAGATATAGTAAAGTAAAGTAAAGGAACCCTTTCATACCTTGTGGTATATAGGTCAATACAGTGTTAGGCCTGTATTTTTCATTGACCGCCGGCACACATGTGGTCAGCATCACGCCGGCCGCCTTTACTTTCTGAGAGCATGTCTGGTACCCAGTTGAGGTTGGGTCGACTTGAGAGCCTCGCGGTCTGGAAAAATTCAATGCGCATTGCGGAGCTGAACCCAGACCACCAGCCTTGCGAAGCGAGTTCACTAACAACTACGCTACAGCGGCTCTCTAGAGGAAGATATGTATTACGCTAAATAAATAAAACTCCTACAAAATATTTTCACCATCTTCTAAATTACACCGAGGATCCTAGTCCGTGCTATGAAGTTCACGCATTGCCGCTGAGATCTTCCTATGTGAGAAAGAGATTGGAGCACACATGGTTACTCACCGAAGTGCAATGATGATGGTCCTATCACAATCAAATCAATTATGCTAACCTCTGAATCTCACACTTGGCTATCATGGAAGCAATCAAAGTTAGTCTGTTCCAGCATTATATAGATATTGCTATCATGTATCATCAATGTCTTATTATTCTAGCTCTAGGTGACAAAAGTTTGATAGTCTTCCATAGTTGCCTTCGCATAAGCATTCAAACTACACTCAATTAAAACAGTTTGCTAAAAATGTTACTACACTCAACCAAAACAAAATTTGCTGGAAATGTTACTACACTCAACCAACACAAAGTTTGTTACAAATGTTACTACACTCAACCAACACAAAGTTTGTTACAAATGTTACTACACTCAACCAACACAAATTCTGATGTACAACTGTTACGTTTTAGAAACTTCATAAACATGCACAAATACAATTATCACAGCATACTAACCACTAAATGATAGCAAACTAAAACATAAATTACATGACAACAGACTAGTAGTTACATAAAAACAGATTTATACATTTTTGACACAACAAGAAAATAGTTCCATAACAACAGACTAATAATAATGGCGGTCTCTAAGGCAAAGTGGTTAAGATGTTTGCCTGCCATTCTAAAGGTTGTAGGTTCAAATTCGGACCAAGTCACATTTGCAATTTTACATAACATCCCTAGAATTGTTGATGACGCTACAGAGTTTGTGCTTCTTTGTGCAACACTCTTTGTAGATGGCGTGCCATTTCTGCCAAAAGGGATGGAGCCATTGGTGCAATGAAATCAATCCTTTGCCTTTAGACCTCTGTTTTAGACTAATAATTACATGACAGCAAGCTAATACAAAAGTTTACATGAAATCAAATGTGGTTACATAAAATCAATATGAAACAAATCAATAGAAACAAAAGTCACATTTAATCAGAGCTGTGGTATAACTCTCACTCACAAACTACTCAGTCTGTCCGACTCAATAAAAAAAATTTGTGAAAGGAAATATTGTATCAAACTAATTAACTATTTGTTGCTTATGCTATTTCCAACTAGTTTTTCTTTCATTCTAAGAAGCTATAAAATGTAAGATACGTCACTTAGTTTCCGCATAACCAGCAGAGAACAAGAATTCTAAGAAAAAATCCAAACAAAAACATATCTAACAAATATTTTGTGTTCTAATAGAATTCATCTGCAGCTCAAGCGGTAGTGAGCTTGATCATGAACCCAAGTGTACCTGGTTCAAACCTCACGGGGCAAGTTTGGAAGCAAATTTGTTTCGTGGATTTTACAAAAGGTAGAAATAGACCTCACCGTTCAGAAAGCAATGGCAAGCTACTGAATGTATAAGTGGTGCCCAGAAAATCAACGACTCATTTACTGTGGTTGATGGCTATGTCCTCTAGGATATGCCATGATTAAATAGAATTCATGGAAGGAGGCATACCGGCAAAGAGAAGAAGAGGAAGACCAGGAAGAAGATGGATTCAGGATGTAACTGATGGTTTGCACAAGACGGCTGCACATCTGGCCTATGACAGAGAGAAATTCGGAGAACTGTTGGGGTGGCAAAGTTCTGCTCAGGACAAGCTATTTGATGATGATGATGAATAGAATTCAAGAGTCACAGTAAAGTAGCTGTTAGTGAACTTGTTTCTTAGGTGTGCAGTGCGAGTTTAATTACACAGTGGACATGGAATATTTTTTCAACCGTAACGGGTCTCAGGTCAACCCAGCCTCAACTAGGCACCGGGAAAGGAAATGGGAAGTAAAGGTGGCTGTTGTGATGTTGATCACATAACCCATCCCGTGCAGACAGCCAATGAAAAATACGGGTCTAACACTCTACTCAATATACCTCAAGGTTTGAAAAAGGGTTCCTTTACTTAAATTTTACTAAAAGAATTTAAATTACTAACAGCAATAACACCTATTATTAGTATGTGAATTTTTCATACTTTACGTTCTGAGCAGCCATTAATAACTTTTAATTTCAATACAGCTTCATAGCACAGTCTTTCTGACAACATTTTAATGCACATTAATATATCACAATGAAAAGAATATTGCAACTCCACTTCTTAGTTACTTTCAAAGACACAAACAAAACATAACACATCCACTACTGAATTAAAAAATATGATGTGGTCGAATTCATTTTTGTTCACATTTTCCAGATTAAAAATATAAATTTCACCCTATTAACAAATTTTACCAAACTCCCAATAAGACAGAGATGTAGAAATAGATAACTTTGCTGTTGAAAAACAAGAAATTGGATCAGAAAGTGTTGATGTAAATTTAACACTAATTTTACATGAAACAATGCTTGGCGCAGTGTGCGGCAGTTAGTACGGAATTACCTGAGGTCAGATAAGGCATGCCTGAATGGTGGGGGACAATGATAATAAGCAAGGCAGACCTCATGCAAAAATCAGTCAGAAGCATCATATCACACGCTCTGACTACACCTGAATTCGAGCGGTGAATGCAGAAGTGGTACGGACTGAGTTAATGGTTGTAGATGAGTTGACTAAAATGATAACAATGAATAACAATGATACCACATTTCAAAACAGTGCAATATCGCTCACACTACTTTTTCCTCCAATGGAATTATAGAATGTGATGATCATCAAACTTGGAGGTTTAGTTGCACATAAAAAGAATTGTGGTGCCCTGTGCAAAATGTGGACAAATTGAGTCAAATTTGAGTGAAAAGTAAAACAATGTGTGACTGTAAGACTCCATTGATTTTCTTCTTCTTCTTCTGCATCCTCGCTAGATTGGGATTTTTGGATTCTCTAATAAAGGCCACCATCTGTGACAGAATGTCAACCACACCATACAGTTTGCTTTGGACACTGGTGTAAGTGAGCCACCTCTTTCTTCTCAGGTCTGCATACTGGGAGGGAGTTCTGTAGGATATGCTCTGTTGTGACCCATCCGGAGGCGAAGTATGACAGTCTGGTCCCTTCTGGACAGTTGGTAATATCCATCATCTTTGTTGTGTTTTGGGTATTCTTTCTCCCACTTTACTTTGTAGTGTCCTCTGACGGTGGTTTTTCTTCTTCATAGCTGACCAGGTTGTCATCTTGGGGCATTCCCTTGAGCTTGCAGTATGAGGGTATCCACTGGATTACTACACTCTCTGAATCATGGGAGAACTGGGCTAACAATGATTTTAAGATAGATGTATTCAGAGATAATTTATATGAGTAAAAAAGTGTGTCTTAGAATCAAAGACATATGGCACTAGAAAATTTAATTTAACAAAAAAATACTCATTTAGCCTTGAAATATCACACTCAATTCACAACTTTTTCAGTTTTCAATTTTTTTTAGCCATACTTAGCAAGTAGTGAGCGTGGTAAAAATTTGACATCAAACCATTATAAAGTGTAATACATAAATAATTTACAAGTAGTGTCCTTGAGACAAGGTTATCATAAAGGGCAACCACTCCAGAAAGCTCCAGAAAATTTCTGGTCTGACTTCAGAGTGGTTGTACTTTTAACAATAGAAAAAGTTTAAGAAATATAAAATCTTTATGTATAAAATATACTAATATGTTTGCATGTGTATATACAAGACAGCATGTAATATTAGAACAAAACTAGAGAGTTGTCATTTATGCGGTATATATATATATATTTATGTATATATGTACATTACATGAATACTTGAAATACATGAATACTTGAAACAAGTTTCCAGACAAGTGTGAGCACTGATATGGTAACAGTTTTTGTTAGCACATAAAAGATCAGACATCTTGTGTACATCAGATTTTATAACAGACAAGGAGACTTTTTGTGTGTACATTAAATCTGGCAAAGTATAGTGCCCACTTGATTGCGACCAATGAGTGGGAGGCTTCAGAGAGCCAATAGGCAACTAAACACATTTAAACAAATTCCGAGCCGCTCTTATTTGAAAAAAAATACAATGTTAAGAGTTTTTTCTGCGTTTCAAACATACCTAGATTCACCCGCTGCGGCACTACGGGTAAGGGCCCGATTAAAAGAAAAATTAAATCTGGCAACAGACCCCCAACCAGAAGAGTCTGTAGGCGGTGGATAGTGGGGCAACCTTCAGAGGAGCATTAGTTATAATCTAAGTCCTCATATAACTAATAACTGAGTCCAATATTTCTTGCTTATCTCATACATGTTCATTTCAGGGTTCCCTTGAGCGTTCATTCTTTCTTGAAACCTTTGCCTCCCACTTGTCTGCCTGCTTTGGTATTATTTGATCATTTCTTCTCAAGGTGTGTCCAACATATCTTCATCTTCTCCTTCTTATAATAGTTGTTACTAGTGGTTGACCAGAATTTCTCTAATTTCATCACTTCTCCTGAATTCATCCCATTTTATGTTCATTATTTTTTGCTGACATCTATTTTCAAATGAATTCAACTTACTTTCTATATCGTTAGTCATTTTCCAACTCTTGCTAACTTTCCATGCTAGTGTAAAAATATGTTATTGCATAATGGGATGATAAGAAATTAAAGTATATATATATGTATAAAATGACTATAGTAAATTTATAATAACATGTGAGAACAAGGTTTGACAAGTAAGGTTCCTTTACCAAATAGATAATGTTGGGGCAAAAACACAACTTTTGTCAATGAATCATAAGTGCTTCCTACTGTTATTGAAAATGCGACACTGGTGAAAGAACAACCACTGGGTCACATCATAGACTATGAATGGGAGAAGCCATAGCGAAACGCTCCATGTTTCAGTTAGGTGCAGAAATAATGAGCTCACTGGTGGTTAGATAGTTTCCTAAGTATCCACTCATCTTTCCACCAAAGATATGCTCAGAACTAATCCTTACCACAAATAAATTCAGTGCAGGAAGAGTTTGATGGTCTTAAATGATTCACTCAAGACAATGAAAACTACACAAAAAACCTGTGCAGGAATGACAACTTCAATATTAAATCACTTGATGCTTTACAGCTAGGTTGTAGACAAGTTAAAGGCTAACAATAACAACTCCCCCTAAAATATTTTCCAATAGTGTTGGGACAAGGCTAAAAGGGTCTAAAGCTTAAGGATTGACTTCATTGCGCAGCATTTTACCCCACATGGCTCGGACCCTCTCTGCAGAAGTGGCACACCACCAGCCAAGAATATTTCAAAAAGCACAAACTCCGTAGCTCTAGCAACAATCCTAGGGTCTCTGGAAAGAATGAATTTGTGAACAGTACGGCGTGGATTCGAACCCACAACCTTCAGAATGCAAGGCAAAGGCTTAACCACAGAGACCCCCTGGCGCAAGTATCCTAGACCAACTGTAAACTGTGACACAATGTAACTTATGCTCAAGATTACAACTCCACATATCAGAAATAGATGTGGCATCCCATCTGAAGCAACGCACAAGGCAACAGGAATACATCCTAAACCTCAGAAGAATTTATCTAAGTCTACTGGTGGCCCACAAGGTTTCATTTCAAGAAGTCATGAAATAGATACCAGGAGCAGACAATACTGGTCAAAATACCAACAAAATACAATCTAGAAACATTCTCTAGTGGAACAAAAAAGATCTCATACACAAGAAACAAACAAAAATAATGAAATTCTGTGATGGAAACATTCACGTAACCTGCATCTAAAAAATCCACATGAATCAAAACCCCAGGTTTTAAATAAGATGGTACAAAGTCATAAAAACAAATAGGAACTAAAATGAAGGAGGTAATCTGCCTCTGATTTTTTACCAGCCAAAGAAATACAAATAGCAACAAGAGGGTAAACATAAGTAGTGGGTACATATATTGTTGTACGTTAGGAAACAGTCATAGATAACAAAGAGGTAGTGATAAATTGAGAAAAAGATAATTTGGGGAAAAAGATATCTTGCAGCTCATTGCTGTCCATATAGTATAGCTAGTTATTAGACTGTCAATGTAGTATAGCTAATTATCACACTGTCAATGTAGTATTATGAATTCTCACATTATCAATGTAGTATACCTACAACTCTCTAACTGTCCATGTATAATATAGCTACAGTTCTCATACTGTCAAGGTAGCATAGCTAACTCTCCCACTATCAATGTAGTATAGCTAAAACTTTGATACTGTCAATGTAGTATAGTTACAACTTTCATACTGTCAATGTATTATATAATATCTCGGAGTATATTCACAGCAGATGGAAAGATGGACAGAGAAATTGAGACTAGATGCCAGAAGGCAAATGCAGTGACATACCAACTGTCACTACTATTAAAACATCCAAGCATTAACATGGCAGTCAAATGACAACTGATAAACTGCATATTTATTCCAACTCTCTGCTATCAGTGCCAAACATGGCCCCTGACTAAGACACTAGAAAGAAAGATCACAACATGTGAAATGAGATGTCTACGTAAAAGCTGTCAACATTACAAGGCAGATAGAGTGAGAAACGAGAATATCAGAAGCATCGTTGGTACTATACCATGCATACAGTACATCGAGAAGCAAAGATTCAAGTCGCTCGCCATCTAATGAGAATGGCACCACATTTACTACCATCACGTGCCTATAATAATCGACACTCAGGGCGCAAAGCACAAGGCAGGCCAAGAACACGATGGATAGATAACATCTCAGAGTCCCTGCGAAAGCATGGACTGACAACGCAAGCGCAACACACCTGGCACAAGATAGAAAACTAACTCCCCACGACGCTTCACGGCAAATGTGGTTAAGATAAGAATAATGTAGCTTCACAGCAAATGTGGTTAAGATAAGATAAGAATAATGTATTATATAGCTACGGTTCTCACACTGTCAATGTAGTATAGCTACAACTCTCATACTATCCATGTATTATATAGCTACAGTTCTCACACTGTCCATACAGTATAGTTAATTCTGACACTGTTAATGTACTATACCTACTTCTCACTGTACACATATCTTCTTCTTCTTTGCGTTCGTTTTTTACGACCAATTTTAATCACTCTTTGAGATATGTTTGATCTTTGCCAAGAACGTGTATACGTTGCACATTGTTTGGTGGGCCCTAAACGCATAGACTTCTACACGTTTAGGACACATGCATCCGATTTCAGCCAAACCTCCTTAGTCGCCTCTTACGACATGCATGGCAGGTAACAGTGGTTCTATTCTTTACACCCCAAATTTGGGCCTCGGTAACCACTCGGGCGACTGTACACATATTAAAATCAATGTTCCCCACCGAGTACAGCCAAGTCAACATAAAAAAAACCTTTCAGCATATGTTTACACAAAACACACACTCAAACTGTTCCTATAAAAATGTTATAACAGGCACTTAATTTCCTTGTGAGTTGGTTACATTTGAACCAGACAAGAACGCAAGGATTAACAGTATTTGCTTGTTGACATTAGATGTTCAATTATATCATTACAACACTGCAGATTTGCAGCAATGCTTACATTACATGATGAACATATGTGCATGAAACTGTTAATCTTGATACATCTGAACACAAGCACAAATTATGTGCACAGTATGGCTTGTGTTGCTGTGCACAATCTCATCAAATTATGTTCACAGAATGGGTTTTGTTGCTGTGCATAATCTCATCAAATTAGGTGCACAATATGGCTTTTGTTGATGCACACAATCTCATCAAATTATGTGCACAATATGACTTTTGTTGATACAAAGTTTCATCAGATTATGTGCACAATATGGCTTTTGTTGATGCACACAATCTCATCAAATTATGTGCACAATATGACTTTTGTTGATGCACACAATCTCATCAAATTATGTGCACAATATGGCTTTTGTTGATGCACACAATCTCATCAAATTATGTGCACAATATGGCTTTTGTTGATGCACACAATCTCATCAAATTATGTGCACAATATGGCTTTTGTTGATGCACACAATCTCATCAAATTATGTGCACAATATGACTTTTGTTGATGCACACAAGCTCATCAAATTATGTGCACAATATGACTTTTGTTGATACAAAGTTTCATCAAATTATGTGCACAATATGGCTTTTGTTGATGCACACAATCTCATCAAATTATGTGCACAATATGACTTTTGTTGATGCACACAAGCTCATCAAATTATGTCTTTTGTTGATGCACACAATCTCATCAAGTTATGTCATTTGTTGATGCACACAATCTCATCAAATTATGTGCACAATATAATTTTTGTTGATACATAATTACATAAAATTATGTGCACAATACCGATTTTTATTGATGCACCAGATTATGAAATACTTGCACAATACTGCTTTTGTTGATAAACCTGAATACTAGTGTATATAATTAGTGCAAAATATTCTCAATAATCATGAAGAACAATAGCAAATAAATCATGTATTTGCAGAACATTGCTAGCACCACAGATAAACCAATTTTGTCTCCCTGAATACTTAATGCCATTTTAAATCACAATGTAAATTGTCTGTTCAAATGTTGCTTATGTATCAATTATATTTCTCACATTGGTTCCCAGTCTGTGTATTCCCTGCTCAGAGACATATGAAACACCATTAAATGATATTATTGATAATGAAGAAGACACAATTAATTGCTGCAACAACAGAGCTGAAGATAAAGGCAGGCAAGTGTATGCAGGCTAAGAAGGACTGTTGCATGGTGGTGGTGATTCTGATAATGTTCGTAAGGTTGCATACACATTGTCAGCCTGTGCCAACTGATTGAAGAAAGGAATCATGTTTAAGAGCTCTGTGTCGTTCATTTCATCAAACCATGAGCTGACAGCCACCTGAGGAATGCAATAATATTACTACTTTGAATATACTACAGCAGTATAAAAGAAGACTGAGCATTGTGTTGCAAAAACTAAATTAACTAACTAACCTGTGGAAGGGAACTGACATAAGAACAAAAATCAAGTGATTAAGTTCATTTTTTTCCTTGACAACATATAGTTGCGAGACATGGACCATTGACAAAGTGGTGGAGATCATTAATAATTTTGAATGCAAATGCTACAGAAGAGTACTTAGAATATCATGAACAGAGAAAAGAATAAATGCTTCTGTTCTGCAACAGCTTGATATTAAAGAGAGATGGATATTACAGATCATAACATCAAGGAAAATTAAATTTTTCTGACACATCAAACGACTGAGTGTTTAGAAATGATAATTTTGGAGGGAATGGTGCATGGAAGAAGAAAGAGAGGAAGACCTAGAAGACAATGGGTACAAGATGTTATTGACGATCTGAGAATGACTGCTGCTGACGTCGGTCAACATGCACAGAACAGAGTTTTTCAGGACTGCTGTCATGGGAGCCAAGTTCCGGAAGACACAAGCTACTTCATGATGATGATAGCAGTATATAAGCAAACACCTATCTCTTAGACTCCCACTCAAACAGCGCTAGGATCTCCTAAATTATCGAACTATTATCAATATAATATAAATCAGTTATGCAAGAAAATAAAATGTAAACACACTTCTTTACATAATGAAAATTGTAAATACAGAAATACACACTATGGTTTGAAGATGGTCTTGTTGTGGAGAGAAACCATGCCTTGTGATAAATTGCTGATAATAGGGACGTTTATGTTGAATTTTGGAAATTCTAATAGATTTTACACAGAAACTCCATAAAGCCGGTACCAGCGACTTAATGTTATAGAAGTATACAGCAATTGGAAACTTCCTGCTAGTTTCATTTCTTTTTTTTTTTTAGATCCAGAAGCACTTGAGCTTTCAGCTCTTCGACTCGGTGCCATGAATATCGTAACCCTTCGGTTCGGTGCCACAAACACTGTAAATTTGGAGAACATGTGGCTTTTCTGCAAGCCCATGTAATTGAACCAAACTCATAGGGAGCTTGTCACCGTCAGTCAACATGCTACGAACACGCTGGGCAGTTCATTTCTCTAAGGAATATCTCTACACAAATAGCACATACAAGACATTCTCTTCACTGAATCCAAGTGTAAAGATATCTTTATACATATCATGAGGTAAAGTACGCTCGTACTACATATTCATTATTATCCCTTTCTACCTTACAGAATATCACAAGATGTCAACATGTGTTGCGCTTCGCTATCTATTTACAACAACTTTATCACAATCTATTCCTCTGCATCATCACCTTTATCCCCACTACCTGTATCTCCATACATAAACACCATTATACAATCGCTCTGTGACAGCATCCTTTCTCATAACTACCACCATTCTGAAACCATACTTACGGCATTTTCTGGATGGAAGATATAAGATGCTGGAGAATTATCTATAATAACAACTTGGTTTAAATCTCGGCCTAGACGACTGAGGTCCTGAAACAGATGAAAAAAAGATTAAATTCTCGCTCATTTCAACGTTTCTGTATTCAATTTATACTTCCCTAAAATCAACTTTATCTTCTTTAATTATTTTGTTGTTACATTACTCTGAGTCGCCGAGTGGTTACCGGGCCCAAATTTGGGGTGTAAAGAATAGAACCACTGTTACCTGCCAAGCATGTTGTAAGAAGCGACTAAGGAGGTTTGGATGAAATCGGATGCATGTGTCCTAAACGTGTAGAAGTCAATGTGTTTAGGTGCCTACCAAACCAATGTGCAAGGTATACACGTTCTTGGCAAAGATCAAACATATCACAAAGAGTGATTAAAATTGGTTGCAAAGAATGAACGCAAAGAAGAAGAAAACTACTGAGTCATAACAAAATATTGTGGCCTTTAGTATTTGTCTTGTGTTTCTCTGATGACTTTCTGCATCTTTAGACTTGATTTTTAGCACACATCTATCTTATCATTTTCTTTTGTTTTCTTCTTACTTTACTCTTAAATGTTCTGCAGTAGAAAGCTTTATAGACTGTGTAGTCTGGCTGCATTCTTACTAGATGTTCAAACCATTTCATTTAAAAAAAAATGTAATTCAAGCAAATCTTGTTTCAATCTTCTCTCTGATGGAGGTATTGTGACTATCTCTTTTTGTGTTCTTGGTTACTTTTGGAAAACATCACATTTCACATGGAGTTTATGTCTGTGCTTTATTTTTTTTTTTTTTTTTTTTATCGTCCGCTTTCAACTCAGATGAAGTTTCATCTCTGAAACTGATTTTTGCGTGAAAATCCGTTTTTCCAATTTCTTACAATGGCAGCAGCGTGCACATTGTAAATTACTTTACACTGGCAGCCGTGTGCTCAATGTACTCGTAATTAGTATTCCTCGCCATACAGGCAGATTTTCTCCGACTTCAGAGGTACTCACGTTATCGTCCTGAGTAAGACCAGGGACTCGAACAAATGCCGGACAGTAGGTTCGAACCCGAGCTATGAGGCGTCTCACAGCTAGCAGGCCGAGCTACTATCAACTACTCTAGGTAGTCCCCCTGTGCTTTATTCATTTTCCATGTTTGGCATTGGCAGCATAAAATAGGAATGAAGATGCTTTTGATCATATGTTGTTTAGCTTTCACGGAGATGACTCACTTTGTACTTTCCCAAAACTTATTTTATGGAGTTTAAAGGGTTGTTGACCAAAGACAACTTGGTAGAGAACAGTAGAGACTGAAATGAGAACCATTAAACAGTCATGGAGTACTATAAAATATGAAATGCAGATTAAGCGGTTGAGATAGTTTATTGAAATGAGAACCATTAAACAATCATGGAGTACTATAAAATATGAAATGCAGATTAAGCTGGTTGAGATAGTTTATTGAAATGAGAACCATTAAACAGTCATGGAGTACTATAAATGAGAACCATTAAACAGTCATGGAGTACTATAAATGAGAACCATTAAACAGTCATGTGTACTATAAATGAGAACCATTAAACAGTCATGGAGTACTATAAGTGAGAACCATAAAACAGTCATGGAGTACTATAAATGAGAATCATTAAACAGTCATGGAGTACTATAAAATATGAAATGCAGATTAAGCGGGTTGGAGATAGTTTATTGTTGATAACAAAACACCATCAGGCCAGTCATTGTTAGTTGGTTTAGATAAATCAACGTGAGGAATCCACTTTACACTTTTACCAAAATTCTCTTGAAAATGACTGCATCCTAGAGCAAGTCTACATGCAAAAACAAGTTGATGACTATTAACTATATTAGAGTTGCTTCAGATGCCATTAAACATAACTGACATAAAAAATAGTAAAAATCTGGTTTCATATCTCATAGTATATTGTGAAATACTGTGTTAGGTCCAGATCTATCTTTGATTGGTGATTAACGTTGGTCATCTTTACTTCATAGAGTTTCGTACCCAGCTGAGGCTTGGTTGACTTAAGAGCTTTATGGTCTGAAAAAATTCACCCAGGCTGTGGAATTTGATTCTGTGACCTCATGTCTACAAAGCAGGTGCACTAATAACTACACTATCAAGGTTCTCAATATGTTAGTCATGAAGATGATTATTACAAGTGTCAGATTTTTAATCCTTACTTAATTGCTTCCCTGGTACCGGGACACTGGTGATAAGTAAAGAAAGCCTTCCCGCAAAAATCAGTCGGAAGGCCATGACTACTTCTGAATTCATAGTGGGCGAATGGAAAAAAATACTTTATTCTTACTTTTCCTTCATCCGAGATATACATTTTGTTAGTGTTTAATCAGTGCTTTATGAAAGTGCTTGGAACTATTCTGTGATCTTTTTTACAGACTTGGCCAAGACACAAGAATCTATCTCTTCATGTCCTGTTTGACATATAAAGCTTCCACAAAAGATTTCCATTGTTGGCGTTCTGTCGCCTTTCTACCAATTGTTTCCCATGTCAGACAACAATCCTTCAACTCTCTGTCCACAGTTCTTCTCCATGTTTCCTTTGGATGTTCAGGCCTACTTTTCCACTTTGCTGTCCTTCAAAGAGCTGTACTAGCAAATGCTCCTACTGGCATACAACATACATGCCTAATCCACTTCCATTTTTATCTTTTTTATAGTGGTCTCCAATGATGCACAGTTTGTTCGTTTTAAAAGCTCTTTAGTTGCTATTGTATTTGGCCAGAATATTTGCAGGATTCTTCTTACACATGACTATGCAGAAGGCAAAATAGGAAAACTGACTTAAGATCTAATCTTTCAGATGAACTGTGATGAGAGATATGCTCTGCAAGACTGAGAAAAATAGTAATAATAACTATATAATAGAAAAACAAATGACAGACACGTAAGTGAAGTTATAGAGAAAACATCGATATAAGGGAAGACTGCAGTAAAATATATATAGGGAATATATACATCAAACACAAAAAAAAATTAACACAGAGTTGAATCACAGCCCTATTTACTAATAAACTTTAAAAAAAAAAAAAAAAGAAAGCAAGAATAAAAAGAGGGTAAGAAAAACATGTAAGTACATTCTGCTTGCACGCACACACAATATGACTCACTTTGACATAGTTTCCCCTATGAAAGACACAAGATTCCCTGAAAAGACGGCAGCGGAACACATTCCACTTGTCCAGCAAATCTGCCACAGGGTCTGCATACTGTATGAAAGCAGTACATATTTATCACATAGTAGGACACATGTTTTAGTTGAGGTTTTGGCATAAATTTCAAAAGTGTCAAGTATTGGTTAATGACTAAAATAGAATATTAAAACTTTGCAGATGTCATAAACATGGACATTGAGCAAAGCGCAGTCACAAAAATAACTACATGTGAAATGCGTTGCCTGCGAAAAGTTACCAACAACACAAGAAAAGACAGAATCACCAACATCAGCATAAGAAAGAAAGTTGGCACAAACCGTGCTTGAATTACATAGATAAACAAGGAATGAAGTGGTTTGGCCACTTAATAAGAATGCATCCAAACTCCACAGTATACAGTCTTCTACAACAGAACATCGGGAAAGAAGGCAAGAGGAAGACCACGGAAAAGATGGTTAGATGGCATAAGCAGAATCCTGTGAAAGAGCAAAGATAACAATCATACAAGCCACCAGAACAGCGCAAGAGAAAAACAGAAAACCACGACACTAGGCAACAACCCGGTAGCAGTGTGATGACAAAAGAAGAAGAAGAGGTCATAACAAACTAAGATATCATCATTAAACAAGCTAAAGTTATGTGTTTATGATGAGTTTGATTAGCATACAGACAAAAATGACTGTCAAACATCTGTTGCAAAAGTGCTCAAGTTATGAGGGTCAGAAAAACATGTTGCCATCAGCAGTAACATTCTAGGGCAAGTAATGTGAAAATATCAACAGCATCATGTTACCAACAGCTTTCATTGAACACATTCAAGCTGCTGTCTGAGAGTGTACTAAACTTCACAGATCTCTGAGACAAGCTTCTCTTAGCAGGACTGCAACGTTTGTTTACCTATCATAGAGACTGGATCACAGATAAATATATCTTTCTTCTGTCTTTTCTCCAGTCCTGTTTTGCCTCACAGCGTCAGGATAAGAAGAGATTTATAGAACAAGCACTTTTGTGCGCTTCATAAATAGTGTCTTTTGTTGTCTCCGTTATCTCTGAGGTTCACTTTTTGTGATGACAGCCTTTTGTTTTGTATCCACTGTGTCGTGCTCTGTGAGACCTACTGTCTGTTGGTAATCTGCTTATGTGGTCGAACCATTTAATTTCTTGTTTCTTAATGAAGTTAAGTACTGATGTTGTACCCACTTTTTCCTGATGTCTTCATTTCTCAACTGGTCTCTTCTTGTTAACCCCAGCATTCTGCGTAGACACTTCATCTCTGTCTTCAAATATATATATTATGCCAATATTGCACTTGTGGTAATGATGGTGTCAGAATATTTTGTGCCACTCTTGTACCTGTGGTATAGTTATGTCCATCCTACAGGGAAAGTAACCTGTCTGGTCTGTGGATCCTAATAATCCAGGATGAAACCGATTTAGATCGTAGCTGAAACTCCAGGTCTGAAATTAATCACATATCCACAACAGTCACAATCTTCTTCTTCTCTTCCACCATTTACTTCTTTTATGGACGTGTTGGGGTGAAACGTAGTGATTTTGTGTGTGCTTTTTTAAGGCACTTTGTAAGCTGATATTCATGTTCGTAAGGTTGTTCTTGATGCCGTTGCTCCATCTTTTGCGTGGTCTTCTTCTTGCCTTGTACTCATTATACTTTTTCTGTGTGGCTCTCTGTGGTAGGCGATACCAGGGCATTCTGGTCAGGTGTCCAAACCATTTAATCTGTTGTTCTTTTATGAATTGCATAACTGGTTTCACATCCAGTCTCCTTCTGAGTTCTTCATTTCTAATTTTGTCTCTTATTGTCACACCTGCAGCTCTTCTAAGACACCTCATCTCTATCATTATGATTTTCCACTCAATAGCTGCTGTTATTGGCCATGTTTGACACTGGTAACATAGTGTTGGCCAGAAAATCGTTCTTATGAGATTTGCTTTAGTTGTTAGCGGTATCTCTGTGTGACAACAGTGGTGTTAACTGTCCCAGTACTTGGTTAGCTTTTGTGCAACGTTTGCTGATTTCGCTATCGATACTTCCATCTGCTGTGAAAATTGCTCCAAAGTATTTGAAATATTATTTGTAAATTCTCATTTAAATCTGTTTTCTAGCAGTCTCTTCAGTGATAACATGACATCCTCGAATAGCCTGTCATCAGCAGAACTTTGCCCCCCCCTAACAGCCCTTTGGAATTTCCCTCTCATATAGACCTCTGCAGCCGTCATGCTCAAATCATCAGTTACATCCTGAATCCATCTTCTCCATTGGCTTCGTCTTCTCTTTGATGGGATGCCTCCTTCCATAATGGTCTTCTCTAACCCTTCGTGTTACTTTATCTCCAAAATATTTCAATTTTCTCATTCATGATTTTGCACTCTTTCTGGGTAGATCTATTTTTCTTTTCTGTCCATGATATACAGATAACTCCTCTGTAACACTTATATTCAAAAGCACATATGTTTTTCCACTGTTTTGTTAAATGTCCATGCTTCACACCCATACGTTGCCACTGGGAATATGCATGCTCTTAGTGTTCTCATCTTACATGGCTTAATAATAGATAACAGAGAAACACTTGTAGTCAGAAAAATAGAATGAATATGGACAAGCTATGATGATGGTATAAAATATGAGACAAGAGAGTAAGATGTGTCCAAACCTTGGCAAGACTTGCTGTGAAGAGTATACACTCAAAATGTTTTCCCATGTGTTGTAAAAATTCATCAACATATGGTCTCTTTAACACATAAACCTGGCAATCAACAAGAGAAATCTCTAGCATAAATTTACTAATGTTAAGAACAATAAATAAAATAATGTCTTTCATTCATCACTTTACATAGCATATATCCTCCACTGAAAATCGTGGCATATCCTTTACAGGACCTAGCCATCAACCACAGTAAACGAGTCGTTGATTTTCTAGGCACCACATATACGTCCAGTAGTTTGCCTTTGCTCTCTGAACAGTGAGCTCTATTTTACCTTTTTTTTTAACAATCCCACGGAAACAAATTTGCTTCCAAACTTGCCCACCATGGGGTTTGAACCAGGTACGCCTGGGTTTGTGATCGAGCTCACTACTGCTTGAGCTACAGATGCTCACATATCCTGCACTACTACTAGTAAATAATCTTGTGCCCAGTGGAACCTGAAACTAACTCCTGCTTTCTTTCCATATATTCAAGTTGATATCTTCTTTTTTCTTTTCCATTCATCCACTATCAACTCAGGTATACTCAGGGTGCTGGGTATGGTGGTTCTGATTTTTGTGTGAAGGCATGCTTTCCTTTTTATTAGTCTCATCTGCCATACAGATGTGCCGTTTCTGACTTCAAAAGCATTGTTGATAATGAGCAAATAAATGGAATAACAAAATTTTTTTTTTCCGATCCAGAAGCACTTGAGCTTTCAGTTTGGTGCCATGGATATTGTAACACTTCGGTTTCGTGCTACAAACACCGTAAATCTGGAGAACCTGTGTCTTTTCTGCCAGCCCACGGAATTGAACCGCACTCACAGAGGGTTTGTCACCCGTCGTCCAACGCGCAACGACCATGCTGGGGAGGCAGAATCCTGTGATACAATCTGATTACATGAAACATTGCACCTCTGTCTGAATATTCGGTAGACAGATGACTGTTTAAATAAAACAGTAATCTGACTGTAGCTTCATACGGTCAGCTCTCCAGTCAACTTGGATTGAAAAGACTTTCAGATTAAATAAGCTAGAGTAAAACTTCTGCAGCACTTGAGGAGCTACAGAGACATTCTCTGTCATCTGTACTTTCTGTAATAAGGGAATCTCTGTGATTAAGTAGTTAAGTCCTTGCCTTGCATCCTTCTTCTTCTTCTTAGAATGCTTCATATCAACCACTTGTCAACCACTCTGTGATTTGTATGTGATCTGAGCCTAAGAGCGATTGTACATTGTGTCAGTTATGCACCTACAAGTAGGCCAGCACATCTGATTTCTGCGCTGCTTTTTATTTACTAGGGTAGCATCCCTAGGGCCTACATCAGTCGCCTCTTACGACATACATTGCAGATTGCAGTGGTGCTATTCTTTGCTTCCTTGGGCCCCAGCACCACAAGGGCGGCCTTGCGATCCAAAGTCCGTGGGTTCAAATCCATACTGCGCTGTTCATAAGTTAATTTTTTTCACTAGGATTGTTGTCAGAGCTATGGAGTTCTTACTTTGTGTAATACTCTTGGCAGGTGGTGTGCCATTTCTGTGGAGAGGGGCTGAGCCATATGGGGCAAAACCCAGTGCAATCAAGTCAATCCTTCGGTTTTAAACCCTTTATATAAAAATGTGCTTGAAGATACAAGCATTGATTATCTTGAAAGCAGGAACAATAGTTAATATGGCTTTCAACCTGTTACATGCAATAATAAGCTACTGTTACACATTCAAAGAAATAAAAACAGAAACTTCAAGATGTGTACTCAATCTAGATATAAAATAAGAAACTTACCTGATGAACTATACCATCAATTTCTACTGGGACAACAAAGTCTGCATTGTTGATTGGCTGAAATGAGCATTGCATATAATACAACATTCATCATACGGATCAAAATGCTGGAGAATGACAGAACAAGAAATGTTCAAACTCTCCACCTTCCATACAATTTGTTTACGAAAATCTTTTCTTTCTATATAGATAAAGATACTATCTTTAACCAAGAACTGCTTACACAGTGCCAACAAGAAAATATGAGCACCGTCATCCAAAAGAGATGCTGGAGATAGATTGAGAATGTGATACACACAGAGACTAACCCTGTCACAAAAACTGCACTGTGATGGATACCAGAGGGTAAACAAAAATGTGAAAGCACCAAAACGACCTGGAGGAGGACAGTAGAACAAGAACTGAATCACAGCTGGAACACAATATAAAGGAAGGCCAAGACTAGAACAGAATAGTGTGCAAGAGAGAGAGAGAGAGAGATAGAGAGAACGATAGAGAGAGCGAAATAACATTTATCAGCTTTTAATATAATATATAAAAGATATAGCCTAATTGTTGCTCGTTTGGTGTACATAACTCTTTCATACCATCAATATAAGGCTCTGTAATATTAACAAGAAATAGCTAGTGTTGAACAACTTGCTTTTCATTGCTGTAACTCATTTTAAAAATGAAATACAACTCTCAACCTGGAGGCTACATTTAGTCTGACTTCTCTCCTTTGACCTAATTGGCTTCCCGTAGACATACCTATCCAGGTCATTTGGATTTGCAAACACCCCCACCCCGCTACAAGGTAATCGCATCGGGTAAGGGTGTGTGTGCGATACAGGATATAGATAGTGTGTAGTTATTACATTCATGAACTGTCAACCGTAGTAATATGCATCCTGTGAACTTCTTGGGGAGACATTACTAAACAAAAGCTAATGAGAAAAAGAACACATTACCAAAGATGACGCAATCATATTAACAACAAAAGAACAGCTACAGCAACACATTAACAGACTCCAGTTAACATGTAATGAATACAATATGAGAATAAACATTGTCAAAACCAAAGTAATAACATTTGTTAGAGAGAAAACACAACCAATATCTGCATCGACAAACATCAATTAAAGCAAGTCAAAGACTTTAGATAATTAGACGCCTGACTGGTTACCGGGGCCCAAATTTGGGATGTAAAGAATAGAACCCACTGTTACCTGCCACGCATGTTGTAAGAGGCGACTAAGGAGGTTTGGCTGAAATCGGATGCATGTGTCTTAAATGTGTACAAGTCTATGCGTTTAGGGGCCTACCAAACCAATGTGCAACGTATACATGTTCTTGGCAAAGATCAAACATATTACAAAGAGTGATTAAAATTGGTCGTAAATAACGAACGCAAAGAAGAAGAAGACACATAGGGATCATTGTTTTAGCAAATAAAAGCATAACTATCAAAATCCAACATAGATGCAATAAAGCAAATCAAATCACAGGACAAATAGCATCAATTTAAAAATGTAAACATGTCACCATGAACACTAAAAGAGCATTGTACAACACAATCTTTCCCATAACATTATGATATCAGTGCCAAACCTGGACGATAGAAAACTAGTCACGACAGACATGAAGTGTCTACGCAGAATGCACAGAGTATTAATAAGACAATGGTTTAGAAATGAAAGCATCAGGAAAAAAGTGGGTACTTCAGTACTGAACTTTATCAAGAAACAAATTAAATGGTTCGGCCACATAAGCATATTACCAGCAGACGGTAGGCCTCACAGAGCAATGCTACTTCGATACAGTGGATACAAAGCAAAAGGCTGTCACCACAAATGTTGACCTCAGAAATAACAGGGGCAGTGAAAAAACATTATTTATGAAGTGTCTGCTCTAGAAATCTGTTCTTATCCTTATGCTGTGAGGCAAAACAAGATTAAAGAAAAGAAGAAAAAGAATGCAAATCAAAGTTACAATGCTTTCTTACACAGGAAGCTCTCAGTGCCAGTGCACAAACTCCATAGCAGTGCTGAGGGTATCTGATGTAATTTTGAAATAGAGACATATTTTTAGGAATTTTATTTTCATCATTGAATTAATTTTTACGGGGCAGTTGGAAAATGGGTTTTACATGCTCAACTTTAACATAGGACCGACATTTTATCCTTCATCTCAAATAGGACTAGCGCCAGCGTGTTGCCGGGCTCGCAAGGAGCAAAAATAATAACACTGCGACCTACAGGGCATGTCATAAGAGGTGACTGAGGTAGGGGTCTAGGGAAGCTACACTAGTAAATAAAAGGCGTAGCAGAAATTGGATGTGTGCTGGATTACTTATAGGCGCATAACTGGCACAGCGTACAATCGCTCTTAGGCTCAGATGACATACAAACCACAAAGAGTGGTTAACAAGTGGTCGATATGGAGTGTCCGAAGAAGAAATAGGACTAGGAACTTGAACTCACATACAATGAGATAAGGGATTTCTGGAAAAATATCCTGACCGATCCAGGCAGGGAACAAACCAAGTATCTTTGGAGCGAGAAGCAAACACCTTACCTCCAGATCCACTTCATGTTTATGTATCAGTTTGCAGTCTAGTTCTTGACCCATTAAAGTTTCTTGGTGTATTAGAGATAAACTATTATATGAATAAACACAAACAAGTGGTACAAAAAACTAATTCAATGCAAATATACAACTAAGAGATGGTACCTTGAAAGAACTATGTACAAGGGTCTCATCCAGGTCTATAACTACACACTTTTTAGTTATGTCTTGATGTCGTACTGAAGGTAGCAAAAATTTCTCCGATGTCTGTGGATGATTACAGTAAGGATAAATAGTTCTTGATTATATTAAATCTATAAAACAAAATTATAAATGAAGAAATAGAAAGAAGACTAGATGTGAAATCAGTCACGCAATTCATAAACTAACAAAAGATGAAATGGTTTGGACACCTGACAAGACTGCCCTAGTATTGACTATCACAGAGAGCCACACTAAAAACACATGAGTACAGAGCAAGAGGAAGACCATGCAAAAGATGGAGCAATGGCATCAAGAACAGCCTTAAGAAAATGAATGCTTAAAAAATGCCTTAGAACTAGCAAACACAAGATCACTACATTTCTCCAACACTTCTATAAAGAAGTCCAGAAGAAGAAGATTATATTAAATGAGGACAGAAACAATATTGGTAGGTTAGCAATTCAAGAATACTGTTTTATGGTGATTGGAAGAGAAGGCTACATTCTTAATTAAACATGAATA
This sequence comes from Arion vulgaris, assembly GCA_020796225.1. Classification (NCBI taxonomy): domain Eukaryota; kingdom Metazoa; phylum Mollusca; class Gastropoda; order Stylommatophora; family Arionidae; genus Arion; species Arion vulgaris. Next base: position 27,490,847 of record CM036764.1, read on the forward strand.
ATGAATAAACATGGAAAATAGATCTAAAACCTCTGCCCTATTTGTCGCCTTTGGCACGAAAGGAACAAACTAACTAACTAATGGAAAATAAAAGTGTCACTACATGACAGGCTGGACAAATTATGAAAATGACATGCTTGAGAAGAGAACGTTTCTATATGACTGAGGAGAGCAGAAAGTGTATTCTATGTGGTCAAGAAGATAAAGTATCTTCTGCATCGCTGAGATGAGAACATGTCTTTTACATGGTTGAGGAGAATAGAAAATGTTCTACATGATTAAGGAGAATAGAAAGTGTCGTCTACATGGTTGAGGAGAATAGAAAGTGTTGTCTACATGGTTGAGGAGAATAGAAAGTGTCGTCTACATGGTTGAGGAGAATAGAAAGTGTCGTCTACATGGTTGAGGAGAATAGAAAGTGTCATCTACATGGTTGAGGAGAATAGAAAGTGTTCTACATGATTGAGGAGAATAGGAAGTGTCGTCTACATGGTTGAGGAGAATAGAAAGTCTCATCTCCCCTATTGGGGAGAAGATAAAGTGTCTTTTATAAGACTGAGGAGAGCAGAAAGTGTATTCTACATGGTTCAGAAGATAAAGTATTTTCTGCAAGGTCGAGATGAGAAAATGATTTTTACATGGTTGGGAGAATATAAAATGTCTTGCTTGATTGATGAGAATAGCAAGTTGAATATTATATAAAGCAACTGTTGATTGAACGTCAGGCAGAAAATTAACAACATAATTTTGTAGTATTTATTAATATGGAAATCCTAATAATATCATACGGAGAGGCAAGAATTTGACTAGCAGTATGCAAATGTCTCATCTACACAGGTGTGTGTGTGTGTGGGGGAAGAGAAGCGTTATTATAAATGAGGATGAGAAAGTATCATCAAATTGATGAGAGGAGATAGGTTTCCATTACTTGACTAGAAAGAAACCAGATTATCATCTAACTGTGGTAACATTTTTCTGCTGAAGAATTTAAAAAAGGGTCCATAGGCAAAGGATTTATTTCATTGCACCGGTTTCCCCATATGGCTTCATCACTGTCAGCAGACATGGTACGCCAGCTGCAGAGAGTATTGCACAAAACACAAAAACCCTTAGCCCCAGCAACAATCTATGGATCTTATGAAAATCAAGCACATGTGACTGGGTCCGGATTCAGACCCACAACCTCCAGAACAACAGGAAAATGTCTTAACCACAACCCTCCTGCTGAAGAATATTTCCACCCACCAAGTAAACAGGTATGATAATCTTATTATTCAAAGTTAGTATAAGTTTTGCATAGTGAAACATAATACTTATTATATCGCAATTAAAATTGAGGACATTCAACTAAGAAGTGAACTATGAACTTTAGCTCTTACCTTAGGACTGCCATTTTCCTCTGTGATTGGAAGTTGACTGCTGATAGGTGCATAGTTGTTGTTATTGCTATTATTGTTGCTGTTGCGAAAGCAGCATAGGATGGAGCCAAAGATATTTCGACTTTTTGTAGGTTTTTTGGCAACTGGGATGGCTGTTGTTGTACCTGGAGATGAAGAAGTAACAAACAATGAAACAAAAGTAATATGCACTACTTTTTCTGCTACATATTTCATTTGAAATGACAAAATATAATTTCTTTTTAACTCCTCTGGATAAATTGTAATTGGTTTTATGTTAGGCAGAATTCACCACTGGCAGGAATTGTGTAAATAGTAAACTACGTCCAGTAGTTCCTTGAACTTCATGGTTTAATGCATAGATTCCCAAACCTTTTCGGCTCACCGCCCACTTTGCACAACATAAACTTTGTAACGCCTCCCTCCACATTATAACAGTTTGCCAACGCTCCCCTCCCACATACATACATGCTCTATTTTCTCTTTGACATAGATAATTGATATATCTTTCTGTAATACATGGTCAATTTTCAAATGATTATATGCATGAAAAAGAAAATTGATGAAAAAAGGATAGTTAAAACAGACATAAGATGAATTAAAATGCAGAATTTAAATTTGTAATGTTTATTCAATGACAAAATAAAAAACAACTCCCCAAATGTTTCTGAACCCACCATCCCCGGACGGATTCAGCACCCACTGGGGCGGTACAGCCACTTTGGGAAACGCTGGTTTAATGCAAGTAAAAGATCTGCATCCCTGTTTGGGATGAAAAAGTCGCAGCACTATATCCAGCTTAAATGCCAGTACATTCCTAAAGAGATTAATGTTAACTCACCCACCATAATGCAGAAACACAGAAAACAGTACAGCATGTCTTGTTAGTGTCTTGCACTCTCTAACAAGCTCTCCTTTAAAAATATCCATCCATCCAAAACACAATTTTTTGCAAGTCGACAGAAGACATGCAGACTTTATAGATTGGCACTATGTGCCAAAAACTCAAAGATTTTGTTAAAAGAATAAGCCCTGACAAAATAAAGGGTGATAGAACGAGAAATATATGTAAAGTCTAACTTTATGGTATGGAAAAATGTCAATATCCAAACTAAGAGTCAGTTGACTGAGTCTTCTCTGAACACTCCATATCAACCACTCTGTGTGATCTGCATGTGATCTGAGAATAAGAGCGATTGTACGTTATGCCAGTTATGAGTCTACAAGTAGGCCAGCACATCCAATTTCTGTAACACTTTTTATTTACTAGGGTAACTTCCATAGGCCCCTACCTCTGTCTCCTTGTAGACCGCAGAGGTACTATTCTTTGCTTCCTATGGACCACGGTACCACATAGGCGCTTTTTGGTTGATTGAGTGATTGGACCACAGTGGCTGTACTTTGGTGAATAACTATGCCTGCTTCAATATCTTTCTTACACAGGAAGATCTGAGCGACATTGCACAAACTTTGCAGCAACAGTCCCTGATGTAATTTTACTTATTGATCATATTCTTATCAATTGTTAACTGTCAAAGGTTCTTTTATGTGCTCAACTTGAACATGGGACATATATTTTATTGTCAGTCTCCGATAGGACTAGAAATTCCATCCCACTTACAATTACATAAGATGTCACTGAAAATAGTTGATCAGGGGATGCGAACTAAGTGCTTTTGAAACAAGAAGCTGGTATCATACCACAGAGATGAAAAGATCATTTATAGCTAGAGTATATTTCTGGAACTATACACATCTGTAAAAACATGATTCTTCAGTCATTAGTATCCCTCCAAATTAGCCTATCTTATTGTGGTTAGGGTTTGTGTGTCATAATGATCCTTCAGGCTATGGCGGCGGGTGTCTAACCGGTGGTAGGTCTAACCAAGCCAGACAGACTGAAGATAAAAAGTCAGAATAAAAGGAGGAAGCAGGATGGGGTCTCATAAGGTGAAGGCAGACCTCACCAGCGAGGGTAAATGGTCAGACTGCAACCAACATATACTCCAGCTATGAGACATAAAGCAGTTCTTTCTCCCTTGGGGAGGGCATCTTTTGGTCTTGTCATATACTTTAATTACATTTTCCCAAGCATACGGGATTAAACATGCATTATAGTGTCCAAGGAGCACACCCTGCACAAAAGCCTGGGTTGGTGAGTCCAAAATCACCTAGAGCAGGACGACTCCAGACAAATCTCGAAAGACATACTTAATCAGTAGGAAACTGAAACTGTATAGCAAGCAAACTTAAAAAAAGATTCCCAGAAAAGACTGTGTCAGCCCTTACTGTTAGTAATTGATAGAACAAAGCTCCTACTAACGATGGAACAAGTCAACCTACTTATGTGGATACCCAGCAATGGAAATGAGAGTTGTACACATTATATTATAGTCAATTACTATTCTCCACACTATACAGTCTTCTACAACAGAACATCAGGCGAGAGGAAGACCACAAAAAGATGGTTAGATGGTATAGCAGAATCCTGTCAAAGAACAAAAATAACAATCGCCCAAGTTAGCCACCAGAAGAACGCAAGACAAAAACAACCACGACACTGGGCAACAACCTGGTAGCAGTGTGACAACAAAAGAAGAATTACTATTCTCAGATGTAGTTAATAGGAATGGTGCTGCCATTTGGGAATTATCGTTGGATTCACGGAAGTAGCTAATTTCTCTGAACAAACTGATAGAAAAAAAAAACAGACAATAGGCCTATTCGGGTTAGGCATTTGTGGAGATCCATGATATGATCGTCTACGTGCAGTCGGCAAAGCACATGATGGTGATGAGTGTTGGTAAAAGGTCATATAGAATTTGGATTCAAATACAAAGTTACCCTTAATATTAAATTGCTCATCCACCTTCTTTTAAGTAAAAGTGTTGTCTAAACAGTGCTATAAATCTACAAGTTGCTATTGTGTTCTATCTCATATTTGTCTTGTTACCCCGACTCTACAATTTGACCATGAGTCATGAATCGGGTTGCGTGTTGATTCTGTTCAACGAACGTGCAATTAGTTTCCTTGTTAATATTTACACAATCAAACTATTTTTCAACAACTATATATATTGCATTGTACAATCACTGATAGTTATTGTTGTTGAATTCACGACATTCGGTTCTTTTTAAACAGATTATTTCAACAACAAAAATGCAATGGACGACTAGCTAACTTAGTAAATAAAATAGCTTGTGATCGTTAAGTTTGCCCCCATCCACCTTTTTTCATGACTGAAACACGTATTTACTACGAGGGCATACATTCATTACTACGAATAAACACGTTATCATTCCCATGTTGCTTAATATTAATGAGAAAGAGCAATAAATAATTTGAGGACATGTGCAAAACGCGTTTATATTATAATTATATGATAAAGAAGTTTATGCGCATGCATACACTACAGCAACAACAAACGCCATTTTGCAAGTGTACCATCGCCACTTACCCTTTTCCGCTGTTTGTTGGAATGTATCGTGCAGACCGTCATCTCGAGTAACCTGGGTAATAATGGACGAACTGTCCATTTAAAAGACACATGCAACCCCCCAGTAAGCAACGTTTTCGCTACTTGCAATGTAAGTTAGTAAATAAACTTCCAGTAACAACACATCTAGCCATTAGCGTACATACTGTACTACACGCACTGAGGGTATATGAATATTCATGAGCACGGGGTAGTGCGAGGCCAAATATCTGACACAGAAAATATCACAGCGGGTTAAATTCATTCATCAAACACACCAATGTAAAACACTGACAACTAATGTGTACAGCAAAATATATGTTAACTGCGGAAAGAGATTTTGAACTTTACAGGAGTAAATTGTAATTGTAAAACTTTCTTATTTGGCATTCAGAAAATTAGGTCAATATATGCATATCTGGTTGACCTCAATTTACCTGAGATTGTTGTACCGTACACATGATAAACAACAGCTAGTCATCTGGAACGAATGCAGTATGCAATAGACAACAATAAATTAAACACAGATCTGAGAATATGATTTCCGAATTCAGAAAACCCTTCATGTTGATAATGACTATAATTGGTTTTCTTCCTACTTGTTTAAATTATATATATCATCAGGTGGCGTGCCGGCTGACGTAGGCGATTATAGATCTCTCCAAATCTCTGTTGTTGATGTTTGCTATCAACTCAGATGTTGACGCTCTACCGTGCCATGAAGTCAGGCTATCCAAAATTTTCTCTCTCTGTCTTCCTCTGTCTCGTCTACCCTCGATTTTACCGATTATCACAATGCGTTCTAAACCTCCCCTCCTCATCACATGCCTGAAAAAGGATGACTGCCTCTTTCTTATATTGATGATAAGCTTTCTCTGTATCTTGATCAACATTAGTCATTTTAGCAGTCCATGTGATATATATATATGCCACGATTTTCATTTATATATATGAAATAAAATGAAAATCCTGGCATATCCTTTACAGGACGTTCTTATCAACCACAGTAAACGAGTCGTTGATTTTCTAAGCGCCACTAGGCGTTCAGTAGTTTGCCATTGCTTTCTGAACGGTGTGGTCTATTTTTACCGTACGTAAAAATCCACGCGAACAAATTTGCTTCCAAACTGCCGCCGTGGAGTTTGAACCGGGTACTCTTGTGTTGCGATTGAGCTCACTATCACTAAGCCACAGACGTCCACGATATGTGGTTGATCTGATGATGGTATTCTATTAGTCTCGAGAGACAATGGATACGGACATTGTTTTTTTTCTGACTTATCCTGGCACCTTTTTTGTAAGCAATTTATCTTAATCTAACTTCGTAAGTTCTCAGACCACATTTCAGGGCCTGTCTCCAGCTGGATTTATCCATGGCGAATTCCTCTCAGTCTTAAATTAATGTAAAACGCCTTCAAGTGAAGCTTGCACGCCTCTTTGTAGTGCCATTGTTTTGCCAAACACTAGCTCTCTATATGGAATATCATTTGGGTGTACAAACGACTACATTCATACTTCATTGCGCACGAGTGATTACCGGGGCCCAAATTTGGGGTGTAAAGAATAGAACCACTGTTACCTGCCACGCATGTCGTAAGAGGCGACAACGGAGGTTTGGCTGAAATTGGATGCACGTGTCCGCTAAGGGATACTAACCAAAAACAAATGTTTGCAGAAAACGGATGCACCAGGCCGTAAGGCGCATAACATGGTACAACTACCCCTCACAATGAGGAATGGGATCACGGATTCTACCGTCGCCAATCTGCCTCGGAGATTCTTCTTCTTCTTCTTTGCGTTCGTTTTTACGACCAATTTTAATCACTCTTTGTGATTTGTTTGATCTTGCCAAGAACGTGTATACGTTGCACATTGGTTTGGTAGGCCCCTAACGGCATAGACTTCTACATGTGCATCCGATTTCAGCCAATCCTCGGAGATTTAGCCACGCACTAAGAATGTCAGACCTACCATCACAAGGGTGGCCAAAACTTACTGCGGGAAGAGGTCGGCACAAACGGGAAGCAGAAATCATAGAAATTATATCCTACAGAACTGCCCCCAGTATGCAGACTTAGAAAGAAAGAGAGTGGCCGCACTTAAACACCCAGACGTCCAAGACAAACTGTATGGTGTAGCCTGTATAATCTGAGACAGACGAACTGAAACCTTTATTAGAGAATCCGAAATCCCAATACAGTGAGAACGGAGAAGACAAACTGTATGTGGTGTGACTGATAATCTGAGGCAGACAGGCTATCCTTTATTAGAGAATCCGAAATTCCAATACAGTGAGAACAGAGAAGACAAACTGTATGGTGTGACTGATAATCTGAGGCAGACGGCTCCTTTATTAGAGAATCCGAAATCCCAATCTAGTGAGAACGGAGAAGAAGAAGAAGATACTTCATTGGGGACTCCTGCTGCAGATTTGATCGCATGGTTTACTCTCAAAGTCTTTCCATGAATGAGTATGCAAGACAGCAGAGGTTTTCAGAGTTAACCTTCTAGGTGAGTTATCTACTGGTTTTCTGACACCAGTTACTCTGTACCATCTCCCACCCCACCTTCTCCTGTCTGCTAAAAACAGTTCCGCCAGAGAAAGTCAGGAACTGGACTTGACTGGGGCGTTAAGAGACGCACACCTTCTTGGAAGCTTTTTGTAGGCAGGGAAAGTTATCCTCACTGCCACCTCGGACATGGTCATATAGATATATATATGACATGAAAATCGTGGCATATCCTTTACAGGACGTAGCCGTCAACCACAGTAAGCGAGTCGTTGATTTTCTAGGCACCACTTAACGTTCAGTAGTTTGCCATTGCTTTCTGAACGGTGAGGTCTAGTTTACCTTTGTTGTAAAATTCTACGGAACGAATTTGCTTTCAAACTTGCCCACCGTGGGGTTTGATCGAGCTATACGTTAGCATTCAGACGCTACATATATATAGTACGTGATGCGCTGTTATAATTTATAATCTGTCCATGAACAGTATCCCAATGACAAACCTATCAACGTTGGAAGAAAAAACCAGAATAGAGCCACTGTTACGTCCATGAATTTTTCCCAGGAACGGGCAAAATGGACAACAAGAAATTAAGTGGTAGTTTGAACTACACTGAAATAGAGAACACGAAGATTCGCATAGAAATGTTTTTCGTATCAAATACTCCATTTTCCAGGAAGTTGATATTCCCAACGCAATCCCCACCCACCTACCTCTATCTTAGCGTATGGACGTCCATGAATGCTATGTCGTTGACGCTTTAAACAGAATATCTGCTGACATGAGCTGAACGACACTGCGTTCGCCTTGAATGTAACGTCACCGATATCTATGGGACTTTTAACGTACGTTGAATACACTGTTGTTAGTGATGCGAGAATAACCGAGACACCTGTATATATATATATATATATTACCTGCAGCGCTTCTGAATATAAAAGTGTAAATATAAAAACACCTGAAGTGTGTATGACACTTGATGAATAAATAACGAGGGAATAGAATAAACACAAACCTGACAGATACAGAATAAGCAGTTAATTATATACACCTTCTTCAATAACTAATAAGTATGCAAAGGTTGGAAAATGACTAAAGATGTAGAAAGTAAGTTGAATGCATTTGAAAATAGATGTCTGCGAAAAATAATGAATGTAAAATGGAACGAATTCAGGAGAAGTGATGAAATCAGAGACATGTCTGGTAAACCACTAGTGACAACTGTTATAAGAAAGAGAAGATGGAGATATGTTGGACACACCTTGAAGAGAAATGATCAACGAATATCAAAGCAGGCATTGAAGTGGGATGTAAAGGATTCAAGAAAGAAAGGACGACATAAGGAGACCCTGAAACGAACTTTGCTGAGAGAGGCAGGAAATATCGGTCTCAGTTCCATGGAGGAGATTGAGCGAGTTGCCCAGGATAGAGCGGTATGGAGAAATTGCTTGCAGGCCCTATGTAACGTATAACGGTACGAGAGGAATTATTATTATTATTATTATTATTATGTAAGGTTGCAAGCATAGTAGGATGAGTTACTTAATGAGAACAGTGTACGATCAGATAGCCGAGAAAATCATCAGTACGTTTATGTAGCTACATTAAATCTGATGTGAGATACTTAACATCAATGAGACTTTCTTAGAGTTCCGTGAGCTTGGTTCTGTTATATCATTAACATTACCGTATCGCGCAAAGTTCTTAGAAAGTTAAGGATTGATGTCAAATCTACTATCCACGTTTCCCTTCTGTTAAGTGTACTATATTTGATGCATATTTCATGTTATTTGCTTTTGGTCTACAAGGAAGTGACTGGTTGCATTAATTTATCTCTGTGGCAGGTTTTTGAAACATTAATTTCCTGAAAAATGTATTTCTTTCTTGGTGTGGTATTCTAGAGTTTGCTTTCAAATTTCAGTGTTGTTTACCTCGATGTGACAAATAGCACAATGCAGTGGCGGCTCGTAGTAATTTTTCTTGGTGGGGCCAGACACACATTTTCGGAAAAATCATGGTTTTTTTTGGAGTATTTACTATTATTTGTCTATTCCAGGAAGTTATCCCCTTTCGATTTTTGGTGGGGCCGGGCCCCACTGGCCCTCTGGCACAATGTAACAACTCAGTCTTCTACTCCACAGTGGAGCATTGCCGTGGCTCTCAAACAATCTCGAAGGCATGCTGAAGATAACGAACTAATTTCCTCCAAGTAGGCAGACGTAACCATTTCAAGAAAACAGAAAAAATACTTTGAGTACATGAATTTGTCCAGTGGCAACATATGAATGTGAATCATTGACAGTTACATAATCATTATAGTATTAATATCATTCTTTTGAAACAAAGTGCTACAAAAGTTTGGAACGTCCTAAACAAAGAAGAGAAAGATGTAGACATCATACAAGACATGAACATCAAGGAACATTGGCTCATGCAGAATATATTGTCTCTGAAGGTAAACATTTTTGATCACGCTTCAGAGAGGGAGAGAGAGAGAGAGAGAAAGAGAGAGATAGGGCGAGAGCGGTAATGGAAAGCCTTGTTCCTGGAAGTTGAGGTATGCGGACGACCAAAACGATGGTGACAACAGGACATTAATAACACTGAACATCGCGATGCTGGGGGAGTTAGAATTGGATAGAGATCGAGAGTCTTTCAGAATGGTCAATTTTGAGACTGACGTTCTGAAAATAACAGGTTGTATGAAGAGACACGTATACGTCCTCAGCAGATTTTATTCATGTCGATTCTTGCTTCGTTAGGCAGAAACATCTGTTATCGAACCACTCCACTGCAATGTGAAGCAAGATTTTGGTCAGTTTGTTTTCTGGCTCTTGACTCCTTGTGATGAAACATCAATCGCTGTGCTGAATATCTTTGTATCCATTTAACTTATGTACTATCTTTGTGTCCATTAAAATTTGTGTACTATCTTTGCGCGTATCTTGTTCAAGTGATATCTTTCTTCCCATCTTCTCCATTATGTTATGTTATGTTATGTTATGCGATCGACGTCATGGCACATTGGGCATTCCCATTCGTGCTCTGTCCTCCGTTGCAGCAGCCATCCCAAAGTCCATTTGCTCACAGTACCCATGAGAAGTTGATTACTATATCTTCTCTCTCTACCACGAAGACCATCTTCTCCGTGTGTAGCCGTGCGTTTCTACACTCTATATTTTTTGGACACGGCACCAGAAAAAGTAATAGCTTATTTCGCTACTACACTTCCTCTCTTCAGTTTGTAACAATTATACCGCTTTCTAGCTAGGGTTGATGTCATAATAGTACACACGAAATGTCTCTGCTAACTGGTTATAATAATGTATTCTGTAAACTGGCTGACATCTCTCTCTCTCATATGCCGTTATAGCCTCTCTGTCTGGTCTGGCCCTAACTCTTCCAGTTTAGCTCTACTGCCTAGTTTTCCACTCTGAAAAGTCCTCCGGTTCTAATGTAACCGGTTCACCAGTTCTGAACAGTAACTCTCTGATTTGGTCAAAATCTCCGTGGAGTTCTGCATCTACGTCTTAGTTAGGCAACACTCTATGTCGGCCGTTCTGTTGGGTTATGCGTATGGATTTATCTTATCTATCTGACTTCGCTCTCTTGGGCTCTCTCTGGCTGCAACTCAGTTCAATTCTACTGCCTCGTTCTCTATTCCACTTATAACTCGCAGCAGAGTTGTTCTGCTCTATAATTCTTGTTACTATCTACTAAGTTCTTGTCGATAACTGTGTGAATCTCTTATTCTAGACTACACTCCTTGACTTGCCGATTCTTTCTGTCTGTAACTGTCTTAGACTCAGACTACCTACTCTCTGTCCCTGGGTCTGAATGAGAATCGACTATCCTCACTGCCTGTCCCTGGGTACCTCTCTGTCCCTCTGTCTCTGTGAAGTGTGTGCCAAGTGTGTCTCTAAGATCCAAATCCATTCTATTTAGCATATGGCATTTTCTTTGTTTCCAAATCAGTCATTGTCCTGTTAGTACATTCTCACGGTCAAATCTGATTGTTGGTTGGAAAAACCCAAGTCTGATTGACATTGTGTCCGGACAATCACTTATGACATTTCTAGAAAAAGGAATTACAATTAGCCTCAACTTGGCTGCAGGGGTAAAGAAAACAGGGCAAAGGTTCAAACCCCCAGTTAATATATCTGGTCTGTCATTATACGCCCACAGACCAGGTATATGGTTACCCTTTTGCTTTATTGTAAATACGTGCCTAGTTGGAGCTTGGGACCAAGAATAAAGGAAGGGAAAAAACCTGGTATCATATTCCCTGCTACACGTGTACTGTAAGACATATGATCAGTTGCTATTACTGAACTAGCCTCAAGTACATGACTTAGTTTACACTGACTCCTCATGACCGATTCACATTGCAGTATCTGATATTGAGTGATATTTGTAATAGATAAATGTAAGCAATGGTGTCATATAGTCAGTACAGAGATAATACCTTTCGGATCTTTCAACTTTTTACCGAGGGATGCTTTGAAAGAAGGTCATGTGGTAATTTATTCATGACGTTGCTAATCACAAATTATTATCGATGTAAGGGAAGATTGCAGTAAAACTATGTAGCAATGACGAAACACGTAAAAACAAAGTACTGTAGTTTTACTAAATACAAAAACAAAAAATGTGTTATTGTTTTTGTATTGTTATTGTATTACTGCAGTTCTTTATATTTAAATGTTTCGTAATAATCACAAAGAAGTAAGTAAAAATAAAGTAAAGAAACCATTTTTATACCATGCGGTATAAAGGGTAATATGGTGGTAGTACCTTATTTTTCATTGACCATCGGCACATGATAGTTGACGTGGACAACTTCACACCGGCCGCCTGTACTCCCAGTGTTTTTCTGGTAACTAATTGAGACTGGGTCAATCTGAGAGCAGGTACGGTCGGAAAAAATTCCACGCCCACTGTGGAATTGAACCCAGGCCACTTGCATAAGACGCAAGTTCCCTAATAACTACGCTCATCATCATCAAGTAGCGCGTCCATGTCATAATCTGGCTACCATGATAGCAGTCCTCAAAAAACTCTCTGTTCTGTTCAAGTTGACCTGCGTCAGAAGCAGTCATTCTCAACTGCGGCTCACCTCTGAAGTTGAAGAAGGCTCGCCTGAATGGCGAGGGACACTGATGGTAGGGAAAGCAAGCCTTCACTCAAAAATCAGCCAGAAGCAGTGGAACCTCTCAACGAATCAATGAATTCGTTGCGGGTGAACGAGAAGAAGAAGAACTGCGGCTCTAATCACAACGAGGGTGGTAAACAATTAGTCTTGGAGAGTTATGCTGCTTTGTTGTATAATTTTTGTCGGCGTATACTCAGAAGACAATTTTTAAAATAAATTATTTGTTTTTTACTTATGTTCCCGTTTGTCTGCTATGAATTCAGGCGTAGTCATGGCGCGTAATATTGCATCTCAGACTAACTTTTGCGTGAATGTTTGCTTTCCCTATCATAATTGTCTCTCGCCATTCACGCGAACAATACTCCAATTTCAGAGGTACTTGTAATTTAGATCCACAATAGATAAAATTGATAAATGTTGGGAACATTCTTCTTCTTCTTCCTCGAGCGCACCGTATCAACCACTTGTTAACCACTATTTCTTATTTTTATGTGATTCAAGCCTAAGAGCGATTGTACATTGTACCAGTTATGCGTCTACAAGCAGGCCAGCACATTCGATTTCTGCGACGCTTTTTATTTACTAGGGTAGCTTCCCTAGACATTTACATCAGTCGCCTCTTACGACATGCATTGTAGTTGCAGTGGTACTATTCTTTGCTTCCCTTGCGGCCCCGGCACCACACGGACGAGAATAGTCTTATAAGAAATTATCAGGGATCGCGCGCGAGAGAGAGAGAGAGAGAGAGAGAGAAGAAATTATCAGGTATCGCGATGAGAGAGAGAGATAGATGAAGAGAGAAAAGAAAGTTACAGGGATCGCATAGAGAGAGAGAGAGAAGAGAGGATAGAGAGAGAGAGAAGAAATTATCAGGGATCGCGATAGAGAGAGAGAAATTATCGATCGCATAGAGAGAGAGAGAGAATTACAGGGATCGCGATGATAGAGAGAGAGAGAAGAAATTATCAGGGATCGCGATAGAGAGAGAGAGAAGAAATTATCAGGGATCGCGATAGAGAGAAGAGAGAGAAGATATCAGGATCGGAAGAGAAGAAGAGAATTATCAGGGATCGCGATGAGAGAGAGAGAGAGAGAAATTATCGGATCGAGAGAGAGAGAGAAGAAGAAATTATCAGGGATCGCGATAGAGAGAGAGAGAGAGAGAGAGAAAAAATTATCAGGGATCGCGATAGAGAGAGAGAGAGAGAGAGAGAGAGAAGAAATTATCAGGGATCGCGATAGAGAGAGAGAGAGAGAGAAGAAGAAGAAATTATCAGGGATCGCGATAGAGAGAGAGAGAAGAAATTATCAGGGATCACGAGAGAGAGAGAGAGAAGAATATCAGAGAGAGAGAGAGAGAAGAAATTATCAGGGATCGCGATAGAGAGAGAGAGAGAATTATCAGGATCGAAGAGAGAGAGAGAGAGAGAAGAAATTATCAGGGATCGCGATAGAGAGAGAGAGATAAGAAATTATCAGGGATCGCGATAGAGAGAGAGAGAGAGAAGAAATTATCAGGGATCGCGATAGAGAGAGAGAGAAGAAATTATCAGGGATCGCGATAGAGAGAGAGAGAGAGAGAAGAAATTATCAGGGATCGCGATAAGAGAGAGAAGAGAAAAATTATAGATCCGATAGAGAAGAGAATTGAAAGATTATCAGATCTCTGATAGAGAGAGAGAGAGAGAGAGAGAGATAAGAAATTATCAGGGATCGCGATAGAGAGAGAGAGAGAGATAAGAAATTATCAGGGATCGCGATAGAGAGAGAGAGAGAGAGAGAAGAAATTATCAGAGATCGCGATAGAGAGAGAGAGAGATAGAGAGAAGAAATTATCAGGGATCGCGATAGAGAGAGAGAGAGAGAGAAGAAATTATCAGGGATCGCGATAGAGAGAGAGAGAAGAAATTATCGGGATCGCGATAGAGAGAGAGAGAGAGAGAGATAAGAAATTATCAGGGATCGCGATAGAGAGAGAGAGATAAGAAATCAGGGATCGCGATAGAGAGAGAGAGAGAAGAAGAAATTATCAGGGATCGCGATAGAGAGAGAGAGAGAAGAAATTATCATGGATCTGAGAGAGAGAGAGAAGAAATTATCAGGGATCATGAGATAGAGAGAGAGTGAGAGAGAGAGAGATAAAAAATTATCAGGGATCACGAGAGAGATAAGAAATTTCCAGGGATCGCGAGAGAGAGAGAGGGAGAGAGCGAGAGATAGAGATAAGAAATTATCAGGGATCACGAGAGAGAGAGATAAGAAATTATCAAAGAATCACAAAGCAGTAACTGAAACAAAACTGATGACCTGTCCATTTGTTTCGTTAGCTTCTGGAAAGCTTCATTAATTCTTCTGCCTTATACAACCCAGCAGTGTACTTTCAGAGATGAGTACAAAGCGCTGTAATGACATCCTATTTCGTTATTTTCACTTGTGTATGTATTACGGCAACTACAAGACTGTGATTTTAACTATTAATCAATTATTCCAGCAACGTGAATTCGGTAATTTTAAAACCTCAATTTTATATTATACTTTTCTAAGGTCAGACAACTGGAATCAGAAAGTGAAGGAAATTATTTACTAATTGCTTCCTTAGAGAAAAAAAAGTCCGTTTCAATGCACATATAGTCGAGTACAATCGGTAGGACTTATCGATAAGATTTTTGATCTATTTTTAGTTTTTCTGACTTCATCAAAAACGGAGATCACAAAAGGGGAATGTCCGTGGTTTTAACGTGAACAAGTTCAGCCATTTTGAAAATCCCAAAGAATGTTTTATTTCGTTAGGTTGACTAGATAGCGTTGGCGGTAACAGAACTCGCGTGGAGAAAGCAATAGTTTCTGTCCAACGAAATGTCATTCATAGAATCAAAGCAGACCTATAAAATGAGTTAGTCTGCTGACGGACAAAATAAAAACCGGTGAATAGAACGTAATATCAGAGTGCAAAAAAGGAAATAGTGTTTTGGAATTTCATGGGCGTCCCCATACATTTTTCCAGAAGGGTGCACAATGAATTAAAATAATTTTAGTTGGTAGTTTACTACACTTAAATGGAGAAGACCAGACTCGAATAAACTGTTATAAAAAAAAATATTTTCCTGGGGGTGGCGCTTGCCACATTTTGTCTTAACATATTGAAGATCATGATGATTTAACAATCGTTTAATGACTGTTGGTGTCATTATTTACAGAATTAGAAGAATAGAATCATAATAATTTACGTCTACTGAGAATCATCTTATTCCGGTGTAAATACCGGTGGTGCCGTGGCCAATTAATTGAAATGGAAAAGGTATTCATCACTGTTCTTCAGAGTGGATGATCTGGTGGCCGTTTACAGCTCTGATTTAAGTGCCGTGTCCAGTGGTAGAGGCATAATAACATCACGTCTCCTGCTACAGGAGAAGGTGGAAGAACTGGTTAAAGATCGAGAATTCTCCAAGCGAGTTTTATGACGGTGACATCCTGCAAAAGACATGAATCGTGAACCATCTGCTTGACAGCAGTTAGAAAAAGTCACACGTAATCCTCGATCTATATATATAGACAGTGGCGGCTCGAAATTTAAAGGGCCAGAGGGCCGGCCCCACCAAAAATAATGTGTAACGTGTATTTATTATTTAATGAGATAAAATATAACCTAACACAAAGCCATGATTTTCCCGATAATTTGTGTCTGGCCCCACCAACAAAAACGATCACGGGCCGCCACTGTATATAGATATAAAACCAGAAATAATTTTAAATAAACGTTTAAAAAAAGAAATACTTAATTTAATCCAGTTACATTTTATACACAAATAAAATGTAGTGTTTACACATTTTATAACATGGTTTAACATAACATGTAAGATAGCAAAAAAATGTGTATCTGTAACCATTAGGTAGGACACACACGCACTGTTACTATGATACGATATGCGAGTGAGTGTACATTAGTCCTAAGTGTTACTAAAAATTAATTGCATATCTTTTACAGGACTTTGCGAATCAACCCCAGTTTTTAACGCTGTTTGTGATTTTTCTAGGCATTATTACGTTCAGTAGTTTGCCATTGCTTTCTGAACGGGTGGTGGCATCGTCCTTTGTAAAAATCTACGCGAAACAATTTGCAACCAAATTGTCCGCAGCGTGATTCGAACTCAGAACGTCGGGGTTAATAGACCGAGTAATTATCCCCTAAGCCACAGACGTGTTACGTTACCACCTAGGTGTTACTATTGGATCTTAATCTAAGCGTGAAAGCATAATACAGAAGATCAAGACCGGTTATGTACGAAGGCAGTGGATGCAATTAATACAAAATGCAACAATCCAAATTCTAACCTTTATCGTTGCCCCAGATCATTCTGAAGTGAAGGGCAATGAGAGAGCGGTTGCACTGACAAGCAATGCTGCGATCGAGAATGGGTCTTCAATGGACAAAAGTGACAGCAATGCTCTAAGAAAAACATTCTTCCGAAGATTCCAATGAAGAAGTTAAAGGGTATTCTCTGTCTCGGTTGCGCAAGTTATGCATACCGATAGGTGCGGCAAGACGGGAAACCATGAGAGAAACCTCAGTAGATACATTAACCAACACAGAACGGTAGTTGTTAGTCTAAACCACATCCAACTATAGATAACTAGGCCAGACAACTACCGGGGATTCCTGACCTAGATCAGAAAGGGGCTGGAAATTACAGATGTTTGATAGAACACTGCACGCTTTTTGCAATTTAACTCAATTCTGTGAGTCTATGGTTATTTATTGGTGAAAAATATTCATAAAATTGATATTCCTTATTGTTAAACTTAACTTGTTGCATAATATAACTTTCATTTAGCATTTTGTGTTAATTCGTCTATATATACACCAATACTGGAATGCGAGGTCACGTGATGTAGTTGTGGTCTGAATTTCCATAATTCTTACCTGAGTCCGAAGGCCCATAAGTTTATAGTTGGCTCTGTCTAAAGACACTGAAATACATGCTTGGGAGGAGATCGGAGCAATTATGGACATGTGCGATGAAGATGATCCTCAACTGAGCAATCTAAACGTTCTCGTTATCATGAGATGTAAGACTATATCTCTCTAATAGTTCATACAATAACAATCATGAGGTAATCGAGCGTAGAGCCAGCATGAAAAGACGCGCAGAATTACGAATAACGTCTGCACAGAGCTAGTGACGCCGAAAGATCTGTATATAACTCAGCAGAAATAATGAACAATGCAATAATTGCTTCTATTCAGAAGATCTCGGGCATCGCTCTCGGGGTGACTGCATTTTATGGTTACGCATGGGATGTAGCAAACGCATATTATGTAACAACAAAGAGTTGACGACATCTGCATCCCTCTCCAGCATAAAAATATATGCGCAAGAAAGGATTACGCCGCTATCTAGAAACATTCTATCCATTGATCTCTCCATCCCTCGTGTTAAATCGATTTAAGAATTTCTATAAGGGTCTTAAGGTGAAAAATTGACTTTATTGCAACGGCTTCCCCATATGGCTCCGTCCCTGTCGACAGAAATGGTACGCCACCTGCCGAGAGTGTTGCACAAAGCACGAACTCCGTAGTTCCTGCAACAATCTTTAGGATTTCATGGAAAATTGTACATGTGACTCGACCCGGATTCGAACTCCCAATCTTCAGAACAACAGGCATACTTCGCTATTGAAACCCCTTAAGAATTTCTGTTATGTATGAAATTTGTATCTTCAACTTTATATAAATACTTGCTTTACTGAGCATTACCGCCTGGGATTTACTTTCCTGTGTATATAAAATGTATATTCCATAATATTGCGAAGAGACAAAACTCTGACAGAAATTGTTGTTTGTATGACAGGAAAACGCGTAAACCAAATTCAGTAATCGCAAACTACTTACACATTGTGGATGACAAAATCACTAACGTGTCGTGAGCTTCCTATTACCATCTTTCACAATGCATATTTTATTTCTTTTGTCTTCCGAAGAGCATATTTTATAAGGCTCTTCTGCCCGTCTGCCCAGCGTGTTCTTAGCGCGTTGGACTGAGGGTACTAGTCCTCTGTGTGTGCGGGTTCAATTCCGCGGACTGGCAGAAAAGCCACAGGTTCCCCAGATTCGCGGTGTTCGTGGCACCGAACCGAAGGGTTACGATGTCCATGGTACCGAGCCGAAGAGCTGAAAGCTCAAGTGCTTCTGGATCGAAAAAAAAAATAAATAAGACTCTTCAATGACACAAATTTAACAGAGGAGCGAGCGTATGGCCGAATGGATTAGAGCGTGGGTTCGATGCCCGGTAAAGTCAATCAGTTTTATTATGTCTGGGGAATTGAAAAAAAAAAATTATAACCTAAACAGTTTCGTGTTGACTGAATGGAATTCCTCAGTCTTTCTCCCCCTCTCCTGCCTGTCCTACACCGCACTAATAAGCGGTATTGCATATGTAGTAAAGAAAGCTAGTAATACAAGTTTAACACTCGTTGAGAATTAAAACTAAATTTGTCGCATTTATTTTGATAAGCAAACAAATTGTGATCCGACTTTTCAATTGACTTTTCCCGTTCATAAATGATGCTGTTTTTATACTACTACCTTCCTATGATCAACGACCTAATATAATGCTTATTTCAATACGCTATGAACTAAACATATTTTTAAACTAAATCAATTTACTTTATTATTTGGTTAATCGGAATGTGTCAGCCATTATTGGTGGAGAAGAATCGATGAATACTGATAACTCAATGCGCATAATTTGGTAAAGAAAATAAAAAATAGTTGAAAATAGTCGCAACGACCTACAATTTCCTGCATGAATAAGCTATCAAAATTTCATGATTCCAGCGTTAAGCGTTTGAAAGTTATGTTACATTATGCGATCGACTGAGCCATTTGCTAGGCTAGGTAATGGGTGCCGTAAGAAATAAGGGTAAATGGTTCGAATTCTGTGTCTGGTAAAAAAAAAATTCGGAAGCTTCCAATACTTGCACCCTGTCTATTTATTTATCATATTCATTGCTTCCCATGGGGTTCTAAGAGAGAAAAAAAACTCCTTATTCTCAGAGCATGTGAAACACGTACAAACAAAGTACTATAGTTTTACAAAATACAGAAACAGTGACGATAAACAGCAACGTTTCGACCAACAAGGCCTTTATCAAGCAAACGAACAAACAGGAGTGACAAATTAAAATGAAACACAAATGGACGACCAAATACAAACGTATCTAAGGAAAATCTGGAATCATATTCTCAGAGCACATACTTCAAGTCTGTCCGAATATGACATGAGGCAAACCACAGCCAGCTCTAAATAACAAAATAAGTTTATAGCTGGCTCTGGACAAACTCACTGGCCTAATGAAACAACATTGGACAGAAAACCATAGCCACACAGACCTCTGTGTGAGCTACAAAAGACAAAATAAAATTTATACAAGACAACATTGAATTAAAGACAATATCTAAAGCGAACGAAAGGAAACAATAACATGCAAATTGAATCTTGATTCAACTACTAGTGTCCAGCAGTTTAACTGTGCATCTTCTTCTTCTTCTCTTCCACCATTTACTTCTTTATAGAAGTGTTGGGAGGCAGGGGCATAGTGATCTTGTGTATGCTTGTTTTTAGGCACTTTGTAAGCTGATATTCATTTTTGTAAGGCTGTTTGCTCCATCTTTTCTCTTCCTCTTGCTTTGTATTCATTATATTTTTTCCATGTAGCTTTCTGTGGTAGGCGATACCAGGGCATTCTTGTCATGTGTCCAAACCATTTAATCTGTTGTTCTTTTATGAATTGCATGACTGGTTTCACATCCAGTCTTCTTCTGATTTCTTCATTTCTAATTTTGTCTCTTATTGTCACACCTGCAGCTCTTCTAAGACACCTCATCTCTGTCGTTATGATTTTCCGCTCATTAGCTGCCGTTATTGGCTATGTTTGATACTGGTAACATAGTGTTGGCGAGAAAATTGCTCTTATCAGATTTGCTTTAGTTTTTAAGCAGTATCTCTTTATGTGATAACAGTGGTGTTAACTGTCCCAATACTTGGTTAGCTTTTGTGCAACGATTGCTGATTTCGCTATCAATACTTCCATGTATGTTATAAACAGCAGTGGGGAGAGCACACATCCCTGTCTAACTCCTGAGTTTACTATGAATATTTTTGATGTTCCGGCTTTTGTTCTTATGCAACTTTTATTTGAAATGTATAAACTCTTGCAGACCGTGATGAGATGTTTGCTGATTCCATATTTTCTTAGACAATCCCATAGTTTCCTTCTATCGACTCTGTCGAAGACCTTTTCCTGGTCTATGAATGCCACACTAAAGGTCTTGTTAGTTCTATTGCGCTTTCTGTCAGTTGTCTTAATGTGAATATTACGTCGGTAGCTTCTGTTTCGTCTGAAACCCATCTGTGTTTCTGAGAGTTGTTCTTCAATTGTTGGTCTTAGTCTTTCAATTATCTTAGTATACATTTCTCCAATGTGACTGAGTAGTGAGATTCCCCTATAGTTATTACATTCCTTCTTGCTGTCTTTGTTTTTCTAAATATAACTGCATCGATTCCCCCATATCTCCTTTTCGTGGTATTCATTGAGAATACAAGTGATTTTTCTACACTACTGTAGTTAACTATAAATGACATAGCCTTCTGTCTACGTAAGGCTAACCTGTAAACGGCACACGAAAACAAAATAATGAAGGGATCAGACAAACTGATAGTGTGCCTAGTTTTGTTTTCGTTGTTCCGGGTAAGTCAATTTAAGAGCCTTAAAACTCGCAATGTGAGAGTATCGGGTAGCCTAGTCCTCCAGCAAATAAGAGCAAGTCAGGGGGAGATAAATAGAACAGCGCGTTCCGTCTACCAATCGCCTCGCCCCTGTTACTGCGAACGAAGATTTGATTGGTTGCTGGCGATGGCTGGTCTCCACGCTCAGAAAGCGGCGCTGGCAAAACTTAGAATTGGATGTAGTCTGCCACGGTTTTGCCTTGTCAGATAGCTAGCTATTGTGTTGTTCATACTGGATTGTTACTAGTGAATCATCATCAATCAAATAATCAAGACTGGAGTCCAGTCATAAGTAAACTGTGTTAGACAGAAATGTGGCCGCATAAATAATAGTAGCTTCATAGATTCATGCTCATTTTACAGAGGAATGTCGATGTGGCTTGACTAGATCTGATCGGGGTCGTCTTTGTTTTCAAGAGAGAGAGCATAAAATCGGTTTCTCAAGATGGCGGCCCAAAAGTCTCTCACGGTGTGTTCTTGTTGGACTTGGTATTCACTGGTTGTTGGTGTTCTAACGTGTGTCCTTTTAGTCAGCAGTGCTCGTGTCAGTGCGAGCCAGTACCCTAAAGAGTCTGAATACGTGGCTACTCATGGAAAGTGCGAAAAGATTACCATACCTCTGTGTAAGGATATTCAGTACAACGAAACGATCATGCCCAACCTGTTAAATCACATAAAACAAGATGACGCAGGCCTAGAGGTGCATCAGTTTTTCCCATTGGTGAAAGTGCAGTGCAGCAAACAGCTAAAGTTTTTCTTGTGTACTATGTATGTACCAGTGTGCACAGTCTTGGAGAATGCTATTCCACCCTGTCGATCTCTATGTAACGAGGCTAGGACAGGTTGTGAGGGTCTAATGAATAAGTTCGGATTTGAGTGGCCGGAGACCCTAAAATGTGACCAATTTCCACCTTCAGGACTTTGTGTTGGAGAGAACACTACTGATACAGCAGAACCAACACATAAGCCTGGGGACACTAATGAAGGTGTCATAACTAGGCCTAGCTGGGGAATACCTAACTGGGGAATATCACCAGGTAAAACCTAAGAAGTGTCACAGTTGTTTTCCTGTCTTGTGTGTGTTTACTGTTGCCTCAATTATTTTTATCATATATTATTAGGGAGTAAAAGATTGCATCCATTTTTCTCCTTGTAAATATTTTTTGAACCGAAAAGGGGACTTCTTGCACGGTGATCCAGGTGGTGTTCCATAGCAGCTTTTTTTTTAAAAAGAAAACATTGAACTTCTTGACTCAAAAGGTGCAATGTCATAAGCTAGACAGTCTGTTCTGCAGAGAAGACAATATCGTAACTTGACTACAGTGGTGAAACATGTAAAACAAAATAATGTAGTTTTAAAAGTACAAAACAATGTACAGAGACTTATTGACCAAATGGCCTTTATCAAGTAAAAGAAGCGAAGAAATAACATATACAGTCAGATAATAAACCCTAACGGCCCTGCAATGAAAATATGTGACGAAAAACGAAATAAATGTGGAAAATTGTAAAATGTAGATAAAACAATAGACCTCAGAACAAGAACTCATGTGATGATGACCCAGGTTAAGAGAAGAAAATGACGATGGGTCAGGCATACCCTAAGGAAGACAGTCAAGTATCACTAGACAAGCACTTGAGTGGAACCTGCACAGAAAATAGCAAATGGGATATCCTGAACAGACCTGGAGATGAAGTCTTCTTGAGGGATTGAAGGAGGTTGAACTTTCCTAGGAAGCCAGAGACCGGAAAAAGTGACAAACAACTAACTGTTGATGCCCTATGCTCCATGATAAGCGGAGAGGAATAAGTCATATATACATTTAACATATACCTATTATATAAACAAAAGGGTAGTAATGGGAAATAAAAATACATTACAAATGTGACTACTAAGTGACAATATGTCAAATAGTTGCAGCAAAATGGTGAATAGTATTATCGTTATACAAGAAGACTGCAGTAAAACCGTAGCAATGGTTATCAGTTATATGAGGACTATCATAGCACTCCGGACATGTCCATAGGTGCTCCGATCTCCGCCTCAGCAAATCCAGCAGCGTCCAGCGACCCAACACGCCAGTTCGATGTTGATTAATCAATCTCTTTGCAAATTTAGTATGTCGTTCTTTTCGGGCTGCACCAATATTGACACCATCTCTTTCAATCTGGTCAGCGAGTGGATTCACAGCCCTGAAACTCCTCTGTTCAGAAAGACTCTCTCAATGCGTGAAGAATGTCACTTCGATCCATTGCAGCTCCTCTGATATTGTAGCTAAGCCAGCCAATCTATCAGCTCGCTCATTACCCCTAACTCCTGCGTGCCCAGGGACAAAAATAAAGGTGATTTCTCTGATCATTGTCTGTACCAGTACCTCCACCCAGTTGCGTCTCACCATACCTGATTCAATTTACTAATCATGCTCATGCAATGGTAAAACACCTAAACACAAAGTGCTATAGTTTTACAAAGTAATAAAACAATATTCAGTGACATTTCAATATGTCTTCAACTGGCTGTTTATGTGTTATCTACATCCTTCTTCGAATATTCATTGAATGCTCCGTGTCGACCACTCTGTGATTTGTATCTGATCTGAGCCTAAGAGTGATTGTACATTGTGCCAGTTATGCGCCTACAAGTAGGCCAGCACATTCGATTTCTGCGATGATTTTTATTTACTATGGTAGCTTTCCTAGGTTCCTACAACATTTGCCTCTTATGACATGCTTTGTAGGTCGCAGTGGTTACTATTCATTGCTTCCATAGCGAGACCTGGTACCACATGGCGGATGAATATAAGTGTTACAGGAGAGTCCTCCGTATATATCATGGACAGAGAAGAGAATGAATAGATCTATCCAGAAAGAACTTAAAATCAAAGAAAACTTGCTGATGCTACAAATAAGAATGGGAAAATTGAAGTATTTTGGACATATAAAGAGACACGAAGGGCTGGAGAAGACCATCATGGAAGGAGGCATCCAGACAAAGAGGAAGACCACAGAGAAAATGGATTCAGAATGTAACTGATTCGTTTGAGCATGATCGCTGCAGAGGCAGGACATCTGGCCTATGAGAGAGAGCAATTCCCGGCAAAGAGGAGAAGATTAAGACCACAGAGAAAATGGATTCAGGATGTAACTGATGGTTTGAGCATGACCGCTGCAGAAGCAGGACATCTGGCATATGAGAGAGAAATTCCGGAGGATTGTTGTGGTGGCAAAGTTCTGCTCAGGACAAGCTATTTGATGATGATATATTTGATTATTATTGTTTTATCTTTTTCCATTTGTCAATTTTAACATGTTTCGTTTTTATTCACATATTTTCATTTTAGGGCCTTTTGGTAGTTATTGTCCGACTGTATATGTTATGTCTGCTATATAGGATGTCTACATTTCTTCGCTTTTTTGTATATTTTGCTCAAAACATCACTATATTTTTTGCACTTTGTAAAACTAAAGTTCTTTGTTTTTACCTGTTTCACCAGTGCTACATTGTTTAGTGGTGCAGTGTTGCCTTATATTGATAACTTATCTACACTCTGAAAGACATCATCATCATCAAATAGCTTGTCCTGAGCAGAATTTGCCACCCCAACAGTCTTCCGAATTTCTCTCTCTCATAGGCCAGGTGTCCTGTCCTGCCTCTACAGCCGTCATGTTCAAACCATCAGTTACATCCTGAATCCATCTCCTCCGTGGTCTTCTTCTCTTTGCCGGTATGCCTCCTTCCATGATGGTCTTCTCCAGCCCTTCATGTCTTTTTATATGTCCAAAATATCAATTTTCTCTTTCTTATTTGTAGCATCAGCCAGTTTTCTTTGATTTTGAGTTCTTTCTGGATAGATCTATTTGTTCTCTCTCTGTCCAAGATATACGAAGGACTCATCTGTAACACTTATAATATTCAAAAGCACGTATATGTTTTTCCACTGCTTTATTAAATGTCCATGCTTCACACCCATACGTTGCCACTGGGAATATGCATACTCTTAGTATTCTGATCTTTGTTTTCTTATCAGTTCCGTTCCATACTGTTTTGAGTTGTTTAATAGTTTTTGTATAGCCATGTTTGTTCTTCTTTTAATTTCCTTCATCCATTTCCATCTGTTGTTAGCAGTGAACCAAGATATTCAAAACATGTTCACAATTTCTACTTTCTCTCCATTGATAAAAATATCATTTGTCATGTTCGTTTTATCTGTTGTCATTATTTTTGTTTTTGCCACATTGAGATATAGATTTTGTTTTTCGCTTTTATCTTTCACTTCTAATAATTTCTCAATCCCTTTTGTGATGTTGACAGTAACACTGTATCGTCAGCGTATCGTAGTTCAGGTACAGAAAGACATACTCAAGGTAAAATGATTGATTTTCATCCAGCAGACAGTCTTAGGTATTCAGTATGCTTCCTTACAGTGAAGATCAATCATGTCGATGCTTTCTTTGTTAAGTCCAACTAGCCTGTTACTAATGTGCCAAGGGAAAGTGAAGCAATATATGATACCTGACTCAAGGATTAGCCCAATCATCTCTATACATCCCAAATAATACTGCTAATAAATTTTGTGGAATTGAAGGCTATTACAGCAGAAACTAGAAAAAAATGTAGTTGTCCAAAGATGAAAGTAAAAGTTAATACACTCGTATCAGTGAGCATCTGTAGCTTCTGCGTAGGAGCTCGATCACAACCCAAGCGTACAGGGCTCAAAATCCGCGGTGGGCAAGTTAAATCAAATGTGGAATTCCCATGCTATATAGTTTTAAACTAAATATAACATTTTCAATGGTGTCTCAATTATAATACAGTATATACACAATAGTTGGAAATTGACTTCAAATATATAGAAAGTTGAAAGCATTTGCAAATAGATGTTGGCGAAAAATAATGAACATTAATGTGATGAAAGCAGAGAAATGTCTGGTCAACCACTAGCATAAACGTTCATAAAAAAGAGATGGAGATATGTTGGGCATACTCTGAGAAGAGTCTGGATCTTTATATCTTGGTTAAAATGAGGCTGGAACTTATTAGTTTGTGCTGGCAGGTCGTTGTGGAATGGAACTTACAAGACAGTTACTTCCAGCATAAGGACGGACCGTGGCTGTTGTTTTCCAGTGTCCCTATGAGACTGGTTATGGGAACCCTTATTATGTCAGACTCTTAGGGGATGTTTCGGAACGTACATAGCAGCAGGTTGCAGAATGTAGGGATGTCCACCTGTCGAGAGAGTATTGCACTAACTTTGAACTTCGTAGCTCTGTCAACAATCCTAAGGAACTTCTAAGAAAAAAAAATGCACTTGCAACCAAAATAGCATTATTTAGTAATCTGGCTAGCTTCAATAGCGTGTGTCCTTCTTTCTCAAAGTTGAAATTTTCCTTCCAGGTCCCTTCTCTATTTTAGAATGTTTCTGCATTTGGGAGCGCTAGATTTAAATCAGATGTTTGTTTGTCGTCACTTTTCTTTCCTATCCCATGGTTCTCACGCAATTGCTGTCTAATTTTAAAATATCCTTCTGTCCAATATGGTTGGTAATTGTTCCTTGCACATCAAGCGATGGCTTTTGTGGCTGCTTGTGTTTTTCTTTAAGCCAACGATTTCTAACATTCAGGTTTAGTGTGGGCTGGTTATGTTGTTTGGAAGGGGAACTACACACAACCTGCATGGGCGTTTAGCATTCAGTGACTCATATCTGACTGTCAGCGTAAGAACGAAGTTGACAAAGACTTCACTCTGCCGCCCAGGAAACAAACGGTTGAGTGTATGTTGGTTATTTTGCAATGTTGTTTGGAAGGGAAACTACACACAATCTGCATGGGCGTGTAGCTTTCAGTGACTCATATGTGACTCTCAGAATCAACGTAAGAACAAAGCTGACAAAGACTTCACTCTGCCGCCCAGGAAACAAACGGTTTTGTTATTTTGCAATGTTGTGTTGAAGGGAACTACAACAATCTGCATGGGCGTATATCATTCAGTGACTCATGGCTGACTCAAAGACTTCACCCTGCCGCCCCGGAAACAAACAGCTACTGGAAAGCCTGGCCAAGTTTATGGTGATCGAAGAGTGAGAAGCTAACCTTGTACCCCCCAAAAATACTATGCTGAAATCAGATGTGTCTTGCTGAAAACTGACACAACGTATTCCGTTCTCCAGACAACACTTCGATATAACCAGCAGTAGTATGAGAACTGACACAACGTATTCTGTTCTCCAGACAACACTTCGATATAACCAGCAGTAGTATGCGAACTGACACAACGTATTCCGTTCTCCAGACAACACTTCGATATAACCAACAGTAGTATGAGAACGAATGAAGAAGAATGCGTTGTGATCTCTCCCAAGTCGGTTTTATGTAGTTCCGGTGGATTTCAGCTCCTGAGTGACATATACTATGTTTATCACCAACTTGATTGACTTCTTCTTGAACGCTCCACAACTTGTTACCCACTATTTGTGATTTTATGTGATATGAGTCTAAGTGCGATTGTACGTTGTGCCAGTTATGCGTCTACAAGTAGGTCAGCACATCCGATTTCTTCGATGCTTTTTATTTACTAGGTAGCTTCCTAGGCCTTACATCAGTCGCCTCTTACAACATGCCTTGTAGGTCGCGGTGGTACTATTCTTTGCTTCCCTTGCTTGCCCTGGCACCACACGGGCGAAAGGTACCATTTCAATCACTCGTTTCGGTTTTCAATTGCCATTTCATTTAATACATGTGCTTCTGAATATCGATCGAGTATTCTTCTTTCACTCATAAATATGGATGGAGATATTTCTCAAAATGTTTGTGAACGCCTAATATAAAATATTATAAATTTGAAAGCGCTTCAACCAATCTTCAGGACGGCAAATCATGTATGTATACTGAAGGATAACCAATCTTCAGGACGGCAAATCATGTATGTGTACTGAAGGATAACCAATCTTCAGGACGGCAAATCATGTATGTGTACTGAAGGATAACCAATCTTCAGGACGGCAAATCATGTATGTGTACTGAAGGATTAACGGAAATCATGCTATATTGGTTTCTACCTTTTATTTTACTTGGATTTACTGACAAAGTAGTCAGACGTCAATACGTGTCTTGACTATTTTTTAACAACAATAAAATCTCTCCACCATGCTCGGTTGGCGACCATACTTCACATTGTGTCGCAAGACTGACCCACACTGTGCATATCATCGTCTGTTCTTCGACATCTTGTCTTTGATCTTCTTTTTCCACCGTATTACACATCGTTTCTGATCTTTTGATGCTTTCTAGATCGCATCCTTTTGCAAGTCTCATCCAGCTTCAATGTCTGCCTTTTATCACAAGTCTGCATTTGCTCCTGGTTTGAACTTGTGAAAAATATACAGAAGCTCAGAAAATTGACAGAAAAATATGTCAATTTTCTATGTCAGTTTGTATATATGTGAGAGTTGGCGTTGGCAAACTGTTATAATGTGGAGGGGGCGTTACTTAGTTTATGTTGTGCAAAGTGGTCGGTTGGCCGAAAAAGTTTGGGAATCTATGATCTAAATCAGCGTTTCCAAAGTGGGGGCACCACCTCCTGTGGGCGCTGAAGCCTTCCAGGGGGCGATAGTGGGTTCAGAAGCATTTGGGGGAGTTTTTTCGTGATTTTGCCATTGAATAATCATTTTAATTCATCTTATACGATCCCATTTTTCATCAATTTTCTATTTCATGTGCACAAACACTCATTTGAAAATTGACCATGTATCATTGCACAGAAATACTACATTATCAAATTTTTATGTCACATGAATATGAGCATGAATACATTCATTCTGAGCAGCAAAATTTATTAGGAAGTATATAATTGTGGAGTATTATGGAGCAGTTCAAAGTTTATGTTGCAAAAGTGGGCGGTCCGAATAGTTTGGGAATCTAGAATTGAGATCACATGGTGAACACCTACGGCTCGGTCGACCTGAACTGTCGGCATTTGTTCAACACTTCTTAACTCTGTCCCTGAACGGTATCGAGTATTGCAGAATACACTTCAGCTTTGAGCTAAACAAAATTTATTTAGAAAAGTACTCACATTTGTGGAGATTATCTCCATGAAAAGTACCCAAAGATACTATCAATTTGCTTAGAAAGAGACAACATTAGGTGAATATTTAAAAAAATCTGCCAAATCAATAACAAGATGTCGATTAACTGCCGATATTGCATTTAGCATAAACACCTAGATTTGGACAGTCTTTGCAGGAAGTTCAAGCACAATCTCATAAAATCTGTACTCTACTCATTTAGAATTTCATGTTCATTTCTTTCATTCCCGCCTTTTACTTTTGCTCAGTAGTATGATATCTATGTTATATTAGCTTGTGCAGGCATACTGATTGCCTATTGTCTGTCCCGTCCACTCTTGCTGTTAAGCATAGGAGTTGGGGCATCAATGTGCGTTCCAGGACCAGATGAGTCGCCTTTGTTGTGTTATATCCGTGTTTTTTTAGTGTAGTCTTGATATTGTCTATCCATCTTTTCTTGATCTTCCCTTGGCTCTAGTACCTGCCCTCTTTTTATTGTATGCTGTTATTGGTGGTTGGTCCATTCTCATTAAATGTCCAAACTACTGCATTTGTTGTCTTTCAATATATTCGGTGCATGATGTTATGCCCACTCTGCTTCTGATGTCCTCATTTCGTAGTCTATCTTTCCTGGTGACTCCCACTGTCTTCCTCAAGAATTTCATTTCCCATGTGGTGAGCTTTCTGTGGTGTGTTGCTGTCAGAAACCAAGTTTGACACTGGTAGTTGGTAGAAAATACTTTTCATCTTCCGTCTTTTCACTTCCATCTTGATTAAGTAATGTATATGTTTTCAATGTGAGAGTATCCGACCCTTAGCACCCACAAATGTTTCAAGTCCCGCCTCTGGCGTATAAAAGGTTGCCCACCTCAGGTCTAGATAGATTTTGTGCTGCCCCGGAAGCTTAATTACGCGTAGTGTTGTATCTGACTCTCAGTCGATGCTTCAGAACACAATAAATAGTCCGGTTAAATATTTTTTGTAAAGCGTCGTGGTGCAGAAAGAAATAACATATATTGTGTATATTCTTTTTCTCTGTACGCCCGCTGTTAGTTCAGGCGGAAAGTCATGACGCCTGGTAGTGCGCTTATGACTGATTTTTGCTTGAGACCTATATTACCCTTTTACAGGCGCTCCTCAACCATACGGACAGCCTCACCGACTTAGAGGTACTTGAAGCTTAGCTCCTTCAAGAGTGATCGTTGCAGGAGACCTGGTGTCCTTGTAACTCTTTCTCGGACAGAGTTAGTTAGTGAGGTCGTTCCGTACGCATCGTATGATAAACACTCTTTAATGATCTCTAAGTGCCGTAAATTTGGGCTTGGATCTACGCCAAAGAGCATTAGCTACTTTGAGCTGACTGGGTGAGATCGCTCCTGTTTAGGGGCATTCTGGACTCTTCTATTGCTAGTCACGGGAACTGTCACCTTCCTTGTATTGCTCTTTTACGATCGTTTTTCGCCGTATATTTGAGCTTTATGATCTTCGCCAAAGAGTATGTCTACAATATGCGCTCTTTCTGACTATACGAGATCCTTCCGGATTAGGAACATTCTCAGTCATTGGAGACGCATGTGCTTGTCATACAAGCGATCATATTTTGGCGGTATGCTTAGCCTTTATATGATCTGGGTCATGGTGTTTGGACGTCATCTTACTCTGTGTAGGATGATCGGCGTCCAAAAAGTATTGCCCTTAGCCAATGTTTGGGCTTGTACCAGTCAAGCCTTTGCATTATCCGCCTTACTTTTCTATCCACGGTGAGTTTGTTCATGAGTAGGATTATTCTCAGCCGTTTCGGGGCGCATGTCGGCACTTGGCAAGTTGCATGGTTTTACTTTGCATTTTCCCTGTCCCCGGAAACACTGGACTGGGGCTGCGCACAGATATTTTAGAGGGTCGTTTCAATCGGCGCTAGCAACGCAACTGAAATTTTGCGCTCGCCAACATCACTCACCTCAGTTCTTCCGGGGATGTTGATTGTAAAGGCAACAGTACCCTGCCCAGTTGTCACAGGGAGGGCAGTCCCGTTGGGCATCACCCACCACAGTTCTTCCGAGGATGTTTGTTGTTAATGCAACAGCACCTTGCCCGGTTATCCCATGGGTGCCAGTCTCGTTTGGCATCACCCACCTCAGTTCTTCCGGGGATGTTAGTTGTTTATGCAACAGTACCCTGCCCGGTTGCCCCAAGGGAGTTTCGTTAGGCACTAAAACCCAACTTTAGGATTTGCGCTCGGCCAACTTTACCCAATAGGTTTATCTGCGCTTGGCTTCTTGTACGGAGTTTACCGCAATCTTCCTATATGTCGACACGATGTATCGTCCGTATGCATGTTTGATTCACTTTGGTGCCTGCCCCATCGTTTTTTCTCCATGTGTTCACGTTTACCGTGCTTGGAGACTGTCATGACATGCAGCTCTTGACTAGGGCTCAGGGCTCGGGAGTATCGCCCCATGTGAGCCCACGTCTCTACTCTGGGCACAACACGACTCGGGGTTCTGACTCCTAGTTTCGTCACATGTGGGCCCACGTCTCTGCTCTGGGTGCATCTCCCATCTGCCGGGAAGCTGATAATTGTGGTGCGACAGATGACTTGTTTGACTTCGTGCTTATGGACTCTTGCCCCCCAGGTGGCAATTTTTGGTGCGGTCATTTACTCTGGGGAAGTTAGCATTCGTTCGTTGACGACTCGTGCGCTGCTGTTTTATTACGTTTCTGCAAACATTTGAGGAATTTTTGATCGGACCTCGGCCAGGAAATACGTGCATTTTGTTCAGAGATTTTTGAACCTGCATTGCTTTTCCGTGCTTGCACTACTACCACTACCTGTAGCTCTCCCTCGATCCATACCCGTTTAGCCAGACCGGAACCAGTGTCTGTTACCAGGGTCACCACGAGGAGGTGGGGTAGGATCTTGATTAGTGCCAGCTCGCTAATCCTGGCGCGGCGTTGTCCTATGTGCATTTGACCCCATATTGCGTATATGAATTGACTAGGGACGTTTTATGAGTAGTGTGTTTTGATAACTATCTTTTGATAAATGTAGTCCGTTGTACTTTGCCAAACTGTTCTTATATTTCGCTTGCTAATACTAATGTGGAATAGTCTACGTGTTTGTGCACATGATTGGATTTGGCGTCTTGAAACCATTATTTTGAGAGACGAAGAGACATCAGTGTTTACGATCCGAGTTGACCAAGACCATAATCAACTTTCAGTAGTGTTCCTGGTATAGGCTGCATTAATACAATTCAGTGTATTAATGAGCCTAATAAGGCTTACAAACTCTCTTGTCGTATGGGTCCAGTATCTGGTTTATGTTTTGCCTCTTGTGATTGTTATTATTTTTGCTCTTTGACAGGATTCTGCTATGCCATCTAGCCATCTATTTTCGTGGTCTTCCTCTCGCCTTCTTTCCTGATGTTCTGTTGTAGAAGATTATGTATACTGTGGAGTTTGGTTGCATTCTTATTAAGTGACCAAACCACTCATTCTTTGTTTCTCAATGTCATTCAAGCAAGGTTCTGTGCCAACTTTCTTTCTTATGCTGATGTTCGTGATGTCTGTCTTTTCTGGTGTTGTTGGTAACTTTTCGTAGGTAGCGCATTTCACATGTAGTTATTTTGTGTGACTGCGCTTTGCTCAATGTCCATGTTTGGCTCTGGTTTGTGAAACACAAAGTTTGTATGAAAATGCTGTTGATCATCTGTTGCTTAGCTGTGAAACAACAATGGAAAGAAAGCTGAACGAACCTCTGTGTGAGCTACAAAACTGAAGTTTATACAAGTACATGAGACACCATTGAATATTTAGACAATATTTAAACCAAACAAAAGAAGGATAGATAAAAGAGAGATTGCAAACATATTCCCACCAGAATGCTATTTTTAAGACTGTCTTATCTGAGTGAAAGATGACATGGTGAAAGGATAATGAATGAGTTGACAGTTGTGGCATGGCACGATATCAAGGGCTGCTCTCTCTACTCTTTGCTTTGGATTGGGCATGGCCTCAACCAACTATGCCAAGTCTTCTATCTTAGCATCCTGCAGCCTCAGCTCTTCTTTATATTGATCTCCTCAAATCTCGTCTCTATGTTTTCTCGGCCTCCTTCTTTCCTGTCCTCGTGTTCCGGCAGGACTCTTCTTGTATATTCCTCCGTTCCAAAGTGTTCTATCCAGCCCAGCGTCTTTAACCTGTTCGTTCCTGAATCTGTCTTTTCTTCATAAGTTCTCATTGTGACTATCTCATCTTATTCTTTCTGCAGCAACACAGTTGATGAATGTTTGCAATTTGCTATGTTTTAGTTGTCTCCGTTTTGCTAGTGAACTGCAAGCACCAATGGACCGAAATTTATTCTTAACGCACTAGTGTTTTTGAACTGAGGAGTTTAGGGTTGCAGTCCCACTCGCTGACTAGATTAAGAGAGATGGGTATCAATATTGGTGCAGCCCGTAAAGAACGGCATACCAAATATGCAAAGAGACTGATTAATCAACATCGAACTGGCGTGTTAGACCACTGGGCGCTTCTGGATTTGTTAAGGCGGAGGTCGAAGTACATATGGACATGTCCGGAGTGCTATGATGATAGTCCTGATAACTGATGATAAAAATCTCCACTTTCACAAAAATGAATGAGTTATCACTTGTAAAACAACTATTTTAAATATTTTCTTTACTGGTTCTAATGTAGAGAGTGCAAGTTTGTAGACTGAATTGTGCTGTCCTGGTAGTCAATTTGAAAATCCCTACAACAGTGTTATCCAACATTTTAATACATTGTGGCACATTTGACTAATGGCTGTCGAGGCGCGGGCGCCTTGTGGTAACCGCAATATTATAAAGTCATATTAATAGTAAGACACAGTCAAGTGGAACCCAGGAGGAAAACGGACGACCTAAACAGATATGGAGGAGTATTCTTGAGGAACAGAGAGATGCTGGACTGTCTTGGGAGACCATAAAGAAAATAGCCATTCTTTCTTTCTTTTTCTTTTGTCGTCACACTGCTACCGGGTTGTTGCCCATTGTCGTGGTTTTCTGTTTTTGTCTTGCGCTGTTCTGGTGGCTTGTGTGATTGTTATCTTTGCTCTTTCACAGGATTCTGCTACGCCATCTAACCATCTTTTCCGTGGTCTTCCTCTTGCCTTCTTTCCCGATGTTCTGTTGTAGAAGACTGTATACTGTGGAGTTTGGATGCATTCTTATTAAGTGGCCAAACCACTTCATTCTTTGTTTATCTATGTAATTCAAGCACGGTTTTGTGCCAACTTTCTTTCTTATGCTGATGTTAGTGATTCTGTCTTTTCTTGTGTTGTTGGTAACTTTTCGCAGGCAACGCATTTCACATGTAGTTATTTTTGTGACTGCGCTTTGCTCAATGTCCATGTTTGGCTCTGGTAACACAAAGTAGGTATAAAATGCTGTTGATCATCTGTTGCTTAGCTGCCTGTGAAATTTTTGGGTGCCTTAACAAGCCATTGACCGGGAAAAAGTGGTGAACAACTGCTTAGGCCCTATACTACACACAGAAATAAGTAGTGGTAAGTAATAGACATTTTTTAAATAACAAATGAAAACTGAATCCTGACTAAACATTTAATTTAAAAAAACAGCGCTTACGAAAAACCCCGAAACATACTGTTATCAATAAATAGTGTTTTTTTTTTGAAGTTCCGATTATCGTTAAAGCCGGCGAGTAATAGGACGTCAAGATTTAGACAGCGCTGCCATACATATTCATACACAATTCTTTGCTTCTGATAAGTTGCTTTTCATCTACATTATGTATTAGAAATATTGTCAAACATGATCTTAGAACTCTTTAAAAATGATTTTATTCTTTGTGCAATTATTATACATTATTGTACAATTTATTGTAAAATAAATTCAGATGTGATTTGTATTTGTTTTCACCTGCTTTTGGTTTATATTTGAGTTCCTATGCCCGCCTGCCCAGCGTGTTCGCAGCGCGTTGGACGACGGGTCACAAGCTCCCTGTGGGTGCGGTTCAATTCTGCGGGCTGGCAGGCCATAGGTTCTCCAGATTTACGGTGTTTGTGGCACCGAACCGAAGGGTTACGATGTCCATGGCACAGAGCCGAAGTGCTGAAAGCTCAAGTGCTTCTGGATCGGAAAAAAAAAATTTGCGTTCCCATATATTCTCTCTTCATCTCTCCTTCTGTCCATGGAATTAGTCTTATGTTGTGAAACTGACTTAAATTAATATTCAACACTGTTACGTCTCTAATTGAAATTAGATCTATATAAAGTTTGCTGATATTTTATACTGAAATAAAAATAGTACGTTCAATACAGAAAAAAAACCTCTTATTACTATACCAAAAATATATACCGTAGATGTTGTGACCTGTAAAGAAAATGCTCCGAGCAAGCCATAAACCAGACAGCGTGGTCTGTGTTGGCTATCTCTCCCACTTTACACTGAGTTGCTATGGAAACTGTTGCACACAATAATATCTGCGTAAGGCTTCTCTGTTTGTAGTATTCCCAGGGTATGTAATTGCATTCCAGTGTTCAGGTGTAAAGTGCACCAGCCTGGGTTTATGTGCACATTGTCAGCACAAATTGATACCTGGTAGCCAGCCATGCTATAGGTTACTGCTCTACTGCTGGTTAACCCATAGTTTTTTCTCTCTCATTTTTTCAATGTCCAGAGTTAAAAATAGATATGTCTAAAATTGTTTTTCATTGTAAAAAATGCCAATGCTGTTAATGACATTAGACTAATTATTTATACAGTTTACTGAAGCATATACAGTAGGTGTCACTAGGGGTTGCCAGCTGCACCCAGTGATACTCTCATTCGGGAGGGAAGAGGGGGGTTGGGGTTGTTGAAATATCTGTCTACAATTTGTATGCAGTGTTTCAGCAAAAATGTAATACTAGAAAACAAATATCACTATAGTTAGTTAAAACTACACTCTTTCTCAATATACTATTAAATGATTTATGTTAAAACTACACATTAATATACTGTTAAATGGTTTATGTTGAAGCAACACATTAATATACTGTTAAATGATTTGTGTTAAAACTACACATTAATATACCGTTTAATGGTTTATGTTAAAGCTACATATAAATATACAGTTCTATATATAAACAGTTGAAAGTGTGTCATCAATTGTTTATTTCAACTAGATTCTACACCAGAAGTTTTTCTTATTTACTCACAACTTGTAATGAAAAAAAATACCCCATTCTTTTTTTCTTTCTTCCTGATCCAGAAGCACTTGAGCTTTCAGCTCTTAGGCTTGGTACTATGGAAATCATAACCCTTCGGTTCGGTGCCATACACACCGTAAATCTGGAGAACCTGTGGCTTTTCAGCCAGCCCGCGGAATTGAACCCACGCTCACAGGGAGCTTGTCACCCGTCGTCCAGCGCGCTACGAACACACTGGGCAGGCGGGCGTTCTTTGGTTTAAATAGTGTGCCTCAGCTTACAAAATGTTTGAATCATTTATTAAACAAACAAGCAAATTATGGATAAGTTATAAACACTTTTTCTCAATACTCTATGGTGTAGAAAACAGCAAACAATCAGCATGATTACTAGATTGAAGCATTTCGCCCGAGTGGTTACCGGGCCCAAATTGAGGTGTAAAGAATAGAACCACTGTTACCCGCCATGCATGTCGTAAGAGACGACTAAGGAGGTTGTGCTAGCTACCCCACACCGTAAAAAACACTAGATGGATACAGAACAGAGAGCGGACCGAGTAAACGCTGGCGGAAACCGGACACATTGCCAAAGGATAAGCACCAGAGCTCCAAATGGTGCTGAAGATGTGACATAAAACACACCAATGCTAAGGCTGCATGAATCAGATTTCCACATGAATAGAATTTATGGGGAGGTCTGGTACATCAGTCTGGGCGGTGATCGCTTGTCAAATAGCTTGTCCTGAGCAGAACTTTGCCACCCCAACAGTCCTCCGAATTTCTCTCTCTCATAGGCCAGATGTCCTGCCTCTGCAGCTGTCATGTTCAAACCATCAGTTACATCCTGAATCCATCTTCTTCGTGGTCTTCCTCTTCTTCTCTTTGCCAGTATGCCTCCTTCCATGATGGTCTTCTCCAGCCCTTCATGTCTTTTTATATGTCCAAAATATATAAATTTTCTCTTTCTTATTTGTAGCATCAGCCAGTTTTCTTTGATTTTGAGTTCTTTCTGGATAGATCTATTTGTTCTCTTCTCTGTCCATGATATACGGACTCTTCTGAAACACTTGTATTCAAAAGCACTTATATGTTTTTCCACTGCTTTATTAAACATATAAGTGTTTTTGAATACAAGTGTTACAGAAGAGTCCTCTATATCTTGGACAGAGAAAGAACAAAGATTTAATGAATAAAAGATTATAATATGTACTTCTGTAATTCTTACATTTCAACTTATAAGATTACGCTTGAGGTGGTGAGGTATAATTCATAGACCGTTGTAATATCTGTGTGAAAGTCTATATGTAGTGTGCTGTGAAATTTGTCACTCCTGTTGTATCGTTTGCTTGATAAAGGCCTTTTGGTCGAAACATTGCTGTGTATTGTCATTGTTTTTGTATTTGATAAAACTACAGTACTTTGTTATTACATGTTTTGCCATTTTACATAGTTTTACTGCAGTCTCCCATCTATAATACAGAGATAATAGATTCTATAAAACACTGTGGATGTCTTTGACTTAGTAGTGGTGAGCTCAATCACAACCCAAGAGTACTTTCAAACTCCGTGACTGGCAGTTTGAAATGCAAATTTGTTCCTGGGAATTTTATGAACGGTAAAATAGACATCACCGTTCAGAAATCAATAGCAAACTACTGAACGTATAAATGTTGCCTAGAAAATCAGTAACGCATTTACTGTTGTTGATAGTGACGTTCTATAAAAGGATACGATTTTCATTCATAAAACACTAAAAATGTTCTATATATCCCATGCTAGTAGAGAAACTATGAATCAATCACCAAAGTAAGTATCATTCTATAACATCATCATAGTGAGTTATTTTGTAACTAATGTTTTGTTAATTCACATTGAGCATAATTTTATATTTTTTCTTTCCTCATAGACATCCCATCCTATGATAATGTTCAACCGTCACGGGATCTTGGCTTCCATTGTCCAGCTGTCTTGACTATGCCTAAAGGATTTGACTATAATCTCAAAGTTGGAGATGATTTGGAAAAGAACTGTGGTGCCCCTTGCTATGACATGTTTTTTGATAACAATGAACGGGAATTTGCTCAATGGTGGATTGGAATATGGTCTTGTATTTGCCTTGCTTCAACACTCTTTACTGTATTAACTTTCCTCATTGACATGCAACGGTTCAGATACCCAGAGCGACCTATAATTTTCCTGTCTGGATGTTATTTTATGGTAGCTCTAGCTTACGTTGTTGGTTTTGCTCTGAGGGAGAAAATCTCTTGTAGTGGACCGTTTGAACCGCAAAATGTAAACACACGAAAAGAGGATATGTTGCAGGTAGTGACTCAGGGAACAAAAAAGGAAGGCTGCACAATTCTATTTATGATGCTGTACTTCTTCAGCATGGCTAGCTCTATTTGGTGGGTTATCTTAACACTGACCTGGTTCTTGGCTGCAGGTATGAAGTGGGGCCATGAGGCTATTGAAGCAAACTCGCAGTACTTTCACCTAGCTGCCTGGGCTGTACCTGCTATTAAAACCATTGCAATCCTGGCCATGGGTCAGGTTGATGGTGATGTTCTCAGTGGTGTTTGCTACACAGGAATCTTTGATGTGGATGCTCTCAGAGGTTTTGTGTTGGCTCCGCTGGTTGTCTACCTTATCATCGGCACATCCTTTCTTCTTGCAGGCTTTGTTTCCCTATTTCGTATTCGTACAATCATGAAGAGTGATGGAACAAAGACAGACAAGCTCGAGAAGTTAATGGTTCGTATTGGAATTTTTTCCGTTCTCTACACAGTCCCAGCAACCATAGTCATCGCTTGCTACTTCTACGAACAAGCTTTTCGGGACAAATGGATGGTTACATGGCATGGCAGTGAATGCAATAATTTTTACATCAACTGTCCATATGGTGTCACTTCCAAGCCATGGCCAGATTTTAATGTCTTCATGATCAAATATTTAATGACTGTCATTGTGGGAATCACGTCTGGAGTTTGGATCTGGACTGGGAAAACTTTCCATTCATGGAGGACATTCTCCAGCAGGACTTTTGTCCACAGAGCCAATGAGTCTGTAGTGTAAAAACTAGAAAAAATACAACACTATGAAGAGACTGAGTAATTTTATCAGATTTCAGATTTCTCTAAGAACTTCAGTGGATAAAATTACTCTCATGATAGCTAACGTCATTGGTAGATCAGACATGTTGCACAAAAACCAGATTGCGCTGAGTTTTAAGCACTGTGTAGATATGCTTGAATCAGTGACATATTTGTTAAAACCTCAAGCTTAAAGAAAGAAAATTGACTACAAGAGACTGTCATTTTGTGACCTTCTTTGCAACATGTATCTGGATCAGTAGATATGACAGTTGAAATACATGGATACAAAGAATATGTGTAGTTTGTGTAAACATCAGATTGTGTTGTAGGATCTCTTAAGGTGACCTAATCTGCTGAGTTAAATCCTCAAGTCTGCAAATACATTCAGCCTCAGCAGCAGGATGTGGGCAAAACATGTGACATAGTAATAATACAATATATTCATTGTTATGTGTAGTGTTTAGTAGGTTCTAGGTGTAAAGGTACTTACTGCTTTCTGTTGTGTCATAAAACTACACATACTCACTTTTCATTACATTGTGAAAATCTCATTACTTGGTGTGTAGATATTTTCAATTAATATTCAGTGTTGATATTGTTATGTTCTGACTCACCAGTTCAGGATATTTCACTTGAAAGAAACTTGGATGTATGTTCTTCTGAAGCAGCATTTGTTCTTATGACATAACTAGAGGTTGACTAACATAAGCATTTAGCGCCTACTCATCTCGCTTATAATTAGGATGGAAGCACTAAGTGATGAGCAAGGAACAGTTTAACAAAATTCATCACAAAGGATGGAGATCTATTTGATTTGATCCTTATGGCGACACTTGAAAGAAACTTGGATGTATGTTCTTCTGAAGCAGCATTTGACATAACAAGAGGTTGACTAAACATAAGCATTTAGCGCCTACTCATCTCGCTTATAATTAGGAGGAAACACTAAGTGATGAGCAAGGAATAGTTTAACAAAATTAATCACAAAGGATGGAGATCTATTTGATTTGATCCTTATGGTGACACTTGAAAGAAACTTGGATGTATGTTCTTCTGAAGCAACATTTGACATAACAAGAGGTTGACTAACATAAGCATGTAACACCTACTCATCTCCTTATAATTAGAGGGAAGCACTAAGTGATGAGCAAGGAATAGTTTAACAAAATTCATCACAAAGGATGGAAATTCATTTGAGTTGATGCTTATGGTGATGGCATTCAATCAATTAATAAATCAACCATCTCACTTGTTTTTAAATTATTTAATTTCCTTCAAGACTAAAGAGCTGTTGAACATGGAATCATAGAACAATTTTGATACAACATTGGTTGATTGAATTATGTAACTTACTTAATATGTATCATGTATGTTTGAAAACAATGATACTTATAAACTGGTGACATGTATATTGTGCCAGAGAATTCACCTGTATAATAATAATAAGCCCATAACCCGTTAGCGTTGTAGGGTGTCACTCTGGAGACATCAGCACAAAAGTATGCCATGAATCTCTGTCTTCAACTCCTCGCGAGTGTGGAAAACTCTGCCCGACCAGCTCTTGATGTTATCAAACCAGGATTTTCTCTGCCCTCCTTTCTTTCTTCCACCCTCAACTGTTCCCTGTAGGATAGTCTTAGAGTGAGCTATGTCTCATCACATGCCCGAACCATGCAAGTTTGCGCCATTTCACGATTGTCAAGAGTGGTACTTGTCGACCTGCAAAGGTTGTTTATTTGGGTCTCTTACATAAATATTCGTCTTATGTTCTATGTAACTAATACGTAGTACCCGTCTGAAACACTTATATTCGAAAGCCTGTATTCTTTGTTCCAGTTCTGCATTGAGCATCCAGCTCTCACAACCGTATAAAAGAATGGATAGCACCAGCGATCTGTATATATTGATGCACCTGTATGTGAAGATGAACAAACACCGTTATTAAACATACATACATGCACGTACAAACAAAGCTCAATGATATCACTTTATTAATTATACATGGAAGTAGCTTATGGTCATAAATTGTTTAGTTCTGGTTACTAACTTCATCTTATGACCAGAGAACGAACTTGTTAAAGTGACCAGATCATGCACAGTTTTAAGGTGGCCAGTTCATAAACATGTTAAAGTGACCAGATCATGCACAGTTTTAAGGTGACCAGTTCATGGACAAGTTAAAGTAGCCAGTTCATAAACTTGTTAAAGTGGCCATAGTATGTACAAGTTAAAGTGACCAGATCATGCAGTTTTAAGGTGACCAGTTCATGGACAAGTTAAAGTAGCCAAATAGCCAGTTCATAAACATGTTAAAGTGACTATATTATGTAGAGTTAAAGGGACTAATTTAGGAACAGGTTATAGTGGTCAGTTCATGCACGATTTTAAGGTGACTAGGTTCATGAATAGCTTTAATTAAAGTGCCCAGTTCATAAACAGGTCAAAAGTGACCAGCTCATGACTAGTTTTAATTAAAGTGCATAGCTGATGAACAGGTTAAAAGTGACCAGGTCATAAACAAGTTAAAAGAGACCAGCTCATAAACAGTTTTAAAGCGACCAGATAATGATCATGTTAAAGTGACCAAAGGATGAATGAAAGTAAGTATAACATTGAATGGGTAAAAGTGGCGAAAGCATGAATGAATTTAAGTAGAAAATTGAATGAATGAATGAAAGTGGCTGAAGATTAAGCCGTTTGAAGTCCAAACAGTTTTTAGATAGTGTAATTTAAGGATGAACATGGTTATTTTTTTTACATAACGTGTGCATTTCCCCCTCCTCCCAATTGTTCTATGTACTTATACTTAATGTTACTACATGCTATGTATACATTTATATATATATAAATAAATGTTGATAATGTACATGACTGTCCCCGCCAACTCATCAATGCCAGTCATATTGAGAACTCTTCAAAGAATATACACTGTGTGTTAACCAAATGGTGAAATGAAATATGTTGGTGGAGGGGATCAGATCCATTTGTAATTGTATAATATTTTAGTTTGAATGTCTTTATTTCTATACATTCAATCGTATTTTATATGTTTCAGTTTTCACATGTACAGTGTATAAATTATAGATTGTTTTTTAGATATGTGTTGTATGTGGGTTTGCTTCTTCGATTGATTGTTCTAGATCAGGATTGGGCAACCTGCAGGTCAGATCCTGCCCGTGGCATGATCTATTGGCCCTGACGGTGCTCAGAGTTCAACATATTCATGCCCAGAAAATATTTTTGTCTTCTATATATTCCAAAATAATTGTTTTCAATGCAATAGCCCGGACATCAAATTTATTTGAAATGAAACTTACCTACGAGCTCTTTAATCTAAACATAACAAAATGGCAAAACATATCTTCAAACTTCATTTTTTAAGCAAGCTATTTACATACATAAGAAACACTGCATGCCATATTCTTTTATATAATCGATGGCTGTACATAAACTTTCAGTTTACAAATGGATGAATTGGTTCATGAGCTAAATCATCATATAAATTTGTTTTAAAACAGGCTTTAACTTTAGGAAAGTCTGCTGGAAGTGAGCAAACACATACCATTTTCCTACATTAATTGACAGCAATATACAAGATATTAACCTTTAACCTGGTGATTTGAGACCTGAATTCATAGCACAATTTGAAGATTTATGATCGCAGATCAGTCTGAAAATTGTGTACATCTCCAGTTGATGTTGATGGGAACATCATCCCCATTATCACTGCAAATGAAACATACCGACTTACAAGAGAATATTAACCTGACATTGAAAGCCAGTGTCAATTCTTTGCCAGAATTTTACCAAATATATTTCTCTGAACTTGAACGCATCAAACAGTTAATGACTGCTGAACTGCATTACACGAAATGGA
Source organism: Arion vulgaris (assembly GCA_020796225.1). Taxonomy (NCBI): domain Eukaryota; kingdom Metazoa; phylum Mollusca; class Gastropoda; order Stylommatophora; family Arionidae; genus Arion; species Arion vulgaris. Next base: position 27,534,390 of record CM036764.1, read on the forward strand.
ACTGCTGCTACGAATCATCACTGGATTCACTGAGGCATCTTATCTGTTTGAACTTTTGAGTATGAGAAACTGATTATTGCAAAAAGAATATTAAAATTAACGATTTGAGCAAAGTGAGCCTTTTCAAAACATGTAATACCATCATCATATTTATGAGTCCTTAAATTAAAAAAATATATGTTTTATCTTATTTCACAAACCTAAGCGTACCTGGTTCAAACTCCACGGTGGACACGTTTGGAAGCAAATTCGTTTCTGTGGGATATTTACAAAGGGTAAAATAGACCTCACCGCTCAGAAAGCAATGGCAAACTACTGAACGTATACCGTGGTGCCTAGAAAATCAGCGACTCATTTACTGTGGTTGATGACTATGTCCTGTAAAGGATATGTCACAAATTTAATTCAGTGAGCACATTGTGCTTATCGGTGAAAATAGTAATAGACAACAGAGAGATGATGGGTGATAAGAGAACAACAGAAAAATATCCTTGAATTCATGATGTGGAAGAATTCATTAGCAGAGCTAGAAGATGTAAGGTGTAGCAAGACACTTTGGCTTAGGTTATGTAGCGGAAAGTGGAAACAAGTATACTAATGTTAGTGTGAAACTGTATCTAGACTTTGTCAGTAATAATAATTTTCATGAAGACGAGACCAATTAGTGTGTGTAAACTTACCATTTAATGTTGCTTGTTTTAATTCTATCTATATCTATGTCCTCTTCGTGTCCTGATTGACACATACAGCCCTACAAGAGATTTCCATTGACACCAGTCTGCCGTCTTTCCACCGATTGTTTCTTATGTCAGGCCACAATCTTTCAACTCTCCTACCACAGTTCTTCTTTTCTCACCCACTCTCCATCAGAGAACTCTCCTAACCATTGCCGTTACTGGCATACAACCCCAATCCATCTCATCTTGTAATGATGGTCTCCAATGATGCACAGTTTGTTCATTTTAAAAACTCTTCATTTGCTATCGTATTTGGCCAGAAGATTTTGCAGGATTCTTCTTAAACATTTATTTTAGAATGTTTTCAATTTATGTATGAGGATGTAGGCTTGTTTTAATTGACAGACTTATTATAAATTCAACCTTGATGGGTGCAGTTTTACCCCTCGAAATTTGACCCTTGAGTTGCCCAGTCTATTCAAGAAGTGTGGGAACATCTTTACTTACTAGAATAGTGCTTGGTTCTCATTTTCTGAGAGTCTGCTGGTGTATTCTGTAGAGCAGAGAAATTAAGGCCACCTGCTTGAGACTGTCGCGCACATGTTCATGTTATTGGTTTTATTTTCAGACTAACAGAAAAAACCTGACACTTATCATATTTAGTCCATCTTCTACTCTTTAACTCTTAGTGGACCACAGCAAAAGCTTTAACTCTTAGTGGACCACAGCAAAAGCTTTAACTCTTAGTGGACCACAGCAAAAGCTTTAACTCTTAGTGGACCACAGCAAAAGCTTTAACTCTTAGTGGACCACAGCAAAAGCTTTAACTCTTAGTGGACCACAGCAAAAGCTTTAACTCTTAGTGGACCACAGCAAAAGCTTTAACTCTTAGTGGACCACAGCAAAAGCTTTAACTCTTAGTGGACACAGCAAAGCTTTAACTCTTAGTGGACCACAGCAAAAGCTTTAACTCTTGTGGACCACAGCAAAGCTTTAACTCTTAGTGACCACAGCAAAAGCTTTAATCTAGTGGACACAGCAAAGCTTAACTCTTAGTGGACCACAGCAATGCTTTAACTCTTAGTGACCACAGCAAAAGTTTAACTCTTAGTGACACAGAAAACTTAACTCTTAGTGGACCCAGCAAGCTTTACTCTTAGTGGACCAGCAAGCTTTAACTCTTAGTGGACCACAGCAAAAGCTTTAACTCTTAGTGGACCACAGCAAAAGCTTTAACTCTTAGTGGACCACAGCAAAAGCTTTAACTCTTAGTGGACCACAGCAAAAGCTTTAACTCTTAGTGGACCACAGCAAAAGCTTTAACTCTTAGTGGACCACAGCAAAAGCTTTAACTCTTAGTGGACCACAGCAAAAGCTTTAACTCTTAGTGGACCACAGCAAAAGCCAAGTTTTTACAAGCCATTTGTTTTTAGAATAAAATGTGCCGTTTAGTGTGGCTCCTGGTAAAACATGTCAACCCAAAGCCACACTAAAGATTTAATAAAGTAATTATGAGGATGCTCTAGAAGCAGTGTTGAAACTTGTCGTTCTTTGGTCCCCTCAACATTGTCTCTAATATTATTAATTTCACGATGATGTGACAGAATTTTGCAACATTTTGTAGAAAAGCAGCATATGAACAGTTGATAAACACATTGATTGACTGAAGAAGAGAGAAAAACAATGCATTTTGTTTCAAGATGATGTACATAGTCATTTTTATTATTGTCATATATTGTATTATTAAGTTGTTGTTTTTCTGATTTATGAAAACTTTGCAGTCATTTTATTTTGCTTCATGTGAGAAAGAGGATGTTGTGAGAATCTACCTCAACTGGGTCTGTATGGCAACGTTTATGTTCAAGTTTAAAGCTTTTGTGCAAGTTATAGAAGGGAATTTTAATGTATTATCATCATCAGCAAATGCAAGACCAGAAGGTGTATGTTATCATGTTCCTCCACAACTCTCTGTTTCTTGTTATAGCTATGACTTCTGATACTGTTTTCAAGCTATTCCATGAATTTTGTCCTGTCAACTTCTATCTCTTCCCATTATCCTGTCGACCTCTATCACTATTCCCCTGTATCTTGCCCATTGTCACAATGTATTCATCAAGCTTTTCACTTCTCATAACATTTCCAAAGAATGTTGATTATTTCTTTCGGATGCGTTTCACACGCGATCTTTTCATGCTTTATTTCTTGAAAACATCATTCACCATTTTTTCTGTCCACAATATTCTCATTATAATTCAATATAATTTTTAAAAAACCATCTCTGTAGCTTCTAATAATTAACCATTCTTGTTATTTATTATCCATTATTATATCAGTATGTGGAAACTGGTCCTACGTAGTAGTGTAATACTTCCTCACTTTCCATGATAAGCTTGTATTACACATCATGTTTTTAAGAGTATTAGAGCATTGTGGCGTCTGTGCCCTAGGGTTAGTGACTCGGTCTATTAACCGCGTTCTGAGTTGAATCACGCTGCGGACAATTTGCTTGCAAATTGTTTCCGTTGATTTTAACAAAAGGACGATGGAGCCACCCGTTCAGAAAGCAATGGCAAACTACTGAGCGTATAAGTGGTGCCTAGAAAATCAACGACTTGTTTACTGTGGTTGATGGCTACGTCCTTTGGGATATGCCACGATTTTCATTTTCATTAGAGCATTACAAACTGTCGCAAGATAATTGTGTTTGTTTCTATTATTATTGTTGTACAGTAGGAGGTTGTTGAGAGATTATATCATATACAGAAAATTTGATTTATAGAATATAGTCAGACATGATACAATGAACGGTCTATTCACATTTCTATGAAGTTGTTGACTGCTTCGATCCTCTTCTTCTTCTTGCGTTCGCTCGCTATGAATTGAGGTATAGTCAGTGCGCATGCCGCTTGCGACTGATTTTTGCGTGAAGACCTGCTTCCCTTATTATCAGTGTCCCCCGCCATACAGGCGTGCCTTCTCGGACCCTCTTGAAAAGGGCGTTGTTTTAGACTGTGTAGCCGTGTCTATCGAGGTTGAAATAGCTGTTGCAGCACTCTTCAACCCAACACATTGGTTTTTAGTAGAGTATTTTGCAACCTTTCATCTTTGACTCCTACTCACTTAGCCAAACTGCAGTGGTGGAGTAAGGTCTTGGCCAGCTCTGGTTACATGACACAGACTTCTGTCATCTCACTCACAGTATTAGTCCTTGTTAGTTGATATGTGAATAGGTAGCTCTTTGTTTTCGAACCATTTGCAACAGGATGTGATTCAGAGGACCATGGCGGCTCTTTGTTTTTGAATTATTTGCAACAGGATATGATTCAGGGGACCATGGTGGCTCTTTGTTTTTGAAACATTTTCAACAAGATGTGATTCAGAGGACCATGGTCAGTTTGTAAGTTTTTTCCTGTTTTAAAAAGCAGACAGTTTGATTGTTGTTCTAGCATTTCATTTGTTGGAGTAAATGTTTATTAATATAATTAAATCTGAAAACCTCTGAAGTCAGGAAGGCTTGCCTGTATGGTGGGGACACTGATAAAAAGGAAAGCAGGCTTTCACGCAAAAATCAGTCAGAGGCGCCATAGTAGGTGCTCTGACTACGCTTGGATTCATAGCCTCACATGTGAAACGTTGAGTGTGGATTGAACTCACAACTCTCTTGTGTCTTGAGTCGATAGATGACCGCATTATGCAGTTCCGTCCCCGAACAGGTTTAAACAATCTTCTTAATTAGTTTTTGGTTACTGAACTGGCATCATAGCACTCAATGTAGACTCATAGGTGCTCAGTCTTTTTTATCTTCAATGATCCAGCAGCGCTTGGACTCTTGCCCTTTGACCCAGTGTTATATAGTTTTATGTTTCACATAGCATTGAAGAGCTGGATTTTTTTACTCACGCCTAATGGAGTCAGAATTGGGAATGTCCTAGCACTAGAGAGCTCTATATATACAATGTTTGTATATATAGCACATACCACCACAATCCCTACCTGACTTGATCAGATCTTCAAGATACTTTGCAAAACAGTCATTGTCACTGCATTTGTAACATAGTAATTGCTGTTTTCTCACATGGTTATTGTCGCTATGTCTGTCCCAGAATTTCCTCTTTAGCACGGTCGTCTTGCAGTGGATATTGTCTCACTGTGTGATACCATGAAATGAGACCACAAACCGATTGACCAAGGCAGGTGCTCTAGATTCAAAACCAGATGTACTAGTAGTTACGTATCATCATAACAAAAGGATGATTAAATTAATCAGGAAAGTCATCAATACTAACTAAGATAGGTCGACTGCTAAAAGATGAGCAGATTAGAATAAGCTGTTATTCTACTCATAGGAACATGACACAATCGTCTCTTCAGTCACATGTATACAAAATTGAAGATTGACAATTTATTCATGTTTACAGATGTACAGGCACCACAGAATGAAATTCTTTACTTAAAGACTCCTGGATATGATACTGAAGCATAACTCACTGACCTAGTGAAACAAGAGAAAGAAAAATTGCATGGACATCCTTGTGAGCTACAAAAGACAATAAGTTTATACAACATTGACTATCGAGAAAATATTTTATACCTGTACGAAAGGAAGGAAGGAATTGCCTGTGTCAGGGAAACATTTCCACTGTTTCTGTTAAATCGTCATTGTTTCTGTCACATGGTCATTGGCACTGTTTCTGCCACATAGTCCTTGCCTCTGCCTTTCTCAGTCCATACATTTAGAGCCATTTTGTGGGATCTCTGTGGCTAAGTAGTTAAACACCCACCTTGCGCTCCTCTATGGCTAAATAGTTAAACACCCACCTTGCACTCCAAAGGTTGGGGTTCAAATCAGATTGCGCAGTTCTATTCACCAGTGAATTTATCCCAGAAATCCCTAGGATTGTTGCATGAGCTATGGCGTTTGTGCTTTAGGCAATACTCTCTGCAGGCGGCATGCCATTTCTGCAGAGAGGATCGACCATACTCGGTGTAATGAAATCAATCCTTTGTCTATTACACCCTTTTAGATTCATTTTTCATTATTACTTTTCAGTTGTCAAGTGCCATTTAAAAAAATATAGAATATGGATATCTTTTGATCTCTGGAATAATAATCTCATTGTATACGTTCTTTACCCTTAGTTAGAACAAGAATTGGCTGAATTATTTCAGCTTCATTCGTGTGTACATATACTATCACAACTGTATTTATATTATACATATTTGCAATGAATACTACTTTTAGAATCACAGTTGCAGTGAACTCATTTATGCACATTTTCAAAAATTCATTTAACTGTTGTACATTTTGTGGAGAGAAAAAATAGTGAATTACGAAAATATCTTTGGCAGGAATAAATATACACTAGATAAGAGAAGGTCTTTCTCATAAAATTTAAAAAATGAGAGGGTATCAGTAAATGTACGGAGTCAGATGTATTTCCATAGATCGATTAGACAGAAAGATGTAGAGTGTCTTGTGATTAATTGTTCGGAGTCACGTCAAGTATTATTGAGATGCAGAAGCAGAGGGGAAGATGCTTGCCTGCACCTGCATCATGTTGTTGATAGAAGATCGACTTGTCAAATATTTAGTCTAAGTAGTATAATTGTATATGATTAATCTTGTACTGATGATGTATGATTATTATTATTAAATAATTGTGTCAAAATTGTCTAAGTATGGTTATGAATTAGTTAATAAACCTTTGTTTTACTCGGATGTCATGATCTATCCTATTTTTAGAACTTGGGGTAACTACAAAATGTAGGACCCAATCACTTTATTAATGAAATGTGGCAACTGTGTACAGCAGATTTGGACTCGTCCAGATTTAGGATATGTCATGTTAGGTATGCAGGAGGGTGGGGGAAAGGGGCAATCAGTTGAAGTAGCTACATGTTATAGTCTGTAGATAGTTGGAGACGATACGGCAATGCTTTTGTGAGGTTTAGTTATAGATGTCATTGTATTGAGAACGCAATCTGAATTAAGAGAAACTTTACAATAAATGTGATTACATACATTCTATAGTTTGCAAGTCTATTTCTCATCATGTGTTAAACTTTCTATTTGATATTTGACAAGGACTCAGTGTCTATGTATCCTATGATGAAATCTTCAATGATATTGGTTAGGCATGTGTTATAGATTAAGTTGGAGCCTTTACAACATTGTACAACTCGCCTATAGTTTCACACCAGAGTTTTAGAGTCTATTGGATACAACAAAACATCAATCATACCAAACTATGCAGGAAAATAATATAAATTTATCAATCAAACAACATATGTCAAAAGTTTATTGGCCTGAACTCAGCTGAAATTTTAGTTCAATAAACATGTAGTTAATAAGAGTTCAACCAAACTCTACCGTAGAGTCTTCTATAACAGAACAGCAGGAAGGCGAGAGAAAGAAATAATGGATAGATGGCATAGCAGAATCCTGTCAAAAAAAAACAATATCTATCACCCAAGTGACTACAGCAGCACGAAACTAAAAAACAGAAAACCACAACACGGAATGCCGAATGTGCCATGACGTCGATCGCATAACATAACATAACTGGGCAACAACCTGGTAACAGTGTGAAGACAAATGAAAATAAGAAGAAGAAAATATAACATACAATTTTAACATAACATTACTTTAGAAAATAACTTACTTGTAAGAAGTTGATCTCAATCTGTCATTTTTCATTTGTTTAACAGTATCACTTGTCTGTAAATACACATCTCATGTTTAATGTCTAGATTGTAATATTTTCATTTGTTGTTTCATGATTTCATGTTATGCTATGAAATAAACTGTGAAAATATGAGCGAAAGTGACATACACTTCATTGATTTTATTGTATTTTGTGACAGTCAAATCTGTTAAATGTCCATTCTTTTATTACTTATTGTGTAGTGTAGTCAAATTACTTTACTGTATCGTCTGTAGTAACTGTGCCTGCTGCTGCTAAACATTTTTTTTTTTCTTTTTTCTCTTTCGTCCGCTTTCAACTCGACGAGTTTCATCTCTGAAACTGATTTTGCGTGAAAATCCGTTTTTCCAATTTCTTACAATGGCAGCAGCGTGCACATTGTAAATTACTTTACACTGGCAGCCGTGTGCTCAATGTACTCGTAATTAGTATTCCTCGCCATACAGGCAGATTTTCTCCGACTTCAGAGGTACTCACGTTATCGTCCTGAGTAAGACCAGGGACTCGAACAAATGCCGTACAGTGGGTTCGAACCCGAGCTATGAGGCGTCTCACAGCTAGCAGGCCGAGCTACTATCAACTACTCTAGGCAGTCCCCCGCTGCGTAAACATAATAACACATACTAAACTGAGAAGTCATACAATTAATCGTTTTTGCTATCATTTGCTTTGTTTTGATTGCTTGATTGGATCATCATCATCATCATTTCGATTCGGTGAGTAACCATGTATGCTACGATCTCTTTCTTACACATGAAGATCTCTGCGGGAGTGCTCGAAATCGGTACTACCAGCGAAAGTTCTCGATGTATTATAGAAGATGATGAAAATATTTTGTAGGTATTTAAACAAATTATTTTGTCCGGAATGCGGCTTTCCAACCTGCTCTTCTCGACTTTCAACTGTCACGGGTTATTTGACGTGCGCAACTTCAATACGCGACGTAACGTTTTATCGTCCGTCTCCGATAGGACTAGGAACTGGATTTGACCTACACTAAAATCAGGAATCTCTGGAAAAATATCACGAGGGAGCAAACCGAGGAATTTTGGAACGAGAGGATCTCGCCCGTGTGGTGCCGGGGCCCACAAGGAAGCAAAGAATAGTACCACTGCGACCTACAAGGCATGTTGTAAGAGGCTTCTGATATAGGGCCTAGTGAAGCTATCCTATTAAATAAAAAGCAGCGCAGATATCGGATATGCTGGCATACTTGTAGACGCATAACTGGCACAATGTACAATCGCTATTATTCTCAGATCACATACAAATCACACAGAGTGGTTAACAAGTGGTCGATATGGAGCATTCGAAGAAGAAAAAGGGATGAATGAGAGACGTACAATTAACCTCTAAGCTACAGAGACACCCAAGATATCATTTTAACATTACATAGAAAATAGTGCATTATATATTCTCCCTATCTTATTCTATTCAGTTCTCAATGGAACATAGGACTGCACTTTATTACTAAAATTTGTATTACGTTTTCAATTCATCGTTTCTAACGGGGTATCCTACTGAAATTGTCTTAGCACTTTGTCAGGTTTTTTTTTACCAGTTTCTGTAACACCTCCATTTTGATAGATATCACATGACTGATATAATAGTAGTTTTCGAGGAAGAGCAGTTATTAGATAATACATATATCGTTAATGTCATAATAGAATTAAATGTCTGGTCAACCACTAGTGACAACTGTTATAAGAAAGAGAAGGTGGAGATATGTTGGACACACCTTGAGGAGAAATGTCTGGTCAACCACTAGTGACAACTGTTATAAGAAAGAGAAGGTGGAGAGATGTCTGGTCAACCACTAGTGCCAACTGTTATAAGAAAGAGAAGGTGGAGATATGTTGGACACACCTTGAGGAGAAATGTCTGGTCAACCACTAGTGACAACTGTTATAAGAAAGAGAAGGTGAGATATGTACACACCTTAGAATGTCTGTAACCACTAGTGACCGTTATAGAGAAGTGGAATGTTGACACCTTTAGGAAATGTCTGATCAACCACTAGTGACAACTGTTATAAGAAAGAGAAGGTGGAGATATGATCAAAGCAGGCATTGAATTGGGATGCAAAGGGTTCAAGAAAGAGAGGACGACCTAAGGAGAGATGAAACGAACTTTGCTGAGAGAGGCAAGAAATATCGGTCTCAGTTCCATGGAGGAGATTGAGCGAGTTGCCCAGGATAGAGCGGTATGGAGAAATTACATGCAGGCCCTATGTAACGTATAACGGTACGAGAGGAATTATATAAGAGAATTATGACGTATAGAGGACTTTGAAAACATTTCTCTTTTCTTTGTGTTCGTTCTTTACCACCAATTTTAATCACTCTTTGTGATATGTTTGATCTTTGCCAAGAACTTGTATACGTTGTACATTGGTTTGGTAGGCCCCTAAACGCATAGACTTCTACAAGTTTAGGACATGTGCATCCGATTTCAGCCAAACCTCCTTAGTCGCCTCTTACGACATGCATGGCAGGTAACAGTGGTTCTATTCTTTACACCCCAAATTTGGGCCCCGTAACCACTCGGGCGTGAAAACATTTATAAATCTGCATCGCTATTTAAAGTGAATTAAAGAAAATTGGAAACTGCTAGACATGGAACACTTTGTTGGAGGTTCGAGAGTTTGAATTAATGAACACAGAATGGAAGTGATTAGTCGTTATACGCTAGGCTGTGGATGCAATTAATACAAAATGCGACAATCCAGATACGTACCTGTGTCCCAGGTCATTCTGGTGTGAAAGGTAATGAGAGTGCGGATGCACTGGCGAGCAATGCTACGGTTGAGAATGTGTCTTCTAATGACAAAAGCGACATCATCAACGCTCTAAGAGAAAACATACAGTCTGAAGATTTCAACGAATAAGGTAAAAGGGTATTCTCCATTTCGGTTGCACAAGTTATGCTTACAGATGTGTAGGGGAAAACTACGAGAGAAACCCAGTAGATACATCAATCAACACAGAACGAAAGTTGTTAGTCTAAACACACTGAAATACATGCTTGGAAGAAGATCAGATCATGTATGAACTTTTCCGGAGTGATGTGATTATGACCCTTACTAATTACATGTATAATAGACTCTTGTTGAGACTTTCTTGGAAAACACTTGTCTCATAACTTGGTGATGTCTCATAACTTGGTGATATCTCATAACTTGGTGATTCTCAACTTGGTGATATCCTAATCATATGGTGATATCTCATAACTTGGTGATATCTCATAACTTGGTGATGTCTCATAACTTGGTGATATCTCATAACTTGGTGATATCTCATAACTTGGTGATGTCTCATAACTTGGTGATATCTCATAACTTGGTGATATCTCATAACTTGGTGATATCTCATAACTTGGTGATATCTCATAACTTGGTGATATCTCATAACTTGGTGATATCTCATAACTTGGTGATATCTCATAACTTGGTGATATCTCATAACTTGGTGATATCTCTACTGGATACTCTCTGGTGATATCTCATAGCTTGGTGATATCTCATAACTTGGTGATATCTCATAACTTGGTGATATCTCATAGCTTGGTGATATCTCATAACTTGGTGATATCTCATAGCTTGGTGATATCTCATAGCTTGGTGATATCTCATAGCTGGTGATATCTCATACTGGTGATATCTCATAACTTGGTGATATCTCATAACTTGGTGATGTCTCATAACTTGGTGATATCTCATAACTTGGTGATATCTCATAACTTGGTGATATCTCATAACTTGGTGATATCATAACTTGGTGATATCTCATAACTTGGTGATTCTCATAGCTTGATAGTCTCATAACTTGGTGATATCTCATACTATCTCATAGTGATATCTCATAACTTGGTGATATCTCATACGGGAATCTCAACTGAGTGATATCTCATAACTTGGTGATATCTCATAACTTGTGATAGTCTCATACTTGTGATATCTCATACTGAGTGATATCTCATAACTTGGTGATGTCTCATAACTTGGTGATATCTCATAACTTGGTGATATCTCATAATTGAGTGATATCTCATAACTTGGTGATGTCTCATAACTTGGTGATGTCTCATAACTTGGTGATGTCTCATAACTTGGTGATATCTCATAACTTGGTGATATCTCATAACTTGGTGATATCTCATAACTTGGTGATATCTCATAACTTGGTGATGTCTCATAACTTGGTGATATCTCATAACTTGGTGATATCTCATAACTTGGTGATATCTCATAACTTGGTGATATCTCATAACTTGGTGATGTCTCATAGCTTGGTGATGTCTCATAACTTGGTGATATCTCATAGCTTGGTGATGTCTCATAACTTGGTGATATCTCATAACTTGGTGATATCTCATAACTTGGTGATATCTCATAACTTGGTGATATCTCATAACTTGGTGATGTCTCATAACTTGGTGATGTCTCATAACTTGGTGATATCTCATAACTTGGTGATATCTCATAACTTGGTGATATCTCATAACTTGGTGATTAGAACTAAGGGTCCAGATTTAACATCAGTTGTTGGTATCTGTTTTTCCCCGATTAGCCTAATGCAGCGCCTGCGTTGTGTTAAGTTAGTGGGACTACTATCTTCATATATATATATATATATATATATATATATATATATATATATATATATCGCCCGTTTGTTGCCGGCGCTCACAGTGGGAGCAAAGAATAGTAACACTAGTCAAGGAATAGTAAGTCATATTAAGTAATAGTAGTAAATAGTAAGTCATATTAAGTAATAGTAGTAAATAGTAAGTCATATTAAGTAATAGTAGTAAATAGTAAGTCATATTAAGTAATAGTAGTAAATAGTAAGTAATATTAAGTAATAGTAGTAAACATACAAGGCATGTCGTAAGAGGTGACTAAGGTAGGAGCCTACGGAAGCTACCCTAGTAAATAATAAGCGTCGCAGAAATCAGATGTGCTGGCCTAATTGTAGGCGCATAACTGGCACAATCGCTCTTATGCTCAAATCACATACAAATCACAAAGAGTGGTTAACAAGTGATCGATTTGGAGCGTTTGAAGAAGTTTCCCCTGTTAGACTAATGCAGCACCTGCATAGTATTACATTCGTGTGACTACTATCTTCATGTATATATATACATACATATACTGTACATCATTTTTACTCAGGGAATTCAAAGTAGATGTTACCAAGTGCATGTCAAACAAGGCCACCATACAGTACCTGAATACTATAAAGGAAAACTTGAACAGGTGAATATCCGCTAAAGCGTTTAAGAGATTGTGTAGTGATAGAAATAGCTGATTCAGTCAACAATCTATAGGAAACGCAATTTTATGTATTGCTCGACATTATGCTTCAACGTTCAGAAATGAGAAAGTTATCAATCAGATCTAGGTTCCCAGCGTTGTCAGAAATATTTTTTCCTCATTGAAACAAGGTATTGCCGTTCGTGTAAATAATAACAAGTTCATATCGGAAGAGTTGAGCGTACGTAGCGAAATTATTTAAATATATATATATCAGTGACGGCTCGCCATTAAGGGCCAGTGGGGTCGGGTCCCACTAAAAATAATGTATAACGTGTTTTTATTATTTTATAAATTAAAATATAGAAACCAAAAACCATGATTTATCCAGAATAAATTGTCTGGCACCACCAACAAAAATGATCAGCAGCCAATATATTATATAAATATATATATATATATATATATATATATATATATATATATATATATATTATATATATATATATTATATATATATATATATATATATATATATATATTTTATTTGATTGATTGATTGATATGACCATCATCATCCTGTTAGGCCCAAGTGAGATGGGGCGGTCACGTTGCTCGGAAGCCTGATAAACGTATGAAAGAGGCAGACGTTCTGCTGGGGAGGGGGCGTTTTAATGACACTCTTAAAGTATCTCTAAAATGCTTCAATATAGACACTTCCTGCTGGGAATCCCTGGCGCATTATCGCAAAATGTGGCAGCTGTAACAACTCAAGAGGATGACGCATAGCTTAGAATCATCGTGGCGTTGAGACACAGAGAAAACAAGTTGCCCGAAAAGACAATACGCACATGTCTTACCTTGATCATGTATTCCCTACCTTTGGTAGTGAAATGTGTTCTAGGATTGGACTCTACAGTCACCTCCGCACACACCAGAGTGGTGCAGCAGCATACGTCTGAGGCTATTGTCATCATCGCTTGCGATAGCCGATTATTATTATTGAACCTGTCTTTTTGGGACTGCTACCTATCGTTGATTTTTGTTCAACTGAACGAGAATGCATTGGACTGTGAATGTTCATTTGACATCCAGTTTTTCAGATTCAATCTACTTCCGGGTTATGTCGAGTATTCGTCATTTTTACCCGAAACTTAGTAGCTGTTGGTTTACTTTTCAAGTGTGATTACTTTTCAGCACTCTACCCTCCCAGTTTGTGTACATCCAATCTTTTATTTATTCTGATCCTTCTTCACATCCTTTAAAAACCTGACTTGTTTATATTTGTTTTTCTGGTTGTTACTTTGGTTAACTTGTATAATACGACAAGCCACATGGCAAACCTTTTTGGCAGGAACAATTTTTCAACAAACCAAATCACGAACCAAAACAACACACACTGTCCTACTTTACTTCCAAGTGTTTCTGTGGTATCAAATTAGGGCTTGTTTGACCTGTAAAACCTGGATCAATTGTAAAATGGAATCTTGGACTCCTAGTTTACGTAGCAAGTGCACCATTCACTATGCTATCAAATCTCTCTGGTGTGCGTATACTAAGAGTTAAAGAGCCCGTTAGTCGACATATCTGCTGTTAGTTATAAAAAATAATCTTAGTTGCGTGATTTGTCCTTGCTTTTGTAAAACTGTAATCTACATGAACTGAATCGCTCTGTTTTACTACATAGCTCTAGCAAAAATTATTTTTAACTGATTGCTACAACCATTTGGAATCCGGTTACCGTCTGTTCTCATATCAAAGAACGCCGCTGTCAAGGAATATATATATGTTTATTTTCAACACATATTTGTAGACATAAATTCGGATGTAATGTCCTATTTGCCCTTAGTTGTCTAAGGTTTAAAAATGGGGGCGGAGCGCGTTCTCGGCGGAAACCCACAGATCATAAGAGTGGTTAGCTTGGTTGATCATAAAGAGTGGTTAGTTTGGTTGATCATAAAGAGTGATTAGTTTGGTTGATCATAAAGAGTGGTTAGCTTGGTTGATCATAAAGAGTGGTTAGCTTGGTTGATCATAAAGTGGTTACGTTGATCATAAGTGTTAGCTGGTTGATCATAAAGAGTGGTTAGCTTGGTTGATCATAAGAGTGGTTAGCTTGGTTGATCATAAAGAGTGGTTAGCTTGGTTGATCATAAAGAGTGGTTAGCTTGGTTGATCATAAAGAGTGGTTAGCTTGGTTGATCATAAAGAGTGGTTAGCTTGGTTGATCATAAAGAGTGGTTAGCTTGGTTGATCATAAAGAGTGGTTAGTTTGGTTGATCATAAAAAAGAAAAAAAACGCACATTCTTTTACCTGTTCTCTTGTACGATATTGTTCTCTTTAATATTTCTTCTTCTAACGCTCCATATCTACCACTTGTTAACCACTCTTTGATTTGTATGTGATCCGAGCCTAAGAGCGATTGTACGTTGTGCCAGTTATGCGCCTACAAGTAGGCCTGCACATCCAATTTCTGCGACTTTTTTTTTACTAGAGTAGCTTCCCTAGGCCCTTACATCGGTCGTCTTTTACGACATGCCTTGTAGGTCGCAGTGTTACAATTCTTTGCTCCCCTTGAGAGCCTCGGCAGCTATTGAATCTGTAACATTTATATTGGAAAGAACAATGAAGTCTTCATAAATTATCATTCAATTCGGGTTGTCCGATTTCACTGAATTTCATTTGTGTTGTTTAAAAATGTATTTCATGTCTCAAATGTTACTGTCAGTTACCCTTTATGAAGACATGTGATTCTGTTAACATTTAGAATTGACTGAAGGATTGGTAAACTTAAGTGTCAAGCTGAAGTCCCCCCCACGGACATGTGTTGTACTTGTATGGATTAAGCTAAGATTAAAGAAGTTAAACACACAAATCAATATTTTCAAACAATTAATTTGAAAGTAAGCAGGGAAAAGACAGAGACAATGGTAATAGGCAGACAAACAGAAACCATTTTATTATCATCATCATTAGGTGCTGGCTGGCGTAGGCAATCATGGATCTCCACAAATCTATCATTGGTATTTGCTATCAGTTTAGATGTTGACGCTCTTCCGTGTCATGAAGTCAGGCTACCCAACATTTTCTCTCTGTCTTCCTCTGTCTCGTCCACCCTCGATTTTACCGGTTGTTACAGTGTGTTCTAAACCTCCCTCTCATCACATGCCGGGAAAAATGATGACTGCAACTTTCTTATATTGATGATAAGCTTTCTCTGTGTCTTGATCTCATTCAACACCTCCACATTGGTCATTTTAGCAGTCCATGGGATTCTCTTCATTCTTCTGTAAAACCTCATATCTGTGGCCCTCAGATGTTTCGATCTGTGTGTTCATTTTCCATGACTCATATCTGTATGTCGGTATGGGTTCTATGTAGCACTGAATAACTCGCATTCTAATCACAATTGACAAGGACTTGTTGCAGATAATACTTCTCATTTTCAGGAACGATATAACCTTTCAATATAACTTTAAACAAAATCAGTTTATCACACAGACAAGTGAGTTTAATTAACTAGGTAACAGTTTTACTTTAGATGGAAAGAAAAATCCACATATAAAGGCAATCCAGGTACAGGGACAATTAAAACCACCTCTGATAATATAACATAGTAAGGACAATCCAGATACTGGGACAATTAAAACCACCCTGATACATATAAAGGCAATCCAGGTACTGGGACAATTAAAACCACCCCTGATACATATAAGGCAATCAGGTACTGGACAATTAAACCACCTGATCATATAAGGCAATCAGGTAGGACAATTAAAACCACCCTGATACATATAAAGGCAATCCAGGTACTGAGAAATAAACCCTGATACATATAAAGGCAATCAGGTACTG
Organism: Arion vulgaris; assembly: GCA_020796225.1. Classification (NCBI taxonomy): domain Eukaryota; kingdom Metazoa; phylum Mollusca; class Gastropoda; order Stylommatophora; family Arionidae; genus Arion; species Arion vulgaris. The sequence goes on from CM036764.1 coordinate 27,550,881, forward strand.
AGACATTAACCACCCTGATACATATAAAGACAATCCAGGTACTGAGACAATTAAAACCACCCCTGATACATATACAGGCAATCCAGGTACTGAGACAATTAAAACCACCCCTGATACATATAAAGATACATCTTTATTCTTTTATCCAATCCTGTCTTGTCTGACAGTCTCAAAATAAGAGACTTCTAGAACTAGACTTATTAAATAATGCTTTTCGTTTCTTCTGTTATCTCTGAGGTCCATCTTTTGCGTGACCGGCCTTTTGCTTTGTATCCATTGTATCGGAGTAACATTGCTCTTTGAAGTACACTGTCTATTGATAATCTGCTGATGTGGCCGAATCATTTAATTTGTTGTTTCTTGATGAAGTTTAGTACTGATGTTGTACCCACTATTTTCCTTATGTCTACTTTTCTCAACCGGTCTCTTCTTGTTACCCCCCAACATTCTTAGCAGACACTTCATCTCTGTTGTGACTAGTTTTCTTCTATCATTTGATGTCAGCGTCCAGATTTGGCACTGGTAACATAATGTTGGGAGAAAGATTGTGTTGAACATTGCTTTTTGTGTTCATGGTGACATGTTGCATTTTAGAATTGGCGCCATTTATCCTATCAATTGATTTGCTTAGCTGCGTCTGTGTTAGATTTCATTAGTTATTCTTCCGTTTGCTGAATAAATGCTTCCTAGGTATGTAAAGTCTTTTACTTGTTTTAATTGTTATAAATATACATGTCAATACTAAAGCAAATTTCATAAGACCTATTTTTTTGGCCTACATTATGCAATCACTGTCAAATTTGATTGCTCACAGCAGCTAATGAGCGGGAAATCAAAACAGCAGAAATGTGATCATTGAGATGTCTTAGGCCAGCTGCGGGAGTTACAATGAGAGGTACAATTAGAAATAAAAAAAATATTAAATGACGACTACAAATTCTTAGCTATCTTGGTCATGCTTGTTACGTGACCACAACTCAGTGAGCTTGGTCTGCGGGTTCTTCAGCGATTCTGGTCATGCCTTAGTTTACTGTGGATCACAAACTGGGCAGTGAGCTTCAGGTCTGTCAAGTTTCCTTCTTCAGCGATCTCTGGTCATGCGCTTAGTTTACTGTGGACCACAAACTGGGCAGTGAGCTTCAGATTTTTCCAAAACTTAGTTTTCAGATCAACTGGGTGTAGCCACATGTTGCTTCTCGGCTCACACAGGAGAGGACAGTCTTGCAGGACATGCTTCGGTGTCTGTTCCGCCTGCTGACGCTAGCAGAGAGCTGTTTGACTTATTCCTAGTCTATTTAAGTATTTGTTGTGTCTTCAGTGTCCGGTACGTGGGTGAAATATAGTGACCTAGTCTGTTCTGCTTCGGTCTTTGAGGAAGTCTTTTCCATAATGATATCCAGTGTTTGTCTTCCAGTCTACTGCAGATTTTTTCTGTATGAGGGTTTTGACCTCTGAAAAAAGCCAGTTATTCACTTAATAAAAGAACAACAGATTACATGGTTTGGTTAGATGACAAAAATGCCGTTGTTTTTTCTACCAGATCTAACCATATTGAAAAAATAGAATGAATACAGAGAAAGGCCACGCAAAATATGGAGTGGCGGCATCAAGAACAACTTTAGAAAAATAAATACCAATCTATAAAGCGCATTAGACAAAAGTACATTGCTCCCCATGCGAGCCCCGGTAACGCACGAGCATACTACAAGTTAATCTTAATTGTAACAAGTCTAAGAAACAAATATAACATTACTGATAGGGTAGGAAACAAGGATATCATTGATTCTAGATAACTTCTAATCACAATATCGACACTCCATAGGGATCACATATCACAGCATTGTCCTGATTCGATGCGATGTACCAAGGTAAAGAAATCGTTCTTTGCACGAACATAGAAAATGGAGAATGATAGCTTCGAATTGTTAGTTTGCACGATGTAGTTAACTGTTACAATGAGCAAAGCAATCGCAAAAAAATAACTACATGTGAATACGTAAAGTTACCAACAACACCAGAAAAGACGAAGTCACTAACATTAGCATAAGAAAGAAAGGTGAGACAGAACCCTGTTTGAAATACAGTGAGAAACAAAGAATGAAGTGGTTTGACCACTATGAATGCAATCAAGCTTCACCGAAATGTATGAAAGAGTATTGTATATTTGTTGTTTCAACAAGCGTTGATACGATTCTAAAGCGGGTTGTCTTTAAAATGTTCTCTCTCTTCTTGTTCCTTCTCTGTGTATGTGTGTGTATATACCGAGAATTTGTGACAACGTGTTTCAAATAAAATGTTACACTTCTATTGATGAAGTTTCGCAAACATTAATCGGAGTTATGTGTCTATATATCTTATATCAGAAGATCACGTAACACATATTTCATAGAGCGGGGTAACGCTCTGTTTGCACTGAGAACATTTATAGAGAACAAGAAGACGAAGTATTAACTTCATTGCACTGGGCTTTACAACATATTGATCAGTCCCTTTCCGCAGACATGGCACGCTACTTGCTGAGAGCACAAAGCAGGAACTCCGTGTTCTGGCAACAATCTTAGAGATCTCTGGAAAATGTACTCGTGAACAGAACGACGCGGTTCGGATACGAGCCTATGACCTTCAAGTCATGTAAGATATCAGATTAACCCTTTAGCTACAGAGATCTCCTAACATTTTAGAACATAGATGATGAAAATGAACATTTAGAACAAATAGATAGATTTGTATAAATAGATACATTTCTAGAACAAATAGATAGATTTGTATAAATAGATACATTTCTAGAACAATAGATAGATTTTATAAAAGATACATTCAGAACAAATAGATCAATGTCATTGTTTGTGTGCAACTTATAAAGATAGCAGTGAGATTTATAACAGTGAAAAAGTATATGCCCGTTGATGCATGCGATGCCTGTCCTGAACGATAGTGACAGTTATTTGATTGATCGATGGATAGAACCACCATCATTTCACTTCAATGAACAACCATGTGTTCTGATTTCTTTCTTACACATGGCGATCTCAGTGGCACTCGACGAACTCAGTAGCACTAGCGATGTTCCCTGTTTTAATTTTTCACATAGTGAACTTTTAGTAGGGGTTTTATTTTCAGCTTTTTACTGAACTTTGCCCTGGCAGAGGTTTTGCAGGCTACTTTTATTGATTTCCAACTATCAGGGGTTCTGTTAGGGGCTTAACTTGAACAGGGACCTACGTTTTATCTTCCTTCTCCGATAAGATTAGGAATTCGATCTTATTTCATTGAGATCAGGAATCTATGGACAAATATCCCGATTATTTAACGCGAGAAACGAAACGAGCACCTTTGAGACGAGAGGCAAACACTTACCTATACGTCATCAGACCATATTAAGAGGATTTATCCTTGCCGTCTGCCAGCGTATTCTAGCGCATTGACTACGAACTATCCTTATTGTGCAGGTTAAATTCTGCGGATGGCAGAAAACCACAATTCCAGATTTACGGTGTTCGGCCCACGAAGTTAGATCCATGGTACCAGCGAGCTGAAATGTCAATGCTTCGATCGGCAAAAAAAGCTCTGAAGATAGGCATCAACACATTTTCTTTAATCAGATTTGTTTTGAGAAATCAGTTTAGTTCATTCTAGATCATTCCCGCCCATTCTCTTTCTCTGTCACACTTTGTCTTTTGATGAAGACGTTTGTGGACGTCGTTTGTATCAAACGGGACGCAATAAGAATATATATATATATTCCAACCAAAATATATGCTATAAGATATAAAATATTGTTATTAGATTTGTAGCTGTTTTTCTTGTCAAATAATATTGTTCTGTACGAAAAGAAACTTTTGATCTTTACTGATCGTATTTTAGAACTATATTTGGTTAGAAATTTATTGTTTGATTCTACATGTTGTGTGCTGTGTGAGAAGTGAAATTCTTTCCTTCTCTTGTATTATTTGCTTGATAAAGGCCTTTTGGTAGAAACGTTGCTCTGTATTGTTTTTGTATTTTGTAAAACTACAGTACTTTGTTTTTATGTGTTTCGCCATTTTTAGAACTATAACAAAGACAGCAACTTTAATCTTGCTCATCTGATTCTGTTGAATCGTTTGGTGCAGAGCTCACAGCTTCTGACTGCCACTTTCTCATCATTACATTTGCTCAAACAAACATCATTCAGATTTGAAGTAGCGGGAAAGACAGGTGGACAAATAACTATAGAGATAACAGAATTCAATCGATAATAATGTAATGTGTTTCAAAAGAGTTCTTATTCGATTTATAGAGCCAGTCCTACTATATCAAAATGAATCTTTGACAAGTAATAAATTTGCTAGATGATTGATTACCGATAGCTATGTTCATATATTTTTTATAGATGAATGTTAATTAGACAGTTATAATAAGGAAAACAGAGAATCACGGTAGAATAGTAGTTAGTGTCCCCTCTTTCTCTCTAGCCTGTAGCGCTTATAGAAGCAGCACATGCATGGGTGGCCTTTCTATCTCTCTCTAGCTGTGAGCGCTTATAGAAGCAGCACATGCATGGGTGGCCTTTCTATCTCTCTCAGTCTTGCCGGTTATGACAGCAACAAATGCATGGGTGCATGGGTGGATGGGGTTCTGTTCTCTCTCTCTCTCTAGTCTGTACAGGTTATGACAGCAACAAATGCATGGGTGACTCTCTCTCTCTCTCTAGTCTGTGCCGGTTATGACAGCAACAAATGCATGGGTGGGAGGTTCTCTCTCTCTCTCTCTAGTCTGTACAGGTTATGACAGCAACAAATGCATGGGTGACCTCTCTCTTTATCTCTAGTCTGTGTCAGTTATGACAGCAACAAATGCATGGGGAGGGTGGGGCTTTCTATCTCTCTCTAGTCTGTGCCAGTTATGACAGCAACAAATGCATGGGTGACTTCTCTCTCTCTCTTTCTCTCTCTCTCGTCTGTGCAGGTTATGACAGCAATAAATGCATGGGTGGTCTTTCTCTCTCTCTCTAGTCTGTGCCGGTTATGACAGCAACAAATGTACGTGTGACATCTCTCTCTCTACCTCTTCATGGTTTGGCAGCAACAAATGCACGGGTGGACTCTCTTTCTCGCTCTAGTCTGTGGCACTTATGGAAGCAACAAATGCCAAGTGGCCACTGCTCGAAACCCCTAACGGGAAATTGGATTGTTCTCCTACTACAAACGCTCTCAGGTCGACTCTCAGCTTCAATGAATAACAGAGCAACACCGATGAAATATATGCCGACATGAGGGTTGACTAAATCACTCTTCTGTGTTCAACAAATCAAAGTATATAATACGTGCATTATGTATAAATTGTTCAAATATACGACGTGGTGTGAAAACATGTTCTTTTTTTTTATACAAGTATCTTTACAATCAAAGAAAACTGGAGAACTTAAAATCAAAGAAAACTGGAGAACTTAAAATCAAAGAAAACTGGAGAACTTAAAATCAAAGAAAACTGGATAACTTAAAATCAAAGAAAACTGGATAACTAATCAAAAACTGGATAAAATCGAAAACTGGATAACTTAAAAATCAAAGAAAACTGGAGAACTTAAAATCAAAGAAAACTGGAGAACTTAAAATCAAAGAAAACTGGAGAACTTAAAATCAAAGAAAACTGGAGAACTTAAAATCAAAGAAAACTGGAGAACTTAAAATCAAAGAAAACTGGAGAACTTAAAATCAAAGAAAACTGGAGAACTTAAAATCAAAGAAAACTGGAGAACTTAAAATCAAAGAAAACTGGAGAACTTAAAATCAAAGAAAACTGGAGAACTTAAAATCAAAGAAAACTGGAGAACTTAAAATCAAAGAAAACTGGAGAACTTAAAATCAAAGAAAACTGGAGAACTTAAAATCAAAGAAAACTGGAGAACTTAAAATCAAAGAAAACTGGAGAACTTAAAATCAAAGAAAACTGGAGAACTTAAAATCAAGAAAACTGAGATAACAAATCAAAGAAAACTGGAGAACTTAAAATCAAAGAAAACTGGAGAACTTAAAATCAAAGAAAACTGGAGAACTTAAAATCAAAGAAAACTGGAGAACTTAAAATCAAAGAAAACTGGAGAACTTAAAATCAAAGAAAACTGGAGAACTTAAAATCAAAGAAAACTGGAGAACTTAAAATCAAAGAAAACTGGAGAACTTAAAATCAAAGAAAACTGGAGAACTTAAAATCAAGAAAACTGGAGAACTTAAAATCAGAAAACTGGAAACTTAAAATCAAAGAAAACTGGAGAACTTAAAATCAAAGAAAACTGGAGAACTTAAAATCACAGAAAACTGGAGAACTTAAAATCACAGAAAACTGGAGAACTTAAAATCACAGAAAACTGGAGAACTTAAAATCACAGAAAACTGGAGAACTTAAAATCAAAGAAAACTGGAGAACTTAAAATCAAAGAAAACTGGAGAACTTAAAATCAAAGAAAACTGGAGAACTTAAAATCACAGAAAACTGGAGAACTTAAAATCAAGAAAACTGGAGAACTTAAAATCAAGAAAACTGGAGAACTTAAAATCAAAGAAAACTGAGAACTTAAAATCAAAAAATTGGAGAACTTAAAATCAAAGAAAACTGGAGAACTTAAAATCAAAGAAAATGGAGAACTTAAATACAGATAACTGATGAACTTAAAATCAAGAAAACTGGAGAACTTAAAATCACAGAAACTGATAATTAAATCAAAAACTGGAGAATTAAAATGACAGAAACTGGAAACTAAAATCAAGAAAACAGAAGTGAAAATCTTCAGAAAACTAGGGAAATTAAAATCAAGAAAACTGGGTAACAAAATCAAAGAAACTGAAGAACTTAAAATCAACAAAACTGAGATATTATAAATCAAGAAAACTGGGAGCTTCAAAATCTACAGAAAACTGGAGACTTCAAAATCATCAGAAAACTGGATGAACTTAAAATCCAGAAAAGCTGGACGACTTAAAATCATGAAAAACTGGATGAACTTAAAATCAAAAAAACTGGAACAAATCAAAATCTGGAGAACAAATCAAAGAAAACTGGAGAACTTAAAATCAAAGAAAACTGGAGAACTTAAAATCAAAGAAAACTGGAGAACTTAAAATCAAAGAAAACTGGAGAACTTAAAATCAAAGAAAACTGGAGAACTTAAAATCAAAGAAAACTGGAGAACTTAAAATCAAAGAAAACTGGAGAACTTAAAATCACAGAAAACTGGATAACTTAAAATCACAGAAAACTGGATAACTTAAAATCAAAGAAAACTGAGAACTAAAATCAAAGAAACTGGATAACTTAAAATCAAAGAGAACTGGAGAACTCAAAATCACAGAAAACTGGAGAACTTAAAATCACAGAAAACTGGAGAACTTAAAATCACAGAAAACTGGAGAACTTAAAATCACAGAAAACTGGAGAACTTAAAATCAAAGAAAACTGGAGAACTTAAAATCAAAGAAAACTGGAGAACTTAAAATCAAAGAAAACTGGAGAACTTAAAATCAAAGAAAACTGGAGAACTTAAAATCAAAGAAAACTGGAGAACTTAAAATCAAAGAAAACTGGAGAACTTAAAATCAAAGAAAACTGGAGAACTTAAAATCAAAGAAAACTGGAGAACTTAAAATCAAAGAAAACTGGAGAACTTAAAATCACAGAAAACTGGAGAACTTAAAATCAAAGAAAACTGGAGAACTTAAAATCAAAGAAAACTGGATAACTTAAAATCAAAGAAAACTGGATAACTTAAAATCACAGAAAACTGGACAAAATCAAACTGATAACTTAAAATCAAAGAAAACTGGAGAACTCAAAATCAAAGAAAACTAACTGATGCTACAAATAAGAAATGAAAATTGAGTTATTTTGGACATATAAAAAGACATGAAGAGCTGGAGAAGACCATCATGGAAGGAGGCATTGCGGCAAAGAAAAGAAGAGGAAGACTACGGATAAGATGGATTCATGATGTAACTGATGGTTTGAACATGACGCTGCAGAGGCGGAACATCTGGGCTATGAGAGAGGCATAATGGCCTTATGTAATTATATTCATCCCAACTTTGTGCTGCCAGTGTTAAAATTGAACGCTTACGGCAAATGAAAAAAGAAAAACAAGAGGTGAAATGCTTGCGGAAAATAGGGGGAATATTAAATAGAGATAAGATACACAATAAAACGGAACTGTTACAGACTCTGGTAAGAATAACAATATTGCTAGAGCATATTAATAAACAACAAATGCCCGTCTGCCCAGCGTGTTCGTAGCGCGTTGGACTACGGTGACTATCCTCTGTGTGTGCGGGTTCAATTCCGCGGGATGGCAGAAAAAGCCACAGATTCCCCAGATTTACGGTGTTCGTGGCACCGAACCGAAGGATTACGATGTCCATGGCACCGAGCCGAAGAGCTGAAAAGCTCAAGTGCTTCTGGATCGGAAAACAAAAAAACAAAAAAAACAACAAATCAAATTGTTTGGCTATGCAACAAGATCACCGTCCAACAGTACACCAGAAGGAGTATTACTATTTAGATACACTGTTTTCAATGCCAAGGTCTTCCACGCAAACAATGAATATCAGATATTGCAGAGACGTTAGGAAATACAATACACGAGGCGCACTCGAGGGCCCTTCCCAGAACTCTTCATACATCATGAAACTAAAAGACACAACAAGATTAGGTAATAGATATATATATATATCTTACATGGTATAAAATCAAATTCTTTATTATACTTATTGTAAAGAAAAATGCGGAAATGCTCAGTGACATCAATCTTCTGCTTCTCTTAACTTCCAGAGAAGCACCCATCAGGCATCAACAAAGTGTTCAAAGGGTTTTTAAGCCAAAGGATTTACCACATAGCACCGGGTTTTATTCCATATAGCTCGGTCCCTCTCCGCAGAAATGGCACGCCACCTGTCGAGAGTATTGCACAAAGCACGAACTCCAACTCCAACTCCAACAAAAATCCTAGGGGTCTCTGGAAAAAACTGAACTCGTGAACAGAACGGCGCTGTCCGGTTTCGAACCCACGACCTTCGACTCACAAGGCAAAGGGCTTAACACTTAGCCACAGAGACACACATTTCATTCGACCATTATGTCTTGTGTATATTGTGAATTTATGTCTTGTGCAGGCCAGCTTAGTACATTCCACGAAGTTCCCGCTTTTTCTCTGTCTACAGTTCGTCTCCATGTCTCTCTAGGTCGTCCTCTACCTCTCTTACCACACGAATTTGCCCGCCTGCCCAGCTTGTTGTAGCGCGTTGGACTACGGGTGACAAGTCCTCTGTGTGTGCGGGTTCAATTCCGCGGACTGTCAGAAAAGCCACAGATTTACCCAGATTTACAGTTTTCGTGGCACCGAACCGAAGGTTACGATGTCCATGACACCGAGCCGAAGAGCTTTCAGCTCAGTGCTTTGGATAAAAAAACAGCCAAAAAAACCCACACGAATTTCATTTCAAAGCCACATGTGGGTGTCTCGTCTCTGTATGCTTTATGTATGTCCCAACCACTCAAATCTCCTCCTGTCTAGTTTTATCGATTTTTACTCTTCGATTGAGTTCTTTGACGTGCTCGTCTAGAATACAAGACTTGAAATATGTTATCATCAGTATCCAAACATGACTGTATATGTCTATTTATGTATAGCGTCTTCTTTGTCTTATTCGTTCGCGCTTATATCTTTTTCCGATCCAGAAGCACTTGAGCTTTCAGCTCTTCAGCTCGGTGCATGGACATCGTAACCCTTCGGTTCGGTGCCACGAACACCGTAAATCTGGGAAATCTGTGGCTTTTTCTGCCTCCCGCGGAATTGAACCCGCACACACAGAGGGATAGTCACCCGTAGTCCAACGTGCTACGAACACGCTGGGCAGACGGGCATCGTGCTTATATAAGGACACCACAAGGAGGGACTCATGAAGCGACCTGGTGAAATCCGAAAGGACATCGGGCTGCCGACTCACCTTTTTTCAACCCGGCAAGAAAATGGGGAGAGAGTGGATAGATCATCGAGGAAAGGCGATAGGGACCCTTTGGGATAGCACCTAAAGATGGCCTGGAAGCGGAAGGCCTTGGAAGCTGATGGCGGATGGGAAGGCATGCCTTGGATAGGCGGGAAGGCTGCATGGTTGCGGACCCCCATGCTTCCTAGGGCCGTTGGGTGAAGAAGAAGAATTGTTTTTTCCTCTCGATCCAGAAGCACTTGAGCTGAAAGCTCTTCGGCTCGGTGTCATGGACATCGTAACCCTTCGGTTCGGTGCCACGAACACCGTAAATCTGGGGAACCTGTGGTTTTCTGCCAGTCCGCGGAATTGAACCCGCACTCACAGAGGACTAGTCACCCGTAGTCCAACGCGCTACGAACACGCTGGACAGACGGGTGAAGAAGAATAATAATATATATATATATGAGATAATAAAAGTGCGAAATTATGTAAGTATATATATATATATTTGTGAAGGATTTTACTTCATTGCACCGGGTTTCCCAATATGGCTCCGTCCCTGTCGGCAGAAATAGCACACCACTTGCTGAGAGTAATGCTGTAGTCAAATCAGAACTCCGTTTGAACTCCAATCTTCCAACAATCTCTACAACGTCTCATGAACAAATTGCACATATAGCTAGGTCTGAATTCCAACCCCCAATCTTTAGAATGACAGGCGAAAGCAAACGCCATTGAAACACATATGTAGGAAAGAGCATATGAGATATATTGTTTATTTATCCATCTATCTACCCATCCATCTATATATCTAATCTATCGGTGTATATATACATTTACATGCATACACACACATAGAGAGATAAAGAGAGAAAGTTGTATGAAAAATACAGGAATGTGAAACATCTGAAAACCTAGAAACTATTGCAGAATTATATTTATTTGTTGAACGTACATACTTTAGATGAATCTTTCTATTATATATACAATGATTATTATTATTAATGATATGTCGTAGAGTACGTTCTGATCTTGTACATATGATTAAGAGACCGTGACATGAAACGTGTAAATGTCTTGGCTTAACGGGTGTGCCTGTCTGTGTACGCACGCACTGACACACAAGTTCAGTAGTGATTATTGATCTGAGAAAAATCGTCTTGCGAGCTTAGACAAGTGCGTGATTCATTCCAATCGAAGCGCTAGGATCGGGCGGTCTAATCTCTTTCTCCGCTAGCATTTTCTTTCCTTTCTGTTTTTTCTTTCTCCTTCTACCAGACTCTTCTCCTTAAACTGGTTTGTGGTCTCCCACTCAGCAGACGCAACCAGTGATGAAAAGACCATTGTAGAAGGAGACTGGTAGCACGGACAGATGAATAGTGAAACTGGAGGGCACAAATCTCAGCACATTTGTGTGTTCTAGGTTGTAGCCTAGAGGATCAGACTTGAGAACAGGAAGTGACGGAAACCTGACACTAACGTGCTGGCCTTTTGTTTTGTTATACCAAACATCCCCTTATAGTTACCCTCCCCATTACCAGTGAAATATTGGAACAGGGGTTCTAAAACGATATGTCAGTAGGACCCTTTCGTGATAACTACTGGATGTGTGTTGGTGTGGATGTGAGCGCACACTCGTTTATACACAGACATTAGTGAAACCACACAACTTTTTTTCTCTGTCCGTGTATTTCCTCTTTTAGTTGTCTCTATGGCGTAGAGGTTTACTAATCGTCTCTCGTGCCAAAGGTACTAGATTCATTCCCTCGTGGAGCCAACTAGATATATCGCCAGAGATCCCTGATCTCAGTGTAGGTGAGATCGAGTTTCTAGTCCTATCTGAGAAGGATGATAAAACGCAGGTCTCGTGCGCAATTTGAGCACGTAAAAGAACCCGTGGCAGTTCAAAATCTAGAAGATGTCTGGAAAGTCGTTGCCCAGACAAAATTCATTAGAAAAAGTTTAAAATACAATTCCTACAAAAATATTTTCACAAGCTTCAAAATGACATCAGGGACACTCTTCTATGCTACGGAGTTCGTTCACTGCAGCTGATATATTCCTGTGTAAGTAAAGAGATGGGAGCACACATGGTTACTCACAGAAGTGCAATGATGATGATACAACCAATCAGTCAATCAAACAATGAATGTTCTGACCACATTTGTTTTATACCATAACTCACCCATGTGGTGCCGGGGCCCGCAAAGGAAGCAAAGAATAGTACCACTGCAACCTGCAATGCATGTCGTAAGAGGCGACTGATGTAGGACCTAGGGATCTTCTTCTTCTTCTTTGCGTTCGTTCTTTACGACCAATTTTAATCACTCTTTGTGATATGTTTAATCTTTGCCAAGAACGTGTATACGTTGCACATTGGTTTGGTCCCTAAACGCATAGACCTCTACACGTTTAGGACACATGCATCCGATTTCAGCCAAACCTCCTTAGACGCCTCTTACGACATGCATGACAGGTAACAGTGGTTCTATTCTTTACACCCCAAATTTGGGCCCGGTAACCACTCTGGCGGGACCTAGGGATGCTATCTTAGTAAATAAAAATCGTTGCAGAAATCGGATGTGCTAGCCTACTTGTAGGCGCATAACTGCACAACGTACAGTCGCTCTTAGGCTCAGATTACATACAAATCACACAGAGTGGTTGATAAGTGGTCGATATAGAGCGTTCGAAGAAGCAGAAGATACCATAACTTTCATCACATAGATGTTTTAATTACATTGTTTGTAGCAGGTATCACATTATATATCTATATATATGTACATATGTATATGATTCAATATATTCTTTGCAGTAGGTATCTATTACACCAGACTGGTTTCACATAATGCAGGGAGTCAGACAAGGCTGCATTTTGTCACCTTGTCTGTTTAACATTTATGCAGAAAACATCATGAGGAATGTTATAGAAGATAGCGGAAAAGAACAATATGATCCTTTTATAATCGGAGGAAGAGAAATATCTGAACTACGATACGCTGACGATACAGTGTTACTGTCAACATCACAAAAGGGATTGAGAAATTATTAGGAGAAGTGAAAGATAAAAGTGAAAAACAAAATCTATATCTCAATGTGGCAAAAATAAAAATAATGACAACAGATAAAACGAACATGACAAAAGATATTTTTATCAACGGAGAGAAAGTAGAAAATGTGAACAGTTTTGAACATCTTGGTTCACTGCTAACAAAAGATGGAAATGGGATGAAGGAAACTAAAAGAAGAACAAGCATGGCTTTGCAAAAAAATTAAACAACTCAAAACAGTATGGAACGGAACTGATAAGGAAACAAAGATCAGAATACTAAGAGCATGCATATTTCCAGTGACAACGTATGGGTGTGAAGCATGTACATTTAATAAAGCAGTGAAAAACATATATGTGCTTTAGAATATAAGTGTTACAGAAGAGTCCTCCGTATATCTTGGACAGAGAAGAGAACAAATAGATCTATCCAGAAAGAACTCAACATCAAAGAAAACTGACTGATGCTACAAATACGAAAGAGAAAATTGAGATATTTTAGGCATATAAAAAAAACACCAATGGCTGGAGAAAACCATCATGGAAGGAGGCATACCGGCAAATAGAAGAAGAGGAAGACCACGGGAAGATGGATTCGGGATGTAACTGATGGTTTGAACATGACGGCTGCAGAGGCAGGACATCTGGCCTATGAGAGAGAGAAATTCCGGAGGACTGTTGGGGTGGCAAAGTTCTGCTCAGAACAAGCTATTTGATGAGGATGATGAAAAGTATCTACATACAGCATTCAATATTTAGTTCAATGATGTATTGTACTATTGATACTACGTACAAACTTGAAGTTTAGTCAATATTTTTGTACTATTGATAACTACAGTACAAACTTGGAAGGTTTAATACAATATTTTTTCCTGTTCCAGAAGCACTGGCTTTTCAGCTCTTCGGGTCAGGTGCCATGGACATCGTAACTCTTCGGGTTAGGTGCCAAACACCGTAAATCTGGAGAACCTGTGGCTTTTCTGCCAACCCGCGGAATTGAACCGCTCTCAAATGGGTCTTGTCACCTGTCATCCCAAAGCCTACGAACACGCTGGGCAGGCGGGCAATTAGTACAATATAAAGAAAGTAATCTACGTTAAAAACCACTATAGAGGCTGGCGGTGTAATTGACACTCGTGTATACGCCGCTTTTATGGTCAATGGTACAGATTGCGTTAATCATACACGCATAGCATTTTTACATATTAATAATAATAATTGTTTCCGCTCATTCTGAAGCACACGTCAATCACACACTATTTTTTTCCAGTTATGTCCTATTTTTCCCATGTCTTTCCTATTTTTCCCATCACATTACCATATATTTCCAGTTCCCTTAAAAAATAAAAAGTTCCAATACCCATCCTTTCAGGGGTAATCAGATTGTATTTGATATTTGTTGATTCTGAAATCACCTGAAATCCTTCATCCACTTTTTGTTTTCCTAGAGTACAAATGCAGATATTAGCAGGCTGTGGAAAGGAGTAGGTGGTGACGGCAGTGAATTAACTTAATCATTTAAAAAATTTAACTTGCTACGTTCATTAATGTTTTATCGATCGACTGTGTCGTCATATCGACCCCACGGGGTCAACATTGATCACTTCGTGTAGCTATAGTTTAGCGTGTGTTCACGGTGTGTTGTTGAAAGCTGCGGGATAGATGACACACTGTATTTTCACTCTCACAGAGTGCTGGCCATGATATAGATATTCTGATTCATTCTTTCATAATCTGCTTGTCCACTCTCACAGAGTACTGACCATGATAGAGATATTCTGATTCATTCTTTCATAATCTGCTTGTCCACTCTCACAGAGTACTGACCGAGATAGAGATATTCTGATTCATTCTTTCATAATCTGCTTGTCCACTCTCACAGAGTACTGACCATGATAGAGATATTCTGATTCATTCTTTCATAATCTGCTTGTCCACTCTCACAGAGTACTGACCGAGATAGAGATATTCTGATTCATTCTTTCATAATCTGCTTGTCCACTCTCACAGAGTACTGACCGAGATAGAGATATTCTGATTCATTCTTTCATAATCTGCTTGTCCACTCTCACAGAGTACTGACCATGATAGAGATATTCTGATTCATTCTTTCATAATCTGCTTGTCCACTCTCACAGAGTACTGACCATGATAGAGATATTCTGATTCATTCTTTCATAATCTGCTTGTCCACTCTCACAGAGTACTGACCCTGATAGAGATATTCTGATTCATTCTTTCATAATCTGCTTGTCCATCTCTAAGAGTACTGACCCTGATAGAGATATTCTGATTCATTCTTTCATAATCTGCTTGTCCACTCTCACAGAGTACTGACCATGATAGAGATATTCTGATTCATTCTTTCATAATCTGCTTGTCCACTCTCACAGAGTACTGACCATGATAGAGATATTCTGATTCATTCTTTCATAATCTGCTTGTCCACTCTCACAGAGCACTGACCATGATAGAGATATTCTGATTCATTCTTTCATAATCTGCTTGTCCACTCTCACAGAGTACTGACCGAGATAGAGATATTCTGATTCATTCTTTCATAATCTGCTTGTCCACTCACAGAGTACTGACCATGATAGAGATATTCTGATTCATTCTTTCATAATCTGCTTGTCCACTCTCACAGAGTACTGACCATGATAGAGATATTCTGATTCATTCTTTCATAATCTGCTTGTCCACTCACAGAGTACTGACCCTGATAGAGATATTCTGATTCATTCTTTCATAATCTGCTTGTCCACTCTCACAGAGTACTGACCCTGATAGAGATATTCTGATTCATTCTTTCATAATCTGCTTGTCCACTCTCACAGAGTACTGACCATGATAGAGATATTCTGATTCATTCTTTCAT
The DNA here is from genome assembly GCA_020796225.1 of Arion vulgaris. Classification (NCBI taxonomy): domain Eukaryota; kingdom Metazoa; phylum Mollusca; class Gastropoda; order Stylommatophora; family Arionidae; genus Arion; species Arion vulgaris. Next base: position 27,566,764 of record CM036764.1, read on the forward strand.
AATCTGCTTGTCCACTCTCACAGAGTACTGACCATGATAGAGATATTCTGATTCATTCTTTCATAATCTGCTTGTCCACTCTCACAGAGCACTGACCATGATAGAGATATTCTGATTCATTCTTTCATAATCTGCTTGTCCACTCTCACAGAGTACTGACCGAGATAGAAATATTCTGATTCATTCTTTCATAATCTGCTTGTCCTCTCACGAGTACTGACCATGATAGAGATATTCTGATTCATTCTTTCATAATCTGCTTGTCCACTCTCACAGAGTACTGGCCATGATAGAGATATTCTGATTCATTCTTTCATAATCTGTTGTCCATCTCACAGAGTACTGACCCTGATAGAGATATTCTGATTCATTCTTTCATAATCTGCTTGTCCACTCTCACAGAGTACTGACCATGATAGAGATATTCTGATTCATTCTTTCATAATCTGCTTGTCCACTCTCACAGAGTACTGACCATGATAGAGATATTCTGATTCATTCTTTCATAATCTGCTTGTCCACTCTCACAGAGCACTGACCATGATAGAGATATTCTGATTCATTCTTTCATAATCTGCTTGTCCACTCTCACAGAGTACTGACCGAGATAGAAATATTCTGATTCATTCTTTCATAATCTGCTTGTCCACTCTCACAGAGTACTGACCATGATAGAGATATTCTGATTCATTCTTTCATAATCTGCTTGTCCACTCACAGAGTACTGACCATGATAGAGATATTCTGATTCATTCTTTCATAATCTGCTTGTCCACTCTCACAGAGTACTGGCCATGATAGAGATATTCTGATTCATTCTTTCATAATCTGCTTGTCCACTCTCACAGAGTACTGGCCATGATAGAGATATTCTGATTCATTCTTTCATAATCTGCTTGTCCACTCTCACAGAGCACTGACCATGATAGAGATATTCTGATTCATTCTTTCATAATCTGCTTGTCCACTCTCACAGAGTACTGACCGAGATAGAGATATTCTGATTCATTCTTTCATAATCTGTTGTCCATCTCAGAGTACTGACCGAGATAGAGATATTCTGATTCATTCTTTCATAATCTGCTTGTCCACTCTCACAGAGTACTGACCATGATAGAGATATTCTGATTCATTCTTTCATAATCTGCTTGTCCACTCTCACAGATACTGACATGATAGAGATATTCTGATTCATTCTTTCATAATCTGCTTGTCCACTCTCACAGAGTACTGACCCTGATAGAGATATTCTGATTCATTCTTTCATAATCTGCTTGTCCACTCTCACAAGTACTGACCTGATAGAGATATTCTGATTCATTCTTTCATAATCTGCTTGTCCACTCACAGAGTACTGACCATGATAGAGATATTCTGATTCATTCTTTCATAATCTGCTTGTCCACTCTCAGAGTACTGACCATGATAGAATATTCTGATTCATTCTTTCATAATCTGCTTGTCCACTCTCACAGAGCACTGACCATGATAGAGATATTCTGATTCATTCTTTCATAATCTGCTTGTCCACTCTCACAGAGTACTGACCGAGATAGAGATATTCTGATTCATTCTTTCATAATCTGCTTGTCCACTCACAGAGTACTGACCATGATAGAGATATTCTGATTCATTCTTTCATAATCTGCTTGTCACTCTCAAGAGTACTGACCATGATAGAGATATTCTGATTCATTCTTTCATAATCTGCTTGTCCACTCTCACAGAGTACTGACCCTGATAGAGATATTCTGATTCATTCTTTCATAATCTGCTTGTCCACTCTCACAGAGTAGACCTGATAGAGATATTCTGATTCATTCTTTCATAATCTGCTTGTCCACTCTCACAGAGTACTGACCATGATAGAGATATTCTGATTCATTCTTTCATAATCTGCTTGTCCACTCTCACATAGTACTGACCATGATAGAGATATTCTGATTCATTCTTTCATAATCTGCTTGTCCACTCTCACAGAGCACTGACCATGATAGAGATATTCTGATTCATTCTTTCATAATCTGCTTGTCCACTCTCACAGAGTACTGACCGAGATAGAAATATTCTGATTCATTCTTTCATAATCTGCTTGTCCACTCACAGAGTACTGACCATGATAGAGATATTCTGATTCATTCTTTCATAATCTGCTTGTCCACTCACAGAGTACTGACCCTGATAGAGATATTCTGATTCATTCTTTCATAATCTGCTTGTCCACTCTACGAGTACTGACCATGATAGAGATATTCTGATTCATTCTTTCATAATCTGCTTGTCCACTCTCACAGAGTACTGACCATGATAGAGATATTCTGATTCATTCTTTCATAATCTGCTTGTCCACTCTCACAGAGCACTGACCATGATAGAGATATTCTGATTCATTCTTTCATAATCTGCTTGTCACTCTCACAGGTACTGACCGAGATAGAAATATTCTGATTCATTCTTTCATAATCTGCTTGTCCACTCTCACAGAGTACTGACCATGATAGAGATATTCTGATTCATTCTTTCATAATCTGCTTGTCCACTCACAGAGTACTGACCATGATAGAGATATTCTGATTCATTCTTTCATAATCTGCTTGTCCATCTCACAGAGTACTGCCATGATAGAATATTCTGATTCATTCTTTCATAATCTGCTGTCACTCTACAGAGTACTGGCCATGATAGAGATATTCTGATTCATTCTTTCATAATCTGCTTGTCCACTCTCACAGAGCACTGACCATGATAGAGATATTCTGATTCATTCTTTCATAATCTGCTTGTCCACTCTCACAGAGTACTGACCGAGATAGAGATATTCTGATTCATTCTTTCATAATCTGCTTGTCCACTCTCACAGAGTACTGACCATGATAGAGATATTCTGATTCATTCTTTCATAATCTGCTTGTCCACTCTCACAGAGTACTGACCATGATAGAGATATTCTGATTCATTCTTTCATAATGGGTGTCTCTGTGGCAAAGTGGTTGAGACGTTTGATTGTCATTTTGAAAGTTGTTTGTTCCAATCCGGACCGAACCACAAATGTAACTGTTTCATGACCGTTTGCCTATAGACTCGGACACCAGAAGGTTGTGGGTTCAATTCTACACTCCCCGTTTTACACGATTTAGCAAAAGGAATGATCTCCTTGCAAACTAGGGATTAGAAATATAGAGGGACAGCCATTTCATAACGTAAGGTCCGAAAAGGTTACAGGACATTCTATTTTTATAGTCCCTAGTTCACCCTATATCCCTCACACTTCTTGCGACCCTCTCAAACACTGATAGCTTTCGTTTTGTTGTCTCATCCTGTGTATTGTTTTCACCCTTCTTTCCTAGCGCCGTGTTTGTCAGTACACATTCTAACGTCTGTCAAATTATGCAATGTTACTCAAGGATTGACATTTCTGTCATTTTTGTCCAAACATTCGCTATTTTGTCAGGTAACCAACTGTCCCATCCCTTAGCAACAACCTCTTTTTCAGTGTAGCTATATTCTTCAACCATATTCCATTATTCCTCATCTTGTCTTTTCTCCCTCTCTCTCTCTAGTCCTCTAATTAATTTGTCTTCACTCCCCATTACTACTCTCTTCCTTTGTCATTATTGACTTTAGTCTTTTTCCTTATTCACTCTTTTCTTCTGTACATTTCCAATGGCGGCTCGTCATTAAGGGCCAGTGGGCGGCCCACTAAAAATAATGTATAACGTGTTTTATTATTTTATAAATTAAAATATAGCAACCAAAAACCATGATTTATACGGAAAATTTGTCTGGCCCCACCAACAAAAATGATCACGAGCCGCCACTGACTATTTCGTTTCATTGTCGTTTTAGTCTGATAATTCATTCTTTCGTTGTTCACTATCTTATTACTTATCTAATCTTCCACTCTTAGTGTCCTTATATTCTTCTAGTTCACTCTCTTCCATCACTCTCTATTGTTTTTTTTCTCTTTCTCTTTCGCTATGGGCTCTCTGTGGCCTTTGCCTTGCGTTCTGAAGATTGTGGGCACAAATCTGGACCACGACGTTTTTTTCCTAGACATTTTCCCCCAGAGAACCCTAGGATTGTTGCCGGAGCTACGGAGCTCGTTCTATGTACAATAGTCTCAGTGTGTCATGTATTCAGAGAGAGAGAGAGAGAGAGAGGGAGAGAGAGCCATATGAGGAAACCTGTTGCAAGGAAGTCAGTCCCTCGTATTTAGACCCATTGCATTCTGGAACTGAATTGATTAGAACTTAGTACTGTAGGTCATGATCTTTTCTCTTTGTATTATTTGACAATTTGTGTAAGAAACACTCTCAAATGAAATATCTCGGCTTGGCAGCAGTATTGAGTAGATTTGAACTGGTCCAGGTTCCGAGTGTGTCATATTTGTGATGCACTGTAGCCACCATTAGGGCATTATGCAATTAGAAGTAAGAGATAATCTCTGTTCACTTTACACAGTTCTTCAATCTAGATTTACCTGAGTTCGTACTATCATTAAATTCAAAACAATAAAGATTCATAATTTTGTCAACTCTTGTCTTTGAAGTATTCTCAGAATGAGATGGTATGCTATAGTTGCAAATGCAGACCTGGGGATAAGAACAAGATAGGAACTCATGATGATCGAGATTAATAGGAGAAAATGAAGGTGGGACGGGCATACCCTACGGAAGACACAGTTGAGTGTCCCTAGACATGCACTTTAGTGGAACCCACAGGGAAAACGGTAAAGGAAACGTGCTAAATAGACCTGGAGGCGAAGTCTTCTTGAGGAACTGAAGAATGCTCGTAGACCTGGAGGCGAAGTCTTCTTGAAGAACTGAAGAATGCTCGTTTATTCTGGAAGTCATAAAGAAAAAAGACAGAGACCGAAAAAATTGACCAACAACTGTTGATCTCCTATATTCCGCGAGGAGCGCAGAAGAATATGTATACCTTCACACTTACAAAGACATTTCGTCTTTTCAACTTCTCATCGGGTGAAGATATTTTACTATTATCACGTTTTATTTACAAGATCCTGTTCAGCTTTTTAAATATCAACAGTCAGTAGACAGTCTGTCAGACTGATTTAGTTCTGCGTCGTTATTTATTCAATTCTAAAAGAGTTTTCTGAATCTTCTATTTGCTTCTATAACTATATTTAAATATCATTTTATTTCTACACCATTGTTTACTCCGAGCGATAGTGGTGTTCCGAAGTCCGTAGCCCGTTATTTATCCAACAGAGCAAAACGAAAAATCCATTGTGATTTTCCAAATATTTGGCCCAGTTTTTGTAATTAATCAATTGATATTCTACTAGTGCTACCGTCTATGTTTATAAATGAAGACATAGATCACAAGTAACAGTCAAATCCCATTATCAGATAGCTAAATCCTACTGGTTTATTTGTCTCTATCTAATCATAGATATCTTAGCTAGACAGGGAAAAAAGGTCTTGTTACCAAGTTTCAAATTTCTCAGTTTTCTATCTTTCGTGATGTTCTATTCCTTCACAGCTGCACTAATATTACATATCAATTCATTTTCTTCTTATACTTTGTCAGCTTTTGATGTTTATTGCTGCAGATAACATCCGTCTTCATTCATCTCTGTTCTTATCCTTTTTTCTTTCCCAATTGTTGACTTCTAGTATTTCTGTCTGAGTTAATGTTATTTCTCTCTCGTTTTCTTGGTATGTATCGTGGTCTCTGTTTCTTGATCTTGTTGTATATGCAATTTTAGTCTCTCTGTTCTCTGCTATACTACTAATATGAAATGAAAATAGTGGCATATCCTTTACAGGAAGTAGCCATCAACCACAATAAATGAGTCATTGATTTTCTAGGCACCATTTATACGTTCAGTAGCTTACCATTGGTGGCGTCTGTGGCTTAGGGGATAGTAACTCGGTCTATTAACCCCGACGTTCTGAGTTCGAAACACGATGCGGACAGTTTGATTGCAAATTGTTTAGAGTGGATTTTTACAAAAGGACGATGGAACCACCCGTTCAGAAAGCAATGGCAAACTACTGAACGTAATAAGGCCTAGAAAATCATAAACAGCGTTTTAAAAAGCTGGGGTTGATTCGCAAAGTCCTGTAAAGGATATGCAATTAATTTTTTGTTAGTTTGTCATTGCTTTCTGCTCTAGCCATCGTATTCTATGAACATCCGTGATGGTGCTAATTGATGGTGATTTTAAAAAAAATATAAATACTGTATCGTTATTGATTCTTAATCACCACTATCTTCGTTCTTGTTGGGCCCAAAGACTTGTCTTAATCTCCCTATCTTCGTTCTTGTTGGGTCCAAAGACTTGTCTTAATCTCCCTATCTTCGTTCTTGTTGGGTCCAAAGACTTGTCTTAATCTCCCCTATCTTCGTTCTTGTCGGGCCCAAAGACTTGTCTTAATCTCCCCTATCTTCGTTCTTGTTGGGTCCAAAGACTCGTCTTAATCTCCCTATCTTCGTTCTTGTTGGGTCCAAAGACTTGTCTTAATCTACACTATCTTCGTTCTTGTTGGGCCCAAAGACTTGTCTTAATCTCCCTATCTTCGTTCTTGTTGGGTCCAAAGACTTGTCTTAATCTACACTATCTTCGTTCTTGTTGGGCCCAAAGACTTGTCTTAATCTCCCTATCTTCGTTCTTGTTGGGTCCAAAGACTTGTCTTAATCTCCCCTATCTTCGTTCTTGTCGGGCCCAAAGACTTGTCTTAATCTCCCCTATCTTCGTTCTTGTTGGGCCCAAAGACTTGTCTTAATCTCCCTATCTTCGTTCTTGTTGGGTCCAAAGACTTGTCTTAATCTACACTATCTTCGTCCTTGTCGGGCCCAAAGACTCGTCTTAATCTCCCCTATCTTCGTCCTTGTCGGGCCCAAAGACTTGTCTTAATCTCCCTATCTTCGTTCTTGTTGGGTCCAAAGACTTGTCTTAATCTCCCCTATCTTCGTTCTTGTCGGGCCCAAAGACTTGTCTTAATCTCCCCTATCTTCGTTCTTGTTGGGTCCAAAGACTCGTCTTAATCTCCCCTATCTTCGTTCTTGTTGGGCCCAAAGACTTGTCTTAATCTCCCCTATCTTCGTTCTTGTCGGGCCCAAAGACTCGTCTTAATCTCCCCTATCTTCGTTCTTGTTGGGCCCAAAGACTTGTCTTAATCTCCCCTATCTTCGTTCTTGTTGGGCCCAAAGACTTGTCTTAATCTCCCCTATCTTCGTTCTTGTCGGGCCCAAAGACTCGTCTTAATCTCCCCTATCTTCGTTCTTGTCGGGCCCAAAGACTTGTCTTAATCTCCCTATCTTCGTTCTTGTTGGGTCCAAAGACTTGTCTTAATCTCCCCTATCTTCGTTCTTGTTGGGCCCAAAGACTTGTCTTAATCTCCCTATCTTCGTTCTTGTTGGGTCCAAAGACTTGTCTTAATCTCCCTATCTTCGTTCTTGTTGGGTCCAAAGACTTGTCTTAATCTCCCTTATCTTCGTTCTTGTTGGGTCCAAAGACTCGTCTTAATCTACACTATCTTCGTCCTTGTCGGGCCCAAAGACTTGTCTTAATCTACACTATCTTCGTTCTTGTTGGGTCCAAAGACTCGTCTAAATCTCCCTATCTTCGTTCTTGTTGGGTCCAAAGACTTGTCTTAATCTCCCCTATCTTCGTTCTTGTTGGGTCCAAAGACTTGTCTTAATCTCCCCTATCTTCGTTCTTGTTGGGCCCAAAGACTTGTCTTAATCTCCCTTATCTTCGTTCTTGTTGGGTCCAAAGACTCGTCTTAATCTCCCCTATCTTCGTTCTTGTCGGGCCCAAAGACTTGTCTTAATCTCCCCTATCTTCGTTCTTGTTGGGCCCAAAGACTTGTCTTAATCTCCCTATCTTCGTTCTTGTTGGGTCCAAAGACTTGTCTTAATCTACACTTTCTTCGTTTTTGTTGGGTCCACAGACTCGTCTTAAAACCCTGTTCTCAAAGATCGGTAACAATTTGTCAATTTTGTTTTATTGCGCTTCGGGTTTCGGATATTTATAGAACAATTGGTCTTATTACAATTTGGTATGTTGTGATCTTGGTGTTACAAAACAAACATTTGGAATTTAGCAGGCGTTGTAGGACAAAGTGAGCGTCTATAGCTCAAGCGGTAGTAAGCTCGATCATCACCCAAGCGTACCCGACTCAAACCCGGCGGTGGGCAAGTATGGATGCAAATTCATTTTCGTGGGATTTTTACGAAAGGTAAAAATAGATCTCACCGTTCAGAAAGCAATGGCAAACTACTGAACGTATAAGTGGTGCCTAGGAAAATCAACGCCTCGTTTACTGTGGTTGATTGTTATGTTCAGTAAAGAAAATGACACGATTTTCATTTCATGTAGGACAAAGTATACTTCTTTATTTTCTCATTATATTCTTAGACTGTATTTCTTCTATCATTTTGTTGGAGCTTTTGACGTTCATGTTCAATCACTGAATTGTTTTACGTTCTATTGGCTTTCCTATTATCTACTTGTATGTATTCTCCTATTATCTACTTGTATGTATTCTCCTATTATCTACTTGTATGTATTCTCCTATTATCTACTTGTATGTATTCTCCTATTATCTACTTGTATGTATTATCCTATTATCTACTTGTATGTAGTCTCCTATTATCTACTTGTATGTATTCTCCTATTATCTACTTGTATGTATTCTCCTATTATCTACTTGTATGTATTCTCCTATTATCTACTTGTATGTAGTCTCCTATTATCTACTTGTATGTAGTCTCCTATTATCTACTTGTATGTATTCTCCTATTATCTACTTGTATGTAGTCTCCTATTATCTACTTGTATGTAGTCTCCTATTATCTACTTGTATGTAGTCTCCTATTATCTACTTGTATGTATTCTCCTATTATCTACTTGTATGTAGTCTCCTATTATCTACTTGTATTTAGTCTCCTATTATCTACTTGTATGTATTCTCCTATTATCTACTTGTATGTAGTCTCCTATTATCTACATGTATGTAGTCTCCTATTATCTACTTGTATGTATTCTCCTATTATCTACTTGTATGTATTCTCCTATTATCTACTTGTATGTAGTCTCCTATTATCTACATGTATGTAGTCTCCTATTATCTACTTGTATGTATTCTCCTATTATCTACTTGTATGTATTCTCCTATTATCTACTTGTATGTATTCTCCTATTATCTACTTGGATGTAGTCTCCTATTATCTACTTGTATGTAGTCTCCTATTATCTACTTGTATGTAGTCTCCTATTATCTACTTGTATTTAGTCTCCTATTATCTACTTGTATGTATTCTCCTATTATCTACTTGTATGTATTCTCCTATTATCTACTTGTATGTATTCTCCTATTATCTACTTGTATGTATTCTCCTATTATCTACTTGGATGTAGTCTCCTATTATCTACTTGTATGTAGTCTCCTATTATCTACTTGTATGTATTCTCCTATTATCTACTTGTATGTATTCTCCTATTATCTACTTGTATGTAGTCTCCTATTATCTACATGTATGTAGTCTCCTATTATCTACTTGTATGTATTCTCCTATTATCTACTTGTATGTATTCTCCTATTATCTACTTGTATGTATTCTCCTATTATCTACTTGGATGTAGTCTCCTATTATCTACTTGTATTTAGTCTCCTATTATCTACTTGTATTTAGTCTCCTATTATCTACTTGTATGTATTCTCCTATTATCTACTTGTATTTAGTCTCCTATTATCTACTTGTATGTATTCTCCTATTATCTACTTGTATGTAGTCTCCTATTATCTACTTGTATGTAGTCTCCTATTATCTACTTGTATGTATTCTCCTATTATCTACTTGTATGTATTCTCCTATTATCTACTTGTATGTATTCTCCTATTATCTACTTGGATGTAGTCTCCTATTATCTACTTGTATGTAGTCTCCTATTATCTACTTGTATGTATTCTCCTATTATCTACTTGTATGTATTCTCCTATTATCTACTTGTATGTAGTTTCCTATTATCTACTTGTATGTATTCTCCTATTATCTACTTGTATGTAGTCTCCTATTATCTACTTGTATGTATTCGGCATCCTTTCTTTACTTTCCTATTTTGTTATTATCATACAGTTTCTCTTCTCTAGATTGTTAATTCGTCACATTGTTTCCTGATGATTCCATGAAGTTTTCAAATGTTCTCACATTTATTTTGTAAATTACTTTCTATCCCATCTATGTCATTCTTATAATACAGTATTCTTATTTGTTATGTCATTAATATCACCATCGCCTCCTGATTGGTTACCGGGGCCCAAATGTAGGGTGTAAAGAATAGAACCACTGTTACCTGCCAAGCATGTCGTAAGAGGCAACTAAGTAGGTTTGGCTGAAATCGGATGCACATGTCCTAAACGTGTAGAAGTCTATGCGTTTAGGGGAACTACCAAACCAATGTGCAACGTATACACGTTCTTGGCAAAATCAAACATATCACAAAGAGTGATTAAAATTGGTCGTAAAGAATGAACGCAAAGAAGAAGATCACCATCGTTCTGTACCTTTCTTATTATTTCGTCTACATAGAAAGTTAGAATGATGTTAGAAAGATGTTAGAAAGATGTTAGAAAGATGTTAGAGAGATATTAGAAAGATGTTAGAGAGATGTTAGAGAGATGTTAGAAAGATGTTAGAGAGATATTAAAAAGATGTTAGAGATATGTTAGAGAGATGTTAGAAAGATGTTAGAGAGATGTTAGAAAGATGTTAGAGAGATGTTAGAAAGATGTCAGAAAGATGTTAGAGAGATGTTAGAGAGATGTTAGAAAGATGTTAGAAAGATGTTAGAAAGATCGAGGCAGGCCATCACCTTGTTTTAAAGACATTTAAAAAAAATTTGTTTATATCAAAAGTTCATTAAAAATGTATATTTCCATCATCAAAAGCAGGGGAAGAGGTAAAGGAAAACAATTATTTAAAAAATAATACGTTCCTGCATAGACAGTTGTTGTGTATACAAGTGAATAAACAGAGCAACTAACTTTAGTTTGAACGGTCTAAAGTCGAAATATTGGCTTCATTGCAACAGGTTTTATCCCATACGGCTCGGTCGCTGTAAGCAGAAATGGCACTCAACTGCCGAGAGTATTGCACAAAGCACAAACTCCGTAGCACCGTCAACAATCCTAGTGGTATCTGGGAAAAATGCACTTATAAGTAGAACGGCATGGTCCGGTTACGAACCAACGACTTTCGTAACGCAATGCCGCTTAGACCCAGTAAATTTAGTTGATGCTATTAACCATGAAATTCGCTAATAATTCGATAAAATAATTTAGTGATATAGAATTTTCATAAGTACTATCCTTCACACTCGGATACAATAATATAATTAGTAAAAAAAAACCACGTATAAGTATGTATACAAAACTAGTCGGAAAGACAACAACCAGAAACGAAAACTCTAGCAAAACCAAATAAAATGCTCGTACACTAGTCCAATAGTCCTAACATATGCTAGCGAGAGTTGGAAAATGACTAAAGATATAGAAAGCAAGTTGAATGCATTTGAAAATAGATGTCTGCGAAAAATAATGAATATAAAATGAAACGAATTCAGAAGAAGTGATGAAATCAGAGACATGTCTGGTCAACCACTAGTGACAACTGTTATAAGAAAGAGAAGATCTTTCAAGGTTGGGCACACCTTGAGGAGAAATGATCAACGAATATCAAAGCAGGCATTGAAGTGGGATGCAAAGGGTTCAAGAAAGAGGGTCGACCTAAAGAGACCCTGAAACGAACTTTGCTAAAAGAGGCAGGAAATATCGGTCTCAGTTCCATAGAGGAGATTGAGCGAGTTATCCAGGATAGAGCGTTATGGGGAAATTACTTGCATGCCCTATGTAACGTATAACGGTACGAGAGGAATTATTATTAATAGTCCACAAGACTTTTCAAAAGTAGAATGTTTCACAATAAGTCAATTGCATCATGTGCAACTTTTTCATCAAATCCCTATGCTTTTTGTCGGAGTTACAGACTTCGTGCTTTGTGCAACACTCTCGGCAGATGACGTGCCATCTCTGCCGACAGGGACGGAGCCATATAGGGAAATCCGGTGAAATGAAGTCAGACCTTCGCGTTTAGGCCTTTTAAACAATGAGTCAATGCATACAAATGGTATAGTTATGAAATACATTTTTCTCTCTTAAAATCTGATACATTTTAAAAATCTTTTTTATCTACAATCCAACAGTGATAGTATTAATGTAGTGCTTTCTTCGTCTGCATGAAATCTGTTTTGTTTCGTATAATAGTCCCATTTATCTGAAACCGGAGCGAGGACTAGATTTAAAGAAGCCAAAGATCTGGTTTAAAGGTAATGAGACGTCAACAGGAAATATATTTTAAACAAAATCTCCCCCCAAAAGTACGACTTAATACCAACTTAAACAACTCGTACTACCATAAATAACCATTACTTCAATTTCAATTTCGTGTCTAGACTTTGATTTTAGAGCGCCATTATTTTGTTTTATTGATTTTTTTTTCAGAGACAGGAAATACATTGAGCAAGAGATTTCTTTTCCTCCATGTAGGGAGATCTCGTTAAAGAGTTGTTGGACTAACGAAGCCAGGATTTATTTTGGTGAAGCCTGTTTAAAACATTTGCTTGACTGTTAGGAAGGAATCCGCTCCCGTGTTTTGGAGGGGCTCACAGGGAGCGAAGAAGACACTACGACCTACAAGGCATGTCGTAAGAGGCGACTGAGGTAGGGGCATAGGGAAGCTATCCTAGTAAGAAATCGAATGTGCTGGCCTAAAGGGTTTTAAAGTCGAAGGATTGACTTTATTTGCACCGGTTTTACACCATATGGCTCGGTTCCTCTCCATAGAAATGGCACGCCACCTGCCGAGAGTATTGCACAAAGCACGAACGTCGTAGCTCCAGCAACAATCCTAGGGGTCTCTGGAAAAAACTGCACTAGTGAAGAGAACGACGCGGTCCGGATTCGAACCTACGACCTTCGACTCACAAGGCAAAGGGCTTAACCACTTAGCCACAGAGACCCCCGTACTGTGCTGGCCTACTTGTAGGCACATAGCTGGCACAATGCACAATCGCTCTAATCTCAGATCATATACAAATCATAAAGAGGTCGATATGGAGCGTTCAACAAAAGAAGAAGAAGAAGAAATCAACCCATACCTTTTCAGCTTTCATTCGAGGTTGTAAGAGATTAATAAAAAGCGACCTGTCTAGAGCTATAACAGTGCTTATATTTTGTTTGTGCATTTATCGTTATGTTGAGTCAAACAGTTATCTGGAATTAAAAAGAACACAGGAAAGCTACCCACAGCCCTGTAGATAAGAAAGCTACCCACAGTCCTGTAGATAAGAAAGCTACCCACAGTCCTGTAGATAAGAAAGCTACCCACAGTCCTGTAGATAAGAAAGCTACCCACAGTCCTGTAGATAAGAAAGCTACCCACAGTCCTGTAGATAAGAAAGCTACCCACAGTCCTGTAGATAAGAAAGCTACCCACAGTCCTGTAGATAAGAAAGCTACCCACAGTCCTGTAGATAAGAAAGCTACCCACAGTCCTGTAGATAAGAAAGCTACCCACAGTCCTGTAGATAAGAAAGCTACCCACAGTCCTGTAGATAAGAAAGCTACCCACAGCCCTGTAGATAAGAAAGCTACCCACAGCCCTGTAGATAAGAAAGCTACCCACAGTCCTGTAGATAAGAAAGCTACCCACAGTCCTGTAGATAAGAAAGCTACCCACAGCCCTGTAGATAAGAAAGCTACCCACAGTCCTGTAGATAAGAAAGCTACCCACAGTCCTGTAGATAAGAAAGCTACCCACAGTCCTGTAGATAAGAAAGCTACCCACAGTCCTGTAGATAAGAAAGCTACCCAAGTCCTGTAGATAAGAAGCTACCACAGTCCTGTAGATAAGAAAGCTACCCACAGTCCTGTAGATAAGAAAGCTACCCACAGTCCTGTAGATAAGAAAGCTACCCACAGTCCTGTAGATAAGAAAGCTACCCACAGTCCTGTAGATAAGAAAGCTACCCACAGCCCTGTAGATAAGAAAGCTACCCACAGCCCTGTAGATAAGAAAGCTACCCACAGTCCTGTAGATAAGAACCGGACAGGAACCCATGACGACCAAGGTCAAGAGGAGAAAATGGCGGTGGGTCGGACATACACTACGAAAGACACAGTCTAGTGTCACTAGACAAGAACTTAAGTGGAACCCGCAAGGAAAACGAAAAAAGAGGACGCTCCAAACAGATCTGGAGGCGAAGTCTTCTTGAGGAACTGAAGAGTGCTCGACTATCTTGGAAGACCATAAAGAAAACAGCAAGAGATCGAGAAGAGTGGCGAACAACTGTTGAGTTCCTATGCTCCACGAGGAGCGGAGAGGAACAAGTAAGTAAGTAAGGAGAGATACTATGTTCAAATGTGGAACCAGAAGAAAGATCTTTCACGAAGTCGATAGTACAAACTGCATGTCTGATACACACAAAAGTGCATACTCGTACCTCGTACTTCCTGGATGCTGGAAAATAACAGCCTAGCACGAGCTGTCAAAAAGGACTAAATAAATTATTAATAAATTTATCCATTGTGAGATGGAAGATCAACCTATTCATCTACTCACTATAAAAATACAATTTTCTGTAGCCTTTTAGGATCTTATGGTAAAGTGCGTATCAGTTCAAATTTCTAGGATATATCACGGCCTTCTCTATAGAGACGGCCGTGGATATAGTGTGCAGTAGGTACGAAGGCCAGTTTCTTTCCACACGTGTGGGACGTCAGTGGGGATTGAACCCACACCACAATCCCCACACACAATCCCCACACAACACAATCCCCACACACGGAGTCCGAGTAGATCTGCAAACGCTTACGCATTATGCTAATCCGTCTCATAATCCACCCACTGCATACAAATATTATTGAAGTTGAAAGCACGAGATTGACATCAGACTTGTCGTTGATTGCATGTCCGGAGTGTTATGACATTTGTTTTGTGGTGCATTTAGCTGTTGCCCATCCCACCCATGGTCTACTAGGTGTGCTCTACGCCTGGCTCTGCATCCAGCAGAATTGGAATATGCTAGAATCTCTTAGGAAAGGCAAAAAAGTGAAAATTAGTAGCTTGCTGATGACCCGTAGAATATACAAAGCAATCCCACCTCCCAGTGGTGTAGACCTGGAAACTTATAATGAGAATAGTAAAGGCATGGGAAACTCTTCAACATTGTGGGTAGGAAATGTTTGAAACTTGTGGATGCTGTATTGCTTTTCTTTCCTCGTTTGTCCTTCCAGTGATAAGTTAGATTAGTAGACATTCGATCTACGATCGCGAGAGAGATTAGTAGACATGAGGCATATATCGCTCTCTCACGCGCGATCATCGCTTAGACTGATGTACCAGATTTCCCCAAAAATTCTGCTGTTGTTTTTAGGGACTTCATCCCTCCGTACAGCTTCTCAGTTAGCTCGGTATTTTCCGGCCTCGTTTTGTTTCTCAGGCCTGCTAGCAGTTGGCAGTCTTGCAGTAGGTGCTCTGTCGTCATGTCCGCCTTCTCGCAGTGGCACAGGTTAGTTGTGCCAATTTTAAATTTGTTGTAATGGTGGGACGGGAGTCTGTTATGGATGAGGCCTATATGACAGCTGTGATGCGAGGCAAGTCCCCCGCCGTATTATACAGTTTGGTTCCTTCTGATGCGTGAACTTGCCAAATCTATTGCTTTAAGTCTGTGTGAGTGTGGTATGACTGCAATACAGTGTCTTGTAGTGCTTGACCACAGAGGCAGACCTCTGTTTCACTGTTCTTGAATATCTTATACACCTGCATCCGGAGCCTGTTGTGATAGGTCCAGAGTCTAAATATACTTTTCTTATTGATTTCTCTAATCTTATTTTACATCACAACGACAAGGTAGTAAGAGATTTATAGAACCAGAAGATTTAGTATGTGATTCATAAATAATGTTTTTCATTGTTATTTCTTAATATTTATATTTGTTGCTTTCATGGGGGGAGGGAACGTATTGAATAGTTGAGTATCCCGTGTGTTGATGGGGCTTGCAAGGGGAGCAAATAATAGTACCATTGCGTTCTAAAGGCATATCGTTAGAGACGGCTAAGGTAGGGACTCAGGTATAACAGTTTCGACCAATGAGTCTCACTGGTATATGGGCCCAATTAAATGAACACAAAAATGAAGAAGGTACAGAACTCAAAAGGGGCCTCCACCAAACAACCGAACGAAATTTAATAATTCAAAATACCGTTGTCTAAAATTAATTATATCCTTCCTTCTTCTTCTTCTTTTGTCGTCACACTGCTACCGGGTTGTTGCCCAGTGTCGTGGTTTTCTGTTTTTGTCTTGCGCTGTTCTGGTGGCTTGTGTGATTGTTATCTTTGCTCTTTCACAGGATCCTTCCTTATAACTTCAAAACGTATAATTCATAAAAAAATTATAAATGACTGACACTTAACTATAAGGTTTAGTTAAACGAAAGGTTATTGGTTATTGATTATTGGTTACTAAACTGACGTCATTGCACTCCGGGCAGACCATAGGTACTCAGTTCCCCAACAGATAGCGAAGAGTATGCATACTGATGGTTCCTGTAGCTCTCTGATTAAACATACCTCTCACTCTGCCTCTCAGGCATCCAGTTCGACTTAAACAACGGGTAACTCCAAACTGCCTAAATCGCTTGATCGATTCAACATCGATTTTAGTGTCCTCATCCAACAGACAGTCGCGAAGAGACCGAAGAATATCCTCTTATCCATCTTCAACTCCCCCAAAAATCGATGATGTTGATGCAAGCCTGTCCGGTCTCTCATTACCGTAAACACCCACATGCTCAGGACAGTATATCCACGTAAGCCGCTGGAGGTTAGAAACTTTTATAGACGACATCCACTCATACCGAAACTTGCCCTTCTGGATCTTGTGAAGCATCGACTGAGAGTCAGACACAACAACTGCCCCAGTAAATGAAGTCTCAGAGATCCAATGAAGGGCAGCAGTAACGGCCTCAAACTCCATCCTCATACTAGAAGTAGTTGTCCTGTATGCCCCACTTTGCTCTGCAACAACCCTACCATGAGCATTAGCCAAGAAACCCCAGCCGGACCTCACCACGCTGAACCAACCCATCGGTATATACATAATTATAAATGATATTTGATGATAAATGATAATTATAAATGATAAATGATGATTATAAACAATAATACACCCAACAACATCATCATCCCTTGCATTATCTTCTATCAACTGCTTAACTGTGAGATCAGCCTTCATGTTGCCCCAATCTCTACATTCTCTTCCAAGAGTAATGATAACCTTGAGATAGTTCATCATGCTACCATCTGTTGGGATCCATTCTTCCCCTTTTGGTAGTTTAAACGAAAGGTTTAAATAGAAAATAACATGTGTTCAACTAATCATATTTTAATACGTTATACAACTGTAACACAATTCTCATTCAAAATTAACATTAACCAAATGAATTTAGTAGACAGGATCATAACACAAGATAAAGATACTATCATAATTCTACTAACATATGTCTGTCTATTAATTCGTGAGCACGGTTGACATTGATTTTCTCGAAAACTGCCTGTTGGATATAAGTGATTTTTTGCATGCTGCCTTAGAATATCCATGACGCTAAAATAAAGCTAACCAGTAGTCCATAGATGCTACGGATTTTGCACATCGGCGAATTCCTTTGATCTTTATGACAATTGCAAATACGGGGCTCAAATTTTAGATTTTACAGTAATCCCTAGAATTTGTCCATGTCAATTCTATTCATATGTGAATCTCCATATTAACTTGATAGGTCAAGTAATTGAGTGTGTTCCCCTTTTATCTGCAATCGTGAACTTGGATACAATATGCAACAGTTAGTCCCCCCTTCGGTCACCATTAGACCTCGGGGTGTCCTAACTTCACCACAAATTGTATGATGGTAGACGCATTTGGATATGGAAATGTATACGTTGCTATTTCTCAGTCTGTAATCAAAATATGATTTGTATCATCCCGAATCTGACGATTCCATGAGGTTGATAATTGTTACTGGCTGGACAAATTGTAATCCATCTCGGTGCTATCATTCAGAGGGACTCACGTCAGAACTTCAACATCACACATTTTAAACGTCCTGTTCTGTTCGGCAACCTTGCTTTACTTTAGCCCAGACAAGCTCTATCGGATTGAGGTGAGCATGATATGGAGGTAGTCGCAAAGACGTGTGGCCGTATTCCGCAATGATTTTGTCAATATGAAACACCTTTGTCTTATTTTTCATCCTCACCAGGTGCAACAACTCGGGTTTCAAATATGTATCATCGAAGCTGACATTTTCCTTAGCAAGCCAAGTCCTAATTTGATCTTTTGTATTTGATGCAGTTGGTACTTTGTCTTCCGCTGATACTGCGTTGTGATAGGATGCATTATCCATTCCAAGCATGATGGTCTGTTTAGAATTTGAAGTAGATCTTTCTCCATCCAGTGCCTGAAAATATGTCCATTCATTTCTGTGTGGTAGTCCCTACCGTCGGTACTTTTGATTGGAAAATAAGTCCCGCGTCATGGACAAGACCTTCTTCACTGCTTCCTGCATGTGTTAGTATAATACGCTGGCCTTTGCTGCTTGGTATTTTTCTTTTCTGTTCACCGTCTACTGATTGCCATTCTTTAGCATTGGTGTGGTGAGCATTGACATAGGATTCGTCCAAATATACAATATCATAGCCTTGCTCCGCCGCTCACGGATCTGCCTCAGGTATTTACTTCGGCAGCAATTAAATGTGGCTTTTCACAAATAATATTCCTGCCGCCTATAGTTTTCTGAAGGTGAAGCCGGCGGCTCTTACAATTTTCCATAGAGTACTTTTAGAAATGTCTATGCTGCAATCTGATTGCAGTTTTAATTTCAGTTTCCTGAGAGTAACAAGTTGATTTGTCGCAAACATTTTCAAGAGCTCCTGTCTTATGACATCTATGTCAAAGTCGTCAATTGTTCTTTTCCTTCCTTGCTTGACATTAGTGCACTTTGTGTCTTGTTTAATCCATCGGGAAAAGGGTTCTCTATTCAGACCAAGCGCCAGTTGCGTTCGTTTCTCAGGGTTATGAATATCGCAATATAGATGACCTCTCTTAGATTTCCTACGGAAGTGTTGGTATAGTAAAACTGTAACCTTCTGCATTGTTATAAATGTGCACTTCAGACTCATTATGAATGTGATATCAATGTCAGTTTTGATAATCCAACAAATATGATACAATATCTTCATACAAATAGCGAGATACACCTATAACTATACAACGGTATCCCAATTATAACGGCATAACTTCCGCTTTCAAAGTCGACTGGGTTAGGTGCACGCGAATTCGTGAAATTGTTTACTCACGATATTTCAATGTTACCATAATGTATTTTTAGAACAACGCGTCTGTGTACCGTAGATCTGTTACTATGTGTACAATCCGGTGAGGTTGATTTTAATATAACCTGAAGAGAAATATTTCAAACTACATCAAATTTTCTTGGAAAAAAAATATTTATCTAGCTTCATGGATATTCTAAGGCTGCTTGCAAAAAATCACTGAGACCCAACAGGTAGTTTTCGAGAAAATCAATTTCAAACGTGCTCAGAATTAATGGACAGACTATACAGTCTGGTTTTCTTTCTCGTTCGGTTATTATTTCTCTTGTTCTTCTCTCTCTCCATCTTCCTAGTTACCCTTTCCTGCGTCAAAGCTTCTTTCTGTTCCCCGAGCATGCACTTTGGTGCGCGTTGGTTGAAGTTGTAAATAGCATGATCATTACCCATATAATTGTGAGATTGATGCTATGAATTAGGGCGTCTCATTTGCAAAGAATGAAGTCTTAGTTGAAATCAGGTTTGACTACTTGCTCTGTCACACAGGGAAGCTACCTAGTAAATAAAGCCTCGCAAAACCCATACTAGTACAACGTACAATCTTTACTAAGGCTCAGATCACATAAGATTGCAAAGAGTGATTTAACAAGTTGTTGATATGGTGCGTTCGAAGAAGAAAAAAAAGAAGAATAGTTGAATAGTCTATCCAGTGTCTTAGAATGTCTGCCTTGATTTGTGGCTTGGATTTATGGTGTCTTTTGAGGTTTATTTCATCTGATCTGCTGCCTAACGAAACAACACTCGACATAAACTCACGGATCTCTGTGTGAATTACAAAAGACAGTTTCAGTTTGGAATATCTTCAATGCACTCCGTACATGTCCATAGGGGCTCCGATCTCCTTCGCAATATCTACAATAGCGTCCAGCGACTGACCGTACCAGTTCGGTTTTGATTGATGAGTCTAGTCATATACCTGTTATGCTGTTCTTTTCTTGCTACTCCAATCTTCAATCCCAGCTCCTGCAATCTATACAATGTACACTATCTGGAAGATACAAAGACAGGTGAAGTTTAAACAAGATACAACATTGATGTATCGACAATATTTCAAACGGGAAAGAAATGAAGGGAGGATCTGATCAGCTGCTGCAGTTTTTGATGTATCACAAACACACACACCTCGGAGGAGAATCAATGTACTCCAGTCGTTCGATCTTGTCCAGCAGTTTCCCCACTTGTCAGTGTTTATACTAAATACTTGTTTAAAAATCAATAACTAATCATTCTAACAAATTTATCTTCATCTTGTCCTATTATTCTCACTATCTTCTCCAGATTTTGTCAATTTATTTCGTTTCTTCTTCTTCTTCTTTTCGTTCAGTTTCGTATGGTCGTCACACTGAGGATGGATTACCTTTATGAAGCTTTATGTCAGTTGGAGTTATCGAGGTTCCCATGATTGCTCTGTAGCTTCGTTCTTGAGGCCATGTTTCGTTTCGTTGGTGTATTATTTTGTTTGTTTCTCCTCTACTATCTCCTCCTCTCTTCCCCTTCATTATTTATTTATCCCATTTACTTTACAGCTGGACTTTTCCCAATCAAGACTGTCTATAAACATCACACAAAAATCGAATTCCTTGCTGGTCGTTCAAGTTTTGTTTTCCCACTCTAGTGTTATTCAAGCTGTGTATTAGTATGACTATATATAGCATTTCTCGTTCTGTCATCTCTCATAAATCTATTGTTGTATGCTAGGAGAGAGGACGTGTTTATGAATGCTTCATTTATGTACATTTATTGTGACATATTCGACTTTATTTTATTACACTCATTTGTTAACAAACATTTCTCTATTCATCTTGGAGCCGAACTATAGATCATTGGTTTTGTTTTGATCACCAGTGTGTTGCAGGGGTTGCAAGAGAGCAAGAATGGTAACACTGAGACCTACTAGAATGTCATAGAGGCACTGGGATGAGGGCCTGGAAGCTCCTAGTAAATAAAATCGTCTCAAAATCGGATGTGCTGGCCTACTTGTAGGCGCATAACTTACACACCGTAAATCGTTCTTGAGCTCAGATCACACACAAATCACAAAGAGTGGTTGAACAAGTGGTCGATATTTAGTGTTGGAAGAAGAGGGAAAAAGTTTTAGATTTCCATTCATAATGTATCGCGCGCTATGTGGTGTGTTGTATGACAGTAATGAAGGCATATTGGTCGATACGTTTGTTTTATTGATTGCACCGTATCGCTGTCCTAGTGGAATTGATATTTGTACATATTTTGTGGTCGTTGTAGCTTCAATTGTGTACTGGTTAGTTTCACTTGCACGTAGCCGTGTGATCCAGGATCAATTTTCCCGGCTAGAGTGAGATTTTCTGACCGTAACCGTTCTCACGTTGACTCAAGCCACATGTGGATACCAAGAAACACTGGGCAGTAAGACGACGACATGATGTTGACCACATATTGCGTGTTGTTTGTCAAAGACAAATACGGTCTTCACACCGCCGTATTTCTCAAAATATCTCAAGGTGAAAACATATCTTTACTATTTTGTCTTTGTTTACTGCAGTCATTCTAACAATTATCAGTTTAACACAGTTTCTCTATAGTTAGGTAATGAAATTTTCTCTCACGTCTCAGCTTTCTTCTTCTTCTTCTTTGCGTTCGTTCTTTACGACCAATTTTAATCACTTTTGTGATATGTTTGATCATTGCCAAGAACGTGTATACGGTGCACATTGGTTTGGTAGACCCCTAAACGCATAGACTTTTACATGTTCAGGACACGTGCATCCGATTTCAGCCAAACGTCATTAGTCGCCTCTTACGACATGCGGGGCAGGTAACAGTGGTTCTATTCTTTACACCCCAAATTTAGGCCCCAGTAACCACTCGAGTAAAAGAGAAGCTTTTATTTCTGATCTATATTAGTTTTATTATGTCTTCAGAACTTGTCTCTACATTCGTCGATTTTGTTATTGTTTTCATTTCCGGGTCAAACAGTTTGGATAGGAGGTGAAAGAGCCGACTGATTCATGTCTTGCGAGAATCTCTCGTGTTTCCACATTCCACAGTTTCTATTTGAAATTGTTTATTGCAACAATTAGTTTATCTAGGTTACAACTTCTTCATCGAACCCTGCATATCGACCATTTTTTATGATTTTTATGTGATCTGAGCCTAAGAGCGATTGTACATTGTGCCAGGTATGTACCTACAAGTAGGCCTGCACATCAAATTTCTGCGACGATTTTTATTTATTAGGATAGCTCCCTAGGCGGTTACCTCAGTCGTCTCTAACGACATGCCTAGTAGGTCGCATTGCAACTATTCTTTGCTACCCTTGCGAATTCTAGTAAAACACATAATGATATATTCAACCAATTAGGCGCCCGTGGGTTTCCGGAGCCGCAAGGAGAACAAATAATAGTAACATTGCGATCTACAAGGCGTGTCGTACGAGGAAACTATAGAAGCGACCTAGGAAAGCTACCCCTAGTAAATAAAAGCGTCGTGTAAATCGGATGTGCTGACCGACTTGTAAGCGCATAACTGGTACAACGTACAATCGCTCTTAGGCTCAGATCACACACAATTAACACAGAGTGGTTAACAAATGGTCGATATGGAGCGTTCAAAGAAGAAGTACCAAATAGGATTTCCTATCTCTTTAACTTTACTTTACAATGAAATCGTTGCAGTACACTTGCCCGCAAGCTCACATTATTAGCTTCTAGCATGGTGACATACTATACATTTTAAATGCCCTAAATGTGTCTATTCCTGATTTATTTCTAATAATTATTCTATTTTTATTCTGTAATTTTCTCCAGGATAGCAATAATTAACTAGCAACAAAAATATTTTTGGCATGTCTAATTTGACAGATTGAGAGGCCGTGGGGGGCTAGGAAGATTGTGGGTCAGGAATGTGGCAAGTATTTCGAGCGAATATTGGAGCAACATGGCAAATAATTGCAACAAATAAGTTGACACAACAATCAATAAAAATATGTTCATAATCTTACAAGGTTAATAAACAACAAGAACATATTCTCTTAATCTTCTTCTTCTTCGAAGGCTCCATTTCGACCACTTGTCAACCACTCTGTGTGATTTGTATGTGATCTAAGCCCAAGAGCGATTGTACGTTGTGCCAGTTATGCACCTACAAGTAGGCCAGTACATCCGATTTCTGCGCTGATTTTTATTTACTAGATTAGCATCCCTAGGTCCTACATCATTCGTCTCTTACGACATGCATTGTAGGTTGCAGTGGTACTATTCTTTGCTTCCCTTATGGGCCCAGTCATCACATGGGCGATTCTCTTAATGAAAGTGAACTTCCTCTTCTCTCATTATTAAGTGTCATCTTTTTCGTAAAGCATGTCCTTTTGAGAAAATCACCTCCACCACGAACCGTAGAGAAACTGTAAATCTTCTCTAGCCAGTTCTCCTGCCTCCACCGTCTGTAATAGTGTAGATAGAAGAAGAGATCTAAGTAGATAATAGACAGATACAATTAAATTATATTTACATCTTGAACTGTAGAATTCAAGCATAAAAAATTACTTAGTTTAATGAGATCAGTGTCTTATATATATATATATATATATATATATATATATATAAAAATATATGCCCGTCTGCAGCGTGTTCTAGCGCTTTGGACTACGGTGACAATCCTCGTGTGTCGGTTCAATTCCGTGGGATGGAAGAAAAAGCCACAGATTCCCGGATTTAGGTGTTCGTGGCATCGAACCGAAGGTTACGATGTCTATGCACCGAGCCGAAAAGCTGAAAAGCTCAAGTAGCTTCTGGATCGGAAACAAAAATATATCTTATATCTCTATAGAGGTCAGTTGAAATCTAACACTGTATACTTGCATATACAGACATGTTGCAAAGCGATTAACAAACCTGCTAATGCCCGCTGCTACCCCATCTTGATCTTCCTTACATCCTCTTCCAGAGACCATGTCCTATAGTAGTCCCATAACCGTCACCGAGGTATGCATCTGGTCAAGAACGGTTAGCTTCTTCTGTCAGAGAAACCATACATCTTTCTCAAGACTGAAGCACTAATTTTTAAAACACATTTTTTAAATTTTTCGATGCAGAAGCATTTGAGCTTTCAGCTCTTCGGCTCAGTCCCAGCTGCTACCCCATCTGGGATCTTCGTACATTCTTAGAGACCATGTCCTATAGTAGTCCCATAACCGTCACCGAGGTATGCATCTGGTCAAGAACGGTTAGCTTCTTCTGTCAGAGAAACCATACATCTTTCTCAAGACTGAAGCACTAATTTTTAAAACACATTTTTATTTTCTGATGCAGAAGCATTTGAGCTTTCAGCTCTTCGGCTCAGTGTCATGGACATCGTAACCATTCGGTTCAGTGCCACGAGCACCGTAAATCTGGAGAACCTATGGCTTTTCTGCCAGCCAGTGGAATTGAACCCGCACTCACCAGGAGTTTGTCCCCCGTCGTTCAACGCTCTACGAACACGCTGGGTAAGCGGGCAAGCACTGATAATATGGCGTTGTTTAATAAAA
The DNA here is from genome assembly GCA_020796225.1 of Arion vulgaris. Lineage (NCBI taxonomy): Eukaryota > Metazoa > Mollusca > Gastropoda > Stylommatophora > Arionidae > Arion > Arion vulgaris. Next base: position 27,591,748 of record CM036764.1, read on the forward strand.
GTCGCACACAAGAAAATATGAAAGAAGAGAGGAGTAACAGTAACATTACGAATGTATGCGTAGCGAGGGTATTAGTCAGGGATATATATACGCCAGGCAGTGGGATAAAAAAAACAACCAGAAAAAAATTGTACATCATATCGGCACACCGATCTGACAGGCCTGGAAGACCAAAGTTCATCTTGCTACGGAATCTGCCATGGAAATTAAGGGAAACAAACTGGAGACGAATTGCTGCCCCTGATGGAAATACCATCAGTTCATCTAGGAATCTCCAGGGTAAGGTTTCCTGTATAGAAAAAAAGACGTACTTCAAAAACTCACTTTCGCCGGCGTTTGACGTCTGGAAAATTGCTCTCTTTGCAATAAATAAATAATAATCATAAAAATCTAAAGTTGGCGAATTATAATCACATGACATGTTGAACTCAACCGTGATTGAGATTTATGCTACCGGACCTACACCACATCCCTCTATCATCTCTTACACTAGCTACAATTTTTGCTTCTTGTCAATCGAAGCGGAAGAGAAGGGGAAAGAGCGGCGGCAGCTAATACAACTAGTTCCTATCGAATATCTGCTCTTCCCCACCCCACAAAGAAAAATCGCCGTGTAATACGTACACATGTTATACACCAGTGCTCTCCAACCTTTTTAGATATTGGAGCGCATATTTCTAGTGGTTGTGGAGACATGGCTCCGTGTGACAATTATAATAATATCAACAATATGAATAATAAAGTAATATTAATGAAAATAAAAAATGAAAATCGTAGCATATCTTAAAGGACTTAGCCATCAACCACAGTAAACGAGTCGTTGATTTTCAAATCACTACTTATACGTTCAGTAGTTTTCCATTGCTTCCAAACTTGCTCACCGTGAGGTTTGAACCAGGTACGTTTGGGTCTGTGATCGAGCTCACTACTACTTGAGCTACAGAAGCTCACTAATATTAATAGTAACATTATTAAAAATATTAATAAATACAAATGTGATCATATCTAAATATTTAATTTTAACAAAAATTGTGCTTTCAAAAATACTAAAACTTACTGTTATCTAGATAATTCTGATTATCATGAAATCCGGCCAACTAAAATAGAGCGCCATGAATGTATTGCGCAGTGGCGGCGCGTGATCCTTTTGTTGGTGGGGCCAGACACACATTTTCAGAAAAATCATGGTTTTTGGTTAGGTATATTTTAATTTATATTAAATAATAAATACAGGTTACACATTATTTTTGGTGGGGCCCGGCCCCACTAGCCCTTAATGACGAGCCGCCACTGGTATTTCGGGCACCACGTTTTACAGCTTTACAGTTCTTTCTGGCGAATAGTATTATCGATGTAGGTGAAGACTGCAGTAAAACTATAAAGCAATGGCGAAACACGTAAAAACCAAAGTAAAAAGTTATTTCTGAATATATCAATTTTTCCTTTTCAAATTCTTTAATTTTGAGGTTTTTCTCTTGATATATATTTTTTCTTCTTTACTTTGTCTATGATATATTGATTACTCTTCTGTAACACTTATATTCACAAGAACATATACATTTTCCCACTACCTTATTAAATGTCCTTGCTTCATCTTACATGACAATAACATTTAATCCAGACATTTTTTTTTTCTGAACTGGAATGTTAAAAGAGTTCACATTTAGAAGATTGTTCAAATACCTTTGTCCCCAGATTGTACGAGCTATTTCGGTAATGTTGACTATCCTTTTAACTAGTTCTGTTCTTGAGTCTTCTCTCATACCACATTACTTCAAACAGACTGTGACCTGGAAAGGTTAAAGACAATTTACACCTAGTTCTAAATTTGTGAATTTTCTACTAGCAATTGTTAAGTTAAATAAATTTCATTATGTCACTGATGACATGAAATAGACACTGTCTATCTATATCTAACTCTTGAATTTTGTATGCACCTGTCTATCTATATCTAAACTCTTGAATTTTGTTATGACACCTGTCTATCTATATCTAAACCCTCTTGAATTTTTTATGACACCTGTCTATCTATTATCTAAACTCTTGAATTTTTTATGACACCTGTCTAGTTAAACTTTGAATTTTGTTATGCACCTGTCTAGTTAAACTTATGTATTTTGTTATGCACCTGTCTAGTTAAACTTATGTATTGTGTTATGACACCTGTCTAGTTAAACTTATGCATTTTGTTATGACACCTGTCTAGTTAAACTTATGTATTGTGTTATGACACCTGTCTAGTTAAACTTATGTATTGTGTTATGACACCTGTCTAGTTAAACTTATGTATTTTGTTATGACACCTGTCTAGTTAAACTTATGTATTTTGTTATGCCACCTGTCTAGTTAAACTTATGTATTGTGTTATGACACCTGTCTAGTTAAACTTATGCATTTTGTTATGGCACCTGTCTAGTTAAACTTATGTATTGTGTTATGACACCTGTCTAGTTAAACTTATGCATTTTGTTATGGCACCTGTCTAGTTAAACTTATTTATTGTGTTATGACAATCCAACAAATATCTTTGATTTTATTGTATTTTATAAGAGGGCATAAGAGAAAGCGAAGCTGATAACACGCTGCACGAAATGTTGAGGTTCAAGGCCAGCTTGGGCTAACACTTACCGGAGTGTACACGGTATGTAGTTGGACTACAGGTAATCCTGATCTTTTACTTGTGGATCTAAGTTACAAGTACCTCTGAAGTCGGAGTAAGGTTCACCTTAACGGCGAGGACACTGGTGATAAAGAAGGCAAGCCTTCAAGCAAAAAACCAGTCAGATGCGTCATATTAGACACCATGAAACATCTGAAGTCGGAAGAAGACACGCCTGTATGGCGAGGGACACTGACAATAATGAAAGCACACCTTCACGCAAAAATCAGTTAGAAGCGCCATGACTACGCCGGAATTCACAGCTTGCAAACACAGGAAGAAAGAGTGGGGGTCTCTGTGGTTAAGTGGTCAAGCCCTTTGCCGTGTGAGTCGAAGGTCGTGGGTTCGATTCCGGACCGCGCCATTCTGTTCACAAGTGCAGTTTTTCCAGAGACCCATAGGATTGTTGCTGGAGCTACGGAGTTCGTGCTTTGTGCAATACTCTCGGCGGGTGGCGTGCCATTTCTGCGGAGAGGGACAGAGCCGTATGGGGTAAACACCCGGTGCAATGAAGTCAATCCTTCGGCTTTTAAACCCTTTAAAAAGGAGACTACGACTGAATTCCTTGCAGACAATGAAGAAACAATAGTTTAACTAAGAAATTCGCTGAGAAGAAAAGGTACGAGTACAATTGCTGGTTACATCTTCTTCTTCTTCTTCTTTTATCGTCACACTGTTACCAGGTTGTTGCCCAGTGTCATGGTATTCTGTTTTTGTCTTGAGCTGTTCTGGTGACTTGGGTGATTGTTATTTTTGCACTTTGACAGAATTCTGCTATGCCATCTAATCATCTTTTTCGTGGTCTTCCTCTCGCCTTCTTTCCTGATGTTCTGTTGTAGAAGACTGTAAAATGTGGAGTTTGAATGTATTTTTATTAAGTTGCCAAACCACTTCATTCTTTGTTTCTCAATATAATTCAAGCTAGGTTCTGTGCCAACCTTCTTTCTTATGCTGGTGTTGGTGACTCTGTCTTTTCTGGTGTTTGTAACTTGTCAAAGGCACTGCATTTCACATCGAGTTATTTTTGCGACTGCGCTTTGCTCATTGTCCATGTTTGGCTCTGGTAGCACAAAGTTGATTTGAAAATGCTGTTAATAATCTGTTGTTTTGCTGTCAGTGAGATTGTGAGAGTATGTTAGTTACATATATGTTAGTTGATGTTCCGGTTGAATAATAATCAATTCCCTGACAAGGTTATTACGCATTTTATTCACACAAGAAAGGACGTCATATAACATGACTTGTAGAAACTAGTGTTGAACGGTACAGTTATTATATTTTTTGCCAAGTGACAGGCAACTGGCAATTGTAGAATTGTATGTCACCCGTAAGTGAGATTTTAAATTGCTTAGCAAATGTCATCTAGGTGCAATCATGCTTTCACAGAGTTCATGTTACGTTCCTGTCAAGCACAAGAACGATATTTTAATGTAGATTTTACATCCGGATTTCGTCCGTGTTTCCGGGGCTTGTAAGGGGAGCAAAGAATAGTAAGAATGCTACCTACAAGGCACGTCGAAAGAGGCAACTGAGGTATAGGCCTAGGAAAGCTAACCTAAGAAATAAAAAGCGTCGTAGAAATCGGATGTACTGGCCTACATGTAGACGCATAACTAGCACAATGTACAATCGCTCTTAGGCTCGGATAACATACAAATTACAATGAGTGGTTAACAAGGGGAGTATTGAGAAAAGAAGGGGACATCCGGATTTGAAGTCTGCTATGTCGTTACAATTTATAAATACAGTGATATCCAAAGCGGTGGTCGCTGGGTGCTATGGCGCATATTTTGTACTGTTTTACTTCGTTGGCTTTAGCGATAATCTGAATTTCCAAGAAAAATAGCATTCACGAATAATAGTATTTTTCAGTTGTTCATTAGCAAACTATTTTTTCTTAATTTAAACATTTAGTCAGGATTAAGTCTTCATCTGCTATTATTATCGCTGTTGTTATTTAGTATTTTTTATCTTTTCTAACGAATTGTGTCCGGGCAGCGGCTTTCCAGCCTGTTTTTCTAGATTTTTAACTGTCAAAAGCTCACTTTCATGTTCAAATTGAACATGGGACCTACGTTTTATCGTCCGTCTCTGATAGAACCAGGAACTCGATCTCACCTACACTGAGATCAGGGATCTCAGGAAAAATTCCCTGATGGATCTTTTCCGATGGAAAATGAAAATTGATACAAATATCTTCACCATCTTCAAAATTACATCTGGACCCTCGTGGGTGCTACGGAGCTCCTGCACTGCCACTGAGGTCTTACTGTGTAAGAAAGATATCGGGACACACATGGCTACTAACCGAAGTGCAATGATGATAATCCTATCAATCATATCTTCTTCTTCTTTGTGTTCGTTCTTTACACCAATTTTAATCACTCTTTGTGATATGTTTGATCTTTGCCAAGAACTGTATACGTTGCAATTGGTTTGGTAGGTCCCTAAACGCATAGACTTCTACACGGTTAGGACATATGCATCCGATTTCAGCCAAACCTCCTTAGTCGCCTCTTACGACATGCATGGCAGGTAACTGTGGTTCTATTCTTTACACCCCAAATTTGGGCCCCGGTAACCACTCGGGCGTATCAATCATATTAGTATTATTATTATTATTGCAACTATAACTGGATCACTGTGCCTCAACAGTCATCGGTCATATGCTCCCTAATATATATAAATGTTAGAAAGCACTGATGTAAATGAAAATGAAAATCGTGGCTTATCCTTTACAGTTAGGACGTAGCCATCAACCACAGTAAGCGAGTTTTAGGCACCACTTATACGTTCAGTAGTTTGCCATTGCTTTCTGAACGTTAAGGTCTATTTTAACTTTTGTAAAAATCCCTCGAAACGAATTTGCTTCCCAAACTTCCCACCGGGAATTTGAACCAGGTACGTTTGGGTTTGTGATCGAGCTCACTACCACTTGAGCTACAGTTGCTCACTGATGTAAATGCTTTGCAAATGTCAGGGAAATGATGTCAGGAAACTGAACATCGTACAGTAGTCATGATGTCGGAATGTAACATCAAGTGAGAGAAGGGAAGTAACTGAAGATGTACATCAAACAAACATCAAGATTTGTTCTGGGATTACAAGAATCATGTACTTTGGTATGAGAGAGCTCTATACAAGCGTTGTTGTAGATTTATCTTCCTTGTTTCTTTGATTGATGGATAGGAGCATCAACATTCCACTTCGATGGATTACCATATGTGTCCCTATCTCTTTCTTACATATGAATGTCTCAGCGGCGGTGCACGAGCTCAGCAGCACCGGTGAGGATACCCGATGTAATGTTGAAGATTAAGCAAATTTTTGGTAAGAATTTTTATTTTAATCTTTTTATGTATTAAGCAGGGGCAGCGGCTGTGCAGACTACACGTCATGATTTTCAACAGTCAAAGACAATGTTACATGATCACATTGAAGACGAGACCTACTTTTTATCTCCCGTAACCGATAGGAGTAGAAACTCGATCTCACCTACTTCTTCTTCGAGCGCTCAATATCGACCACGTGTTAACCAATCTGTGGATTTGTATGTGATTTGAGTCTAAGAGCGATTGTACGTTATGCGTGAAAGTTATACGCAAACAAGTAGGCCAGCATTTCCGATTTCTGCGATACTTTTACTAGGTAGCTTCCTGTTTCTACATCAGTCGCCTCTTACGACATGCCTTGTAGGTCGCATTGGTACTATTCTTTGTTTCCCTTGTTGACCCCGGCAACACACGAGCGATCTCACCTACATGACATACATTATCTCTCGAGAAATATCCCGATAGTTGAGTCTTCTTGAGAAACTGTCGGACTATTCCGGGAAGGAATTAGAAGCGAGAGGGACAGTGACACATAACTGTCAAGGCTTTGTGCTCCACAAGGAGCGGAGAGAATATAAGTCACATTAGTGATTAATAGAAACTTGGCTTTCTACTTATTAGATTAGTTGTTATCTTTGTCAAGAAAGTTGTTTTAACAACAATTTAGATATTGAACACAATTTCTAATTTAAGATAAATTTAAATGTTAATGGTGGCTTCTGTGGCTTAGGGATAGTGACATTGTCTATTACCGACGTTCTGAGTTCGAATCACGCTGCGGACAGTTTGGTTGCAAATTGTTTCTCGTGGATTTTTACAAAAGGAGGATGGCATCACCCTTCAGAAAGCAATGGCAAACTACTGAACGGAATAATGCCTAGAAAAATCACGAACAGCGTTAAAAAGATGTGGTTGGTTCGCAAAGTCCTGTAAAGGAAATGCAATTAAAAAAAGTGTAAATGTACAAATGCAACTACATTGGTAGCAACATAGACACAGAAGGGAAACAAACAAAGATGTCAAGATAAGAATACATAAGAAGCAAGGAGAAACCTTATTGCATTGAGTAAGATATGGAAGTCAAAGGAGATCAAAACAAACACAAATCTGGGAATCTATCAATCAAATGTGAAGTCAGTACTGTTCTATGGCTAGGAAACAAGGAGGACAACAAAGAAACCACCAGAAAACTACAGACCTTCATAAATGGATGCTTACGTAGAATAGTTTGGACACCTGACCAGGATGCCCTGGTATCGCCTACCCCAGAGCTACACAAAAAGTATAATGAGTACAAGGCAAGAGGAAAACCACGCAAAAGATGGGGAGATGGCATCAAGAACAGCCTTACGAACATGAATATCAGCTTACAAAGTGCCTTAAAACAAGCACACACAAGATCACTACGTTTCACCCCAACACTTCTATAAAGAAGTCAATGGTGGAAGAGAAGAACAAGCACACACAAGATCACTACGTTTCACCCCAACACTTCTTAAAGAAGTCAATGGTGGAAAAAAGAAGAAACAAACACACAAAAGAATCACTACGTTTCACCCCGGCAACACTTCTATAAAGAAGTAAATGGTGGAAGAGAAGAAGAAGAATATAATGACTGAGATGGTATGATAAGATTACGAACGAAGAACTCAGAGAAAGAACTAAGCAGATACCAGTGGAGAAAGAGCACAGGAAGAGATTGGCGATGGATAGGACACACATTGAAAAGACCGACCGGAAGTTTTGCAAGACAGGCATTGTTTTGGAACCCGCAGGAAAGAGGAGTAGGGGAAGGCCTAGACATACCTGGAGAGAGAGCTGGGGCTGATATTAAAAGGATATGTAAAACATGAAACAAATTGGAAGGGATGACAGGAGAGAGGAAGAGCTTGAAGAAGTTTGTTGAAGACCTGTGTTCCGTTGGGAGTTGAAAGATGAAGGAGAAAAATGTAACAGTTACAAAAGACAATTCATAGAAAAAAACATTACAAATGAAATCGATTTTTGACAGTTTTTAGCCGGAAATTACTCTGAACGTCAGTGTGTGTTCAAACCGAAAGATCATCAAATAAAATCGGATTGTAGTACACAATCGAATCAAATCTATGCTAACGAATGATTCACACAGTCGATCGAACGAAAGACTGGAAGTGTTTTATGTGTTTTATCCGTAACAAAAGTTTTTCTTATTTTTGCATTAAAAAAAACCCCAAACAACTGATTGCCATTTTCTAATTGTTATTGTTATTGAATACGGAAATGCTTTTTTAATAGGTTTGATTTTAGTTTGTTACTTGCAGAATTTTCTTTCTGATCAAATTAATTTGGATAGTTTCAAAGTTGACACATTTGATAGTAGTCAATACGAACATTTGCGAGCTGCAGTCCGTTTGAAATCAATCTACGCGATTAGTGATTAGAAGGATTTTTGATTGATTGATTGATAGGACCATCCTCATAGTACTTCGGTGAGTAACCATATTTGCTCCGATATCTTCCTTAAATAGGAAGATCTCTACTGCAGTGCACGAACTCCGTAGCACCGGCAAGGAGTCCTTCAGCCGTGTAATTTTGAAGCTGGTTAGTTAGTTTTTAGGACTTTTTTTTACATTCTTTTCTAATGATTTTCCCGGCACTTTTCAGCCTGCTCTTTTCGATTTTGAGCTGCCAAAGATTCTTTACCTGCTCAAATTGAACACGGGAGCTATGTTTTATCGTCCCTAGGAAAAATATCCAGATGTCTCCACGAGGGAACGAACCTGGTACCTTTAGGCATGAGAGACGAGTACCTAGCCTCTACGCCACAGTGTACCTAGCCTCTACGCCACAGTGACACCTAGCCTCTACGCCACAGTGTACCTAGCCTCTACGCCACAGTGTACACCTAGCCTCTACGCCACAGTGTACCTAGCTCTACGCACAGTGACACCTAGCCTCTACGCCACAGTGACACCTAGCCTCTACGCTACAGTGACACCTAGCCTCTACGCTACAGTGACACCTAGCCTCTACGCTACAGTGACACCTAGCCTCTACGCCACAGTGTACCTATCCTATACGACAGGGTTTACGGACTAGCCTCTGCACAGTGACACCTAGCCTCTACGTTATAACAGAATTGAAGTCGATAGCCTGCCTAGCTACAGTGAAACTAGCCTCTACGACTACAGAATATAGAAGGGTTTATGGATGAACCTGCCTGCAATGTGAAACTAATATACAGTTTATAACAGAATATAGAAGGGTTTATGGATGAGCCTATCTGAAATGTGAAACTAATATACAGTTTATAACAGAATATAGAAGGGTTTATGGATGAGCCTGTCTGAAATGTGAAACTAATATACAGTTTATAAAAGAATATAGAAGGGTTTATGGATGAGCCTGCCTGAAATGTGAAACTAATATACAGTTTATAAAAGAATATAGAAGGGTTTATGGATGAGCCTGCCTGAAATGTGAAACTAATATACAGTTTATAACAGAATATAGAAGGGTTTATAGATGAGCCTGTCTGAAATGTGAAACTAATATACAGTTTATAAAAGAATATAGAAGGGTTTATGGATGAGCCTACCTGCAATGTGAAACTAATATACAGTTTATAAAAGAATATAGAAGGGTTTATGGATGAGTCTGCCTGAAATGTGAAACTAATATACAGTTTATAAAAGAATATAGAAGGGTTTATGGATGAGCCTGCCTGCAATGTGAAACTAATATACAGTTTATAAAAGAATATAGAAGGGTTTATGGATGAGCCTGTCTGAAATGTGAAACTAATATACAGTTTATAAAAGAATATAGAAGGGTTTATGGATGAGCCTGCCTGAAATGTGAAACTAATATACAGTTTATAAAAGAATATAGAAGGGTAATAGTAAATTGTAAAAATTTATGTATGTATAAAGAAGAATATAATCTGTTTCTTTTCATAGTGGCTTAGTGGTATATGTGACAAGAAGTGGACGGGGGTATCTGCATCTAAGGTGGAGGGGATATCTGCATCTAAAGTGGAGGGGATATCTGCATCTAAAGTGGTTCAGTTTTTGCATTACGTTCCGAAGTTCGTGAGTTTGAATCCGAACCTCAGAGCACATACTGCAAGACTGTCAGTTGTTAGCAGGTCTGAGAAACGAAACCTGACCCGATAACACAGAGTTTCGAGAGAAGCTGTACGGGCGGACGGAGCACTAAAAAACAGCAGAATTCATGAGAAAATTTGGTACATCGGTCTAGGCGGGGATCGAGAGATAGGGAGAGAGAGAGAGAGAATCCGAAACGCGACGTTCTGTTCATAAGTGCATCTTTTTCCAGAGACCACTAGAATGTTGCCGGATATACGGAGTTTCTGATTTGCACAATATTCTCGACAGGTGGCGTGCCACTTCTGTTTGAGAGTGACCGAGCTATATGGGGTAAAACAGTGCAAGAAAGTCAACCCTTCGGGTTGAGACTTTTAACGTAGAAAGAAGATTTAAGTAAAATCATAAAAAAACATTTAAATAATTTAAAGTTGATAAAAGTAGCAAATTATCTTTAAAAAATGACATGAACATTTACCAGGACTGATAGAAAGTGTAAAATAATAACGTATAAATTGCAAACATTTATCAACTGGTGTCTGCGCAGAATAGAGGGACTGAGGTGGTATGATAAGGTCACAAATGAGGAACTTATGGAGAGTACAAGACAAGATTCAAGTGAACGAGCAGGTTTTAAAAAGACGCTGGGGTTGGATAGGACACATTTTGCGAAAACCTGAGGGGATATGACAAAACGGGTCTTTTCCTGGAACCCGCAGGGAAACAAAAGAAGTGTTGGCATATAATTACATGTAGACGAGATTTGGAGGCAGAGATCAACAATATAAAGAAAAGCTGGAAGGAGCTGCAGGAGATAGCGAGAGATAGGAAGACTTGGCATGAGTTGGTTTAGGGCCTATGTCCCAATCCGGGTTTAAAAGGTAAGAGAGAGAGAGAGAGAGAGAGAGAGATAGAAGTGTGTATAATAATCTACGAGGGGAAGTCAATAAGTAAGCCACAAATGGCTGTAGACAAATAACTAAACATGATAACAACTTGAAACCAGTTTATTTTTATACATACATTGTTCCTTTATTTCTCAACATAATTTCCACCAACATTGATGCACTTATCCCATCGCTTTATCAATCCTCCCGAACCGGCTGCATAGAACTGCGGGCTCTGTTTTCTAAACCACGTTTTCACTTCACATTCAACTTCGGCGTCATTCACGAATTGTCTCCCGCCAAGGTGGGTTTTCAGTGGACCAAAGAGGTGGAAATCGCTATGGGCTAAGTCGGGACTGTAAGGTGGAAGTTCTAGAACTTCCCACCTTAGTTGGTTAATTTTCTCCTGAGTTAATCGAGCCCTATGTGGTCTGGTATTGTCATGAAGAAGCAACACTCCTCTAGTCAGCAACCCTGGACGTTTTTTCGAATTGCATCATGAAACATCGATAGAACTTCACAGTATCATTCGGAATTCACATTGTCACCTTTCTTCATGAAATTGGTTAAAAGCACTCCCTGACAATCCCAGAACACTGTCAACATAACCTTCCCTGCTGATGGCGTAACCTTGAATTTTTGGACACAAGGCGAAGAAGGATGTATCCACTGCATTGAAGCACGCTTTGATTCGGGCTGGTAGTGATACACCCATGATTCATCCCCAGTAACAATCCTGTTCACCATCTCTTTTCCTTCATCTTCGTATCGACAGAGATGATGCAAGGACAGGCCAAATCGGTTCATTTTGTGTTCCTCTTTCAATTGTCTGGGTACCCACCTTGAGCACACTTTCTTAAATTTCAATCGATCATGCATTATGCTGTATGCTGAACAATGTGAGCACCCTATTGCAGATGCTACAGAGTCTATCGTTACTCGTCTGTCACCTCTAATCATCTCCTCCACCGGCTGCACTGATGCTTCTGTTGCAATCTCAACAGGACGACCAGGTCGGATTTCATCATCAATTTTAGAGCGTCCTTGAGAAAATTGTTCTACCCAACTATGCACCGTTTTACGGGATAAACATTTGTCAGCATAAACAGGTAGCATTTCCTTATGAATGTCCTTTGAAGGCAGTCCTTTTGCCCACAAAAAACGCACAATAGCACGTTGCTCTTTGGTTGTACTCTCCGTAAGTACAGTCGCCATTTTGTTTATGCGCTGCGCATGTGCATGAGACACATAGCGCCACCTGGCGAATGGGAATATAAAGTTGGATGTTGCTGTTACCTAATGACACTTTTAGAAAACACCAATTACATTTACCTACCATCTCACATAACTTTGTGGCTTACTTATTGACTTCCCCTCGTAGCTTTGTGAATGTCAATCTTCATTTATTGAAGGATGTCAAGCATCTAGGAACGTGCTCAGGATTCAACCCATGTCAGTTCTGCTAAATAAAAAGCCAAACTACACATCAGAAGATACTAAAGTGTATTGTACAGTGGAGGATATGGGCCACAACATAGTCTTCATAGAGGTCTCAAGTCTACTTATTTAACTAATCACTGGCAGAAAGAACGAGAAAGATGACGAGGAATCAACACTTTGAGTGTCAATGTTTGACTTCATTCTGACAGACTGTCTACAGTTCCATTACTACAGCTCCAGAACTACAGCTCCTGTACTACAGCTTCAGTACTACAACTTTAGTACTACAGCTCCAGTACTACAATTTCAGTACTACATCTTCATTTCTACAGTTCCAGTACTACAGCTCCAGTACTAAAACTCCAGTACAACAGCTCCATTATTACAGCTCTCCAGTACTACAGCTCCAGTACTGCAGCTCCGGTACTTAGTGATTGTAACGAATATTGAAATACATTTACTGACCTGGGGATTAAAAAAATAGCTTAAACTTGACTGTAATCAAATGGCCGTTGACTGCAATATAATGATTACAAACATTTGTTATATGACATGTAATTAGCGGTATAGTCTACAATGTTACGATTCAAACCATTTTTAACATGATAGAGATAAACGAGACTGCAATACTATCGATGCAGAGGTATATATATATAGTTAGTTTGTTCATTTCGTGCCAAAGGTGGTACATAGGGCAGAGGTTTTAGATCTCCACGTGATACGGTTCTTTGCTAGCAGTTGGAGATCTTGTATGGTTTATATATATATTGGCGATGTACGGAAACATATAAATCTGAGGTGGTCAGATCCGATACGATCAGATCTGGAGAAAACCGAGGTGTGGCTGCGGTAATACGTAATAAATTGGCGCTTTAGGACAAAGACACGTATGTATGGTATCACATAAGAAAGCAAAATGAATAATCAAATCGCCCGAGTGGTTACCGGGGTCCAAATTTGGGATGTAAAGAATAGAACTACTGTTATCTGCCACGCATGTTGTAAGAGGCGACTTAGGAGGTTTGGCTGAAATCGGATGCAGATGTCCTAAACATGTAGAAGTCTATGCGTTTAGGGCTTACTAAACCAAATCTGTACTGCAACGTATACACGTTCTTGGTAAAGAGCAAACATATCACAAAGAGTGATTAAAATTGGTCGTAAAGAACGAACGCGAAGAAGAATAAGAATAATCAAATCATAAAACTAACAAAAATTCAACGTTTCGGCTATAAGTCTTTGTCAAGGAACATACACACATACACAATGCATGTCAAATAAACTAAATCATTGATGCAAATAGTATGGATGACTAATGAAACTGTATTTCCACAGTTAAGGTACAGAGCGGGGCGTACTCATTCATTGAGAACGTATAACCATCGTTATGACGCTATGATGCACGGAGAAGATGGTAATTCAATAAGTGAAAATAGATAGAATCTACTGGATAGATTTTCTTGTCAAAAAAAGACAATTTAATTTGATTTATATTTTTTAAAGATTTGACGAGCATTGAAAATGTTTTGTTGGTTATATTAAGGATTAAAGCTTCTGTAAGCCGAGGCACGGCACTTTCAACCCAAGGACAAACATTGTTTTGGTTATATCACAGCATGTAAGTCAGCAAACGTAAAAATATGAATTAACTAATTTTGGAGCATTCAATAGTTGCTTACAACTTATTTAAAAAAAAGTACGACATCGGCGTCCAGTCTTGACCTATAAACTCTTCATTGCGACCTTCACATTCACAGCTCATTTACCCCATCTTCCAGTTAGGTTTAAATACGTTTTAGCGGACACCATAAAAATAGGGTGAATTCGATTCTGGTAATCGATTTTTTTAATATAACAAATCTCCAGATCACTACAGCAAGCGCTAGCCAAGTTGATATAATATCGACAGACTTGCTACAAGTTCAGGTATCGATTAGCTCCAGTCATTTCACGAATCAACAGAAAATGTTACTCTCAGTATCGCGTGCTAGCATCTCTGCGTGACGATACAGAAAATAGGCTGTGTACGAAGAAACATTATATGAATAATCCGACCAAGCAAAGACATCAAGTGAATTTAAATTATCATCCAGTAGTAGCTTCTACTGTTTAACCAAGAACTACTTGCACAGTGTCAACAAGAAAATATGAGTACCTTCATCAAAAGACGATGGAGATGGATTGTACATGGCGGATAACTCTCATGTAAACTTCACTGAGATGGACACGAGAGGGTAAAAGAAAAAAGTAGAAAATTCAAAACGTTCTAGAGGAGAACAGTAGAACAACAACTGAAAGAAATGAATCATAGCTGAAACACATTACAGAGTACAAACAGTAATAGGGAATAATTGTGCGCATTTGTTGCTGCCCTCACAAGAGGCATCACAAGCTCAAGTGAGATAGAGATAGAGATTGTCTTTGGCAGTAAAACTGTCGTATGCGTGTCCTCTTCCATATCACTCAAATTATATTACTATAATATTTCTTCCGAATTTCTCTAAATTACAAATCAAATGTCCTCCCTACACTTTCTGCCACGTTCAGTTCATCTGTCATATTCAATATCCATCATTGTTTTGTGTAACGTTTCTATGCTTATCAGGAATTCAATCCATTGTTATTGTCTTGTTCAAATCGTCGTGTATTATTTTGTATTAAAAACACTATTTTTTAAAAATCTTCTTTTTCTTATCAAACAATTTTTTTAAAAATTTGACTTCTTATTAGATAAATCTGTATGTTCTTTTCTCTGTTCATATAATTTTCATAACTTTTAAATTTGACTTCTTATTAGATAAATCTGTATGTTCTTTTCTCTGTTCATATAATTTTCATAACTTTTATTTTAAAATGTACAATCTCAAGCATTTTGTGTTTTTCTATTGATGAAATGAACATTTTTGGCATATCCTTTATACGACTTTGCCATCAACCACAGTAAACGAATCGTCGATTTTCTAGTCACCACCTATACGTTCAGTAGTTTGCCATTGCTTTCTGAAAGGTGAGGTCTTTTTTATGGTTCGTAAAAATCAATGTGGACAAATTTGAATCCAAACTGTCGGTCACGGTGTTTGAACCAGGTACACTTGGGTGAGAATCGAGCTTACTACCACTTAAGCTACAGACGCCCACTAGTAACCAACTTTGACTGATAACCAATAGTATTTATACATGTGTTTGCACGCGTGCCAAGCGGGTTCGTAGCGCGTTGGACTACGGGTGACAAGTCCTCTGTGAGTGCGGGTTCAACTCCGCGGACTGGCAGAAAAGCTACAGGTTCTCCAGATTTACGGTGTTCGTGGCACCGAACCGAAGGGTTACGATGTCCATGACACCGAGCCGAAGAGCATTCAGCAAAAGTGCTTCTGGATCTAAAAAAAAAAAAAAAAAAATACATGTGTTTGCTTGGACTGGGTGGGATGGATTAGCACAGTGCATAGGTAGTCGCTTATCGACTTTGAGATAAAAGGATTGTGGGCTCAATCCCACATTTGAGGTTTCACATGAGAGAAACGGAATTAGCACTAGTACCTCCTGCACACTAGGCCATAGAAATATGAAGGGACAGACACTTCAAACCTGAAGGTCAAAGGGACATATATTTATTCTGAGATTGAAATTACGTTAAATGCCGAACATCTTTCAGTAATATACCACCGGTACCAGGATTAAACCTTTAACTGACACATCTCTGACCGACAGTTGCCATGGTTGCATCTCATGTTTATTTGTTTATTTGTTTCATAAGAAATTTAATCTCTTTTCAACTCAAGAACGAAGCATGTTGGCTAAGTCAGGTCGCGTTGGCCATGAAATGAAAATCGTGGCATATCCTTTACAGGACGAAGCCATCGATTCCAGTAAACTAGTCGTTTATTCATATAAATAATAAAACTAAGAATTGCTTGCTGAGAGAAAGAGATCAAGGTAATGATATCTTATGCTGATGATGCTCGTCCATCACGGGTGATGATGACCACACAAATTTTCACCCAAGGGAATGTAGTTGCGCTATGTTTGTCTGTGTGTGCGTAGATGACTAGTGAGCCCGATACGGGCTTGAAATGTTCGTGTATAGTGTTGGCAAGATATACTTGCACTTGTGGGAAGTTTTACTGTTTTTCTGTTTTGACGTCTTTGCTCCATCCGTGCTGTTCTATCTGCCTCGCAGGCAGAGGAACCGTGTCGAAGAAGTGTGGGCAAGATTGATCTGTCTTGAGCAGCATTCTCCCAGTTGTTGACATCTATGCCAAAAGATTTCATCGAGTTTTTCGGTGTATCTTTGAATCGCTTTTTCTGGCCCCCCTGTGAGCGTTTACCATAAAAGAGTCATTTGCAGCTCACCATAAAAGAGTTGTTTGGGTATTCTGCAATCTGGCATTCGAGCCACATGTCCTGCCCATCTTGTCTGGGACTGCATTAAAATTGTATAGATGCTGGGGAGAGCAGCTCTTTTTAGGACCTCTGTATCTGGGATCATATCCTGCCATTTGATTTTCATTATTTTCCTAAGGCAGACTGTGTGAAAGTGTTTTAGCTTCCTTGCGTGTCTCTGATATACAGTCCAAGTTTCGCATGCGTGAAGAAGGACTGGGAGCACGACAGCTCGATATACCTTCAGTTTTTATCTTATGCTAGCTACATTTTGTACATGCACACTTTGTAATCTTACTCTTCATATTTCTCATGTCTCATGTTTTCAAGTTTCTAACTTTCTAAAAAAATAAAAGCAAAATTCCCGTATTCTTTTCAGATCTTACAGTATGAAGTGCATGTCACTTCATATTTATAAAACCCTAGTGTGCAGGGGTAGCAGAGTCAATTCCTTTCCTCACGTGTGGAACGTCAAGTGTAGGATTTAACCCATAATCATCTCGAGTCTGAGTAGATAGGAGAACGTTTAAGCTAATTCGTTCCACTTACCACCATATTATTTGGGAATATTATGCCTCTTCATCATCAAGGTGCGTATCATTTAAAGGACGTTGCTCTCTTTGCAGCACATCTGAAATTCGCTCTGTCTCTAGCCAGTTCACCCACTTCGTCGATGGTTTCTTTAATAACTTGAAGTCATCTTCTTCTTGGTCTACCTCTGCGTCCTGGGACCCTGCCCTCTAATATTGTATTATGCCTCTTATCTTACAACATTCAAATCATCTATCACATCTTGCATTTATCTATGCTTTAGTTGCCTTCTTAGTGATCCGGTCTATTGACCCCGACTTTCTGAGTTTGAATCACGTTGCGAACAGTTTGGTTGCAAATTGTTTCGCGTGGATTTTTAAAAAAGGACGATGACACCACCCGCTCAGAAAGCAATGGCAAACTGTTGAACGTAATAATGTCTAGAAAAATCATAAACAGCGTTAAAAAGCTGGGGCTGATACGCAAAGTCCTGTAAAGGATATGCAATTAACTTTATAGTTAACATTTGCTTTTCTCTTTCTTTGATCAACGACAGACGAAGTAATATCATTACCATGTCATTGATGACAATGTGATGTTTCTCGAGTTACTACAGTCTTTGAAATAAACGTTTGTGGGATCTTGACGATTATTCCTTGTTACCATTGTTCTGGGACTGTTTCTTCTTCCCATATTTTATTAAATAGTTATTGCACCTTACTAATTGCTGTATCATCTGCTAATGTGAGTATTTCTGCATTGATGTTATCATCTGCTGCCTTATTGTTTATCAGGGAATGGACATCCACCTTGACCTCAGTGAGAATACATTATTTATATACATATTCATTGTACTATTTTTAGTTGTATTGAAAACTTGTAAGATGTAGTGAATAGTACCAAAAATGTGATGTATTTGAAACGTCCCTATTACGGTTAATGGTGTAACTAGCACATCATATAGTGGTCAATGAGATGGACTGAGGTAGGAAATTGAAAAGAAAAATAATAAAACAAGTAGATATGGTTATTTTGTAGTTATGATGTATACACACATATATACAATGAGATACACAAACATACACTTAGAGATGTGTGTCGATATTGGTACAGTCCGAAAAGAACGACATACAAAATATGCACACAAGAAATTGATCATCGATCTGGATAATTGGACCTCTTGACGCTGTTAGACTTGTTGAGACAGAGATCGGAGCTCCTACGAACATTTCCGAAGTGCTATGATGATAGTCCACATATAACTGATAACTGAAACACACATACTAATAAAATACACACACATACAACGAACTACATTGTCCCACACAATTTACGTTTTCCCTAACATGTAATCTATTGTCTACACAAACAGATTACCAACAGACAGTATGCCTCAAAGAGCAATGCTACTCCGATACAATGGAGATGTTTGCCTGCCTTGCTGAAGGTTAAGGGCTCGAAACCGGACTGAGTCACGTGTACAAAAGGGCGATCCTCAAAAGGTGGACCTCAGAAATAACAGAGGCGATGAAAGGCACTGTTTATGAAGCACACACAAAAGCTCGTTCTAGAAACCTCTTCTTATCTGACGATGTGGGGGAAAACAGGATTGGATAAAAAAAAGAAAAGGAAAGTAATCTATTTTTAGCATTTCTAGCTGAGAACTTAAAGTCATCATCATTAAGTAGCTTGTACTGAGAAGAACTTTGCCAACTTAACAGTCCTTCGGAATTTCTCTCTCCCAAAGGCCACATGTCCTGCTCTGCAGCGTTCAGCTCAACCAATAGTTACATCCTGTGTCCATCTTCTCCGTGGTCTTTCTCTTCTCCTCTTCGCCCCGATGCCTCCTTCCATGATGTTCTTCTCCAGCCCTCGTGTCTCTTTATATGTCCAAAATACATACATTTTCTCCTTCTTTTTTGTAGCATCACCCAGTTTTCTTTCACTTTGATTTCTTTCTGGATAGATCTATTTGCTCTCTTCTCTGTCCATGATATGCGGAGGAACCTTCTGTAACAATCATATTCAAAAGCACATATATGTTTTTCCACTGCCTAGTTAAATAAATACCCATGATTCACACCCCCATGTTGCAACTGGGAATATGCATGCTCTTAGTATTCTGAACTTTGTTTTCCTACCAATTCCATTTCATATTTTTTTAGTTGTTTAATTTTTTTTAAAGCCATGTTTGTTCTTCTTTTTAATTTCCTGTATCCCATTGCCATCTTTTGTTAGCAGGGATGAAGGTATCAACTGAAATGATCTTTCTGATATATTTCTCTGTTGGCTAATCCCAGCTTGCCCTGGCTCATGGTTGACACCAAATCCACTGTCCACTTTGTCTACCTAGTCTCACGCAGATCTTTCTTAATAATTTGTGTTCAGGCCGACCATAAACCGGAAGAGACGTATTGATTATGGTTGACGTTGGCGACGCTAGTGTGTTTTAATGCGACATGGCTACGCCGTGAACAAACACATGTGACTGAACCAGAACGTGAACCAGAACTGGTGACCTGATCACGCCGTGAACAAACACAGTTGGTGAACAAAGCGGATTGAGATCAGCGTGTACAAGTCCATTGTTGTCCTCTGCCCGATTGTTTGACCGCAAATTCCATGTATGTTTGGACGAGTCCAACAATGGCGTATAGTGCTTTTTGTAGTTGGTGTAGGTGTCACTCTTCTTGTTGTATTTGTTAGCCTGTGTGTGTAATTTTATTCCCATTTTTGTCATTTGTTTGTTTACAAGACTGGAAAGCAAATCAGTGAGTACGTGACTTTTCATTATACAAAAATAGGAGAATTTCACGCTTTGTGCGCAGCGGATACAGCAGAAGTTCACATCCAGTAAAGGATGACGTGTCCACTGAGTCAGAGCAGATCTGCACGCATTATAGGCCCAGTTAGAAATGTAATGCGATGAACGCTCGTTACATGTACAGAAACTAGAGGAAGAATGAGAGTTATGATTGTACTCTGATGAAATTATGGTTTAGTTTAGTTTAAACAATCTCTTATTACTACAGCCATACCAAAGAGTTCAAAGGCGAAGGATTTACTTAATTGCACCGGGTTTCCCCATATGGCTCCGTTCCTGTCAGCAGAGATGACATGCCATCTCCCGAGAGCATTGCATAAAGCACGAACTCCGTAGCTTCAGCATCAATCCTATTAATCTCATGCAAAAATTGCACATGTGTCTCCGTCCAGATTTTACCCCCCAACCACAAAGGATAAAAAAGATGTGAAGAAATTTACAAGGGATTTATTGTCTCCTTCTGTATGTTATGTACAGCAGAATAAGAAGTGAATATCTTCTCATCTTTTGTATCATTTACTTGAAAAGGCCGTTTGGTTCGAAACGTTGCTGTGCATTGTTATTGTACTTTGTAAAACTACAATACTTTGTTTCTACGTGTTTCACCATTGCTATACATAGAGCGAGAAATTAAATATTTCGAACACATCAAACGACATGAGTGCCTAGAGAAGATAATTGTGGAGTGGATGGTGCCTGGAAGAAGAATGAAAGACCTAGAAGACGATGGGTGCAAGATGTCAGTGACGATCTGAGAATAACTTCTGCTGACGCTGGTCAGCTTGCACAGAACAGAGAGTTGTTCAGGACTATTGTCATGGGAGTCAAGTTCTGGAAAGTACAAGCTACTTGATGATGATGATGATGATATATAGTGTTACTGCACGCAGTCTTCCATTAAACCAATTAAAAGTTGAAAAAAAACCACAATTTGTTGGCATTTAAAATACAACACACAAAAAAATAAGATTAAAAAAAAGGAAGCAGTTTGTCAGGAAATGTGAGCTGTCCTACATATTATAAAGTAATCAATCAATGTATGCGTCGGGTGCTTGTAGGTTAAAGGTCATCGACAGCGCGTTTATATTACCTCCCTTTTTCTTTTCTGCTTATCCCACTTGGTCAAAAGGTATGATGTTTTGTTACTAAGCCAAGTGTTTGGCGTAAAGTTTAAATTTTTTTATTTTCTGATCCAGAAGCACTTGAGCTTTCGGCTCTTCGGCTCGGTGCAATGGAAGTCGTAACCCTTCGGTTTTTTTTTGTTTTGTTTTTTCCGATCCAGAAGCACTTGAGGTTTTCAGCTCTTCGGCTCGGTGCAATGGTAGTCGTAACCATTCGGTTCGGTACCACGAACACCGTAAATGTGGAGAACCTGTGGTTTTTCTGCCAGCCCGCAATATTGAACCGCACTCACAGGGGCTTACTTTTTATTTCCCGATCCAGAAGCACTTGAGCTTTCAGCTCTTCGGCTCGTGCCATGGACATCGTAACCCTTCGGTTCGGTGCCACGAACACCGTGAATCTGGGGAACCTGTGACTTTTCTACCAGCCCGCGGAATTGAACCCACACTCACAGGGGACTAGTCACCCGCAGTCCAACGCGCTACGAACACGCTGGGCAGGGGGCTTACTTAAAGAAGTTGATTGAGAAACTTGAAGCAAATCTATCTACCTTGTTTAGGTGTACTTATGCAGGGAAGTGTTGTGGGAAGCTTAAGTTCTTGAAACTTTGCCAACAGTCTTACATACGGGTTTGTGAGTTTACCTGAGTCTCTGTATTGTATTGCCGTTGTTTCTGCTTTTTAAAGCCACCTTCTTGTTTATAAATAAGTTCCTTCAGCGTGTTCGTAGCGCGATAGACGACTGGTGACAAGCTCCCTGTCAGAACGGTTCAATTCCGTGGGTTGGCAGAACAGCCACAGGTTCTCCAGATTTATTGTGTTCGTTGCACCGAACAGAAGGGTTACGATGTCCATGGCACCGAGCCGAAGAGCTGAAAGCTCAAGTGCTTTTGGATCGAAAAAAAAACTGTTGTATGTACAAAATGATAGTGTACCAGACTTCAGTATAATAAATTAGATTATAAATGCTTACAATTACCCGTCTGTAGAAATGTGTGCCCTGTTGAAAAATATGTGTACACTTTGGATGTGACTGTCCAACATGCTGAAGAAGCCTAGCTGGAGCGCAAAATTAATACTTGTCGCAAACCACACAGATTACAAAGAGTGGTTGATTAAAAAAACCGCAAAAACAACCCACATAAATAAAAGTAGTGATAAAACACATTCTTTCAAGACATCTGATGCTGTCTTAAATTCATCATCTTATTCTGCTGTCATGTCAAGATTTCCACAGAGACATCAGTTGCCTTCATGAAGCCATTGTGATCCACAGTGACATCGTCAATCTGGGCAAGATATATGAATGCGTTCATTAACTGTATGAAACGTACATGCACCAGTTCTATTGATAAGTATTCACACTTTTATAAAGGCGGACATTTTCCATCTTCAGTGGTAAAAGTTATCAAGTCTTCATGTACACTTTCTTGCACTTCTATAACTGTCTGCAAGACTTCGATGGTTCTTGGAGTGATCTTCTCTCGTCTCAAAAGCTTCATTGAGTTCTTCTTTCGTTCTTATGCCACTAACACGTATCTGGTATATAGATCTAAATTGATTTAGTAGCTGTCAATGAGTTGAAACATATTCGAATATTGAATATATTTTGTTCTAATCTACTTTGTCGAAGGTCTTTTTAGGATATAAAAATGTTATATTTTGTTGGTAATGGTAATCGACTACTCTTTCATTTAATTGATGTAATATGAACAAGGCATCCGTGTATCGAAGTCTTTTTTTTTCGAAAACCTATCTGGACATAATTCAGCTGTGATTCAACCAAGAGTTTATTCTGTTTCCGTTTATTTTTGCACATAATTTATTTATGTAACTTAGTATGGGTGTGAAGCATGGACATTTAACAAGGCAGTGGAAAACATACATGTGTTGTTGAATATAAGTGTTACATAAAAGTCGTCCGTAAATCATGGCAAGGGAAGGGAGAAAATAGATCTACCCAGAAAGAAATATATACAAGAAAACTGGCTGATGCTACAAATAAGAATGAGAAACTTGGAGAAGTATTTTTGACATATAAAGAGACAAGAAAGGTTGGAGACCATTATGGAAGAGGACATCCCGGCAAAGAGGAGAAGAGGATGACCACGGAGAAGGTGGATTGAGGTTTAACTCATGATTTGAGCATAAGGGCTGCAGAGGCGGACACCTGGCTTATGAGAGAGAGAAGAAAGAGAGAGAGAGAAAGAGAGAAATACCGAAGGACTATTATGGCGGCAAAGTTCTGCTCATGAAAAACTACTTGACGATGAACTTAGTAAAAAAATACAGGGAGTTTTGTCTCTTGGTGTGCAACAATGTTTTTGTTCAACCGGTAACTCATTCAGCTCGTTGGTTATAACAGCAGTTTTGTGGGAATCAGCAATTTGAAGTTGAGCTTCTGAGAAGTCTGGGGTTGGGAGGGAAGGGTCATGGTTCTTGTGTTCCATTTTCCTAGCTTTAAATCTACATAAATGTTAAGGACTACTGGATTCTTCACAAGGAATTAAAATTAATTCTTATTGCTAATGTTTGTTGGTATACACGCTTTGATATGATCACACACACAAACACTCGCTCTTATGTTGAAATTGGCCGTGCCCTTAATCATTTACCTAACAATTTAAAGATATGGCTATTTCATTTTCTTATTTCTTGGTGTGTTAATTGTTGTTGTGCATTTGTTGAAAGTTCACTCTAAACTCCAGACAACACCCACTGAAGTATGCAAACCGAGACGAGATATCGCCTTACTGTCTGAGGGCCGTCGAGCTTAAGCGGACGGTAGCTGTCTAGTGAGACGTGAGGATCTCTTCCACGGTCGAAAGAATCCCATGTCGATTTGCTCTACGTCAGTTTAGTAGTAAGACATTAAACCGGTAACTGCTGCTTCACGTGGTGCGTCCCCGCTGTTAGATAGTGCTGGAGATGCCTCTCCTAGCCGTAGGCCAGTAGAATATGGATAACTTGTTGCTGCCCAGCAGTAGGTTATCTATCTCCACGCATCTGATGTTGCCAAGGAAAGTGCAATAGCTAATACTTCCTGGCATCAGAGCCGTCCCAAGAATTGCCAACTCTAGATTGTAGACAGTGCGGAATTGCCAAATCTAGATTGTAGACAGTGCGGAATTGCCAACACTAGATTGTAGACAGTGCGGAATTGCCAACTCTAGATTGTAGACTGTGCGGAATTGCCTTAGGGACTTCATCACCGAATATGTTCTTGGGGTTGACTCTCGAAACCTTTCCAACGATTAGGTATAACCATAAAGCAGAGGCATATTCAATCAGTTGAATATGCTTCAACTGATTGAATCTGGAAGTATGCGTGTGGAATGGGTGAACATCATTCGGAGATCACATCTCAAGAAAATGACTTGGCTGTACACGCCTGGACATGCTGGAGTGCGGAGTAATGAGCGTGCTGACTCTCTTGCAAACAGTGCCCCGACTCAAGTGGGCAGAAGCATGGACAGAGCCGATATCATCAATGCGGTACGCTCTCAATTGTGTGACATGGGCGGGTCTCAGACACTGGAACGAGTTCGAGAATTAAGCGTTAAGTTTGGACATGCCAGACAGTGTCGTCTTCGTGGTAGAGAGAAGATATAGTAATCAACTTCTCATGGGTACTGTGAGCAAATGGACTTTGGGATGGCTGCTGCAACGGAGGACAGAGCACGAATGGGAATGCCCAATGTGCCATGACGTCGATCGCATAACATAACATAACATAACATAAAGCAGAGGTTGTTTTAAATCAGAGTTTTCCTTCTCCTAGATAGGCTACCTTTCAACGAGTCTTATCTGCACGAAGCTGCTGATTTTCTGATGTCAGATACCCTTCATTCGCCCCTTGTTATGTTTAAGAACAATTCCGCCAGAAGCTGGGCTTGTCTGTCAGAGGCGGCTTGAGAGCATTTTTGTTATATATGTAACTGTCATTACATATAACTGTTTTGTTATATATAACAATGGAGAGGATGGATTCAGGATGTAACTGATGGTTTGAACATGACGGCTGCAAAGGCGGGACATCTGGCCTATGAGAGAGCGAGAGCGAAATTCGGAAGGATTGTCGGGGTGGCAAAGTTGTGCTCATGACAAGTTATTTGATGATAGTAACTGTCACGTGATAAACTATGTTAAGAAGCAAATTATTTTCCGATTGTCAATTCTCTGTTTAAAGTCTATTCTCTGACTGGCCATTCTTTGCTTAAGTCTATTCTCTGTTTAAGTCTATTCTCTGACTATCATTCTCTGTTTAAGTCTATTCTCTGACTATCATTCTCTGTTTAAGTCTATTCTCTAACTGTCATTCTCTGTTTAAGTCTATTCTCTGACTATCATTCTCTGTTTAAGTCTATTCTCTGACTAGCATTCTCTGTTTAAGTCTATTCTCTGACTATCATTCTCTGTTTAAGTCTATTCTCTGACTGTCATTCTCTGTTTAAGTTTATTCTCTGACTATCATTCTCTGTTTAAGTCTATTCTCTGACTATCATTCTCTGTTTAAGTCTATTCTCTGACTGTCATTCTCTGTTTGAGTTTATTCTCTAACTGTCATTCTCTGTTTAAGTTTATTCTCTGACTGTCATTCTCTGTTTAAGTTTATTCTCTAACTGTCATTCTCTGTTTAAGTCTATTCTCTGACTGTCATTCTCTGTTTAAGTCTATTCTCTGACTATCATTCTCTGTTTAAGTCTATTCTCTGACTGTCCATTCTCTGTTTAAGTCTATTCTCTGACTGTCCATTCTCTGTTTAAGTCTATTCTCTAACTGTTATTCTCTGTTTAAGTCTATTCTCTGACAAAGTTGGAGAATTAAATAACACAACAATCCTGTTGTCTACACAGTATTAGCAAACTCATAGCGACTTTCACAAACTGTACAAATAAATAGGCAGATGAATACAACAAGAAAGACGTCTCACAAGTTCGCAAACTGTACAAATAAATATAGGCAGATGAATACAACAAGAAAGACGTCTCACAAGTTCGCAAACTTGCTCCGCTGAAAAGAACAAATAGTATCCTGGGAACACGAATGCGAATGCGGAACTTGAGACAGAACATGTAGAATATCAGCGGAACCATAGGCTCACACTGGGTGAATGGGAAGGGGGGAGAGTATAGTGAGGCAGTCAGAATCGCAAGAAGGTGAACAATCAGTGACTTTTTAAAAATATGGAGAAAGAAATATGAAACGAAAAGCGAGAAGGGTATGAATGATAAATACGAGAAGGAAGGTAAAGACAATTGGGACAGGATGTTATGTCGGTAAAGTGTGTGTAAATCTGGTTTTAGGCCTGCTCTCCAGGCAGGGATTTGTTTCTTAAACAATTGCTAGGAAATGATATTGCTATGTGTTCTTCGCTTACCCTAGCATACATCATCATTATCAGGTGTCGTGCCGTCTGGCATTGGCGATCATGGATCTCCACAAATCTTTGTCTTTGGTGTTTGCTATCGTCTTAGATATTGACGCTCTTCCATGCCATGAAGTCCGGCTATCCAAAATTTTCTCTCTCTCTCCCTGTTCCTCTCTCTCGTCTAACCTCGATTTTATCGGTTGTCCGAAAAATGATGACTGCCTCTTTCTTATATTGATGATACGATTTCTCTGTGTCTTGACCTCATTAAAAACCACGTTAGTCATTTTAGCAGTCCATGGAATTCTCATCATTCTTCTGTAAAACATCAATGTGACCCTGAGCGGTTTTTCAGTCCATGGAATTCTCATCATTCTTCTGTAAAACATCAATGTGACCCTGAGCGGTTTTTCAGTCCATGGAATTCTCATCATTCTTCTGTAAAACATCAATGTGACCCTGAGCGGTTTTTCAGTCCATGGAATTCTCATCATTCTTCTGTAAAACATCAATGTGACCCTGAGCGGTTTTTCAGTCCATGGAATTCTCATCATTCTTCTGTAAAACATCAATGTGACCCTGAGCGGTTTTTCAGTCCATGGAATTCTCATCATTCTTCTGTAAAACATCAATGTGACCCTGAGCGGTTTTTCAGTCCATGGAATTCTCATCATTCTTCTGTAAAACATCAATGTGACCCTGAGTGGTTTTTCGGTCTGTTCGTTTATTATCCATGATCCGCATCCGTATGTCAGTATTGATTTTATGTAGTACTTATATTACTCGCATTCTAATCTCAAGCGACAATGACTTCTTCTTCTCTTCCATCATTTACTTTTTTATAGACGTGTTGGGGAAGGAAGGAAGGAGGGGGCAGGGCGACGTAGTTATCTTGTGTATGCTTGTTTTAAGGCACTTTGTAAGCTGATATTCATTTTTGTAAGGCTGTTCTTGATGTCGTCGCTCCATCTTTTGCGTGGTCGACAATGATTAGTTGCATATAATGCTTCTCATTTTCTGGAACGATGTTTTCAACCCTCGAATACATCTTCTCTTAAACCATTGCTTCATAAATATGTCAGCTTGTTACTAGAAGTATTTTCCCTATACATGAAAGGATAGACAGACAACTGTGTTTCAGTCTATGATCTAGCATTACCTGTCAGACCTTCAAAAGGTTGGACATGGTGAACGAAGCTATCATTCTAGAAGTTCTCTTCTTGTCTAGCCGCTTATGTCGTGAAGCGCCTCAGGATGCATACCGTATACGTTATTTTGTGTTTTTGCAGCATTTGTTGTAAGCCATAATGTGGTAATATTTCTGTGATCTTGTCTATTCATCTATTTCTTGACCTTTACGTACTCTTAACCCTTTCGTTGCTACATACTTTCTGAAGGCTGAGATAAAAATAGCTACTCTTTGTTTCTAGGTCCCAAACGTAAATGTACGCATATATCAGTGACAGTAGCAATGTATAACGTGTTAACACGTCTTTAGCCCACAGAGGAGAGATAATAACAGACGTGTTAATGCGTCTTTAGAAGTGAATGGGAAAAACGTATATATACGTCCTTAGCAGCTAAAGGGTTAAAACGCAGACTAACAATGTCATGGATATTACTGTTGTTACTGCCTGTAGTACCGCTTGTTATGGCGGTGTAGGACAGGTTGGACGTGAGCCTGCGGAATTTAATGGCTACATGGCTAGTACAGTCGCCGCGAAGCTGTTCATGTTAGGATTTTTTATTTATGCCCACAGCAGAAAAAATCATTGGCCTTACCGTGAATTGTACACGGGTTTCCCGCATAAGGGCCGCTCTCTAATCCATTCGGCCAGTATGGAATCTATGAGGAAGGAAACTCATTCACTGGGTTTTTATTTTTCTGCTTCTTTTTATTAATTTTGGGCTTCTTCATTTACTTAATTTTCTATTCTTCTTCATCATCTTCTTCTTTTTCATAGTCGTGTTCTTTTTCTTCTTTTTTTTTTTTTTATCTTCCTCTTCTTTCTTATCTTTTCTTCTTATATTTCTTCCTGTCATCTCTCTTCTTCTTCGTTTGTACAAAACAGATTTGTTTATTTACGCTGTGCAGTAGTTTATAGCAAGGCTGCGTTATCTGTACATTTCGGCTCGACATACCTCTTTACAAAACAGAAAGTGTGTGGCTGGGTTTGTCTTCTCTCTGAGATTCTAAATAGCTTAGTTATATTGCATGGAGCGGTGTGTTACCGGAGACCAGTATTTAAAAGTAGAGTTTTGTATTTTTTTTTAGCTCGTGTTCTGTTGACCATACCTGACAGAAACTCATGTAGCGTCTTCTCAATCACAGCTTGAGATTAAGTGTGTGTTTGGTAGGACCATCATCATTGCAATTTGGGGAGTAACCATATGTGATCCGATCACTTTCTAACACAGAAAGATCTCAGCGGCAGTGCACGAACTCCGTAACACCGACGAGGGTTTAGATTTAATTTGAAAGATGATTAAAATATTTTGTAGGAATTTAAAAAAAAGATCTTTTAATGAATTTTTCTCGAGCAGCTGCTTTCCAGCCTGTTATTGTTCGATTTTGAACTGCTATTGATTCTTTTACGTGCTAAACTTGAATACGGGACTTACGGGTTTTATCGTCCGTCTCTGACAGGACTAGGAGCCCGACCTCACCTACACTGAGATCGTGATCTCTGAAAAAATGTCTGGTTGCTCCACAAGAAGCAAACTAAATACCTTTGAAACGAGAGGTGAGAACCTAATCTCTATACCACAAAGACATCCCCACCCCCTCCCAACAACATGAGAAACAACAATGAACAAAACGTGGGCTTCACGCAAGCTAAAATATAAATAAGACATTCACTACAAAAGAGTTTCTTTTCTGAATAGATATGATTAGACATTACATGTGAATTTTAGTGTTCTGATACAGACAAAGACTTAGTCTTCCCACTTGTCTAAAGATACATGAATGCTAAACGACTGTATGGATCTATCATCAAATAGATTGTCCTGAACAGAACTTTGTCCCCCAACAGTCCTTTGGAATATTTATTTCTAAAAGGCTAAATGTCCCGCTTCTTCAGTCGTCATGCTCAAATCATCAGTTACATTATGAATCCATCTTCTCCGTGGTTTTACTTTTCTCCTCTTTGCAGAGAAACCTCCTTCCATAATGATCTTTTCCAACCTGTCGTGTCTTTTTTATATGTCCAAAATACTTCATTTTCTCATTCTTATTTATAGCATCATCCAGTTTTATTTGATTTTGAGTTATTTCTGGATATATCTATTTGCATTCATTACACCTTAATTATAGTGTCCGGGTACGGGCAGTTTCCCGTATTTCCACCTGTATATACATGTTAAACGAGAATAGGTATAACATCTTAATTACTGTGTCACAGTGCAGATAGTTCCCAGTTTCCCCCCCTGTCCAAGACTACATGCAGACGAGAACAGACATTAAACAAAAAAAAGACAAAAGATATAAAATAAAAAATACGATTATGGGTACAACATATAATCAAGTAATTATAACATTTAATCCTGTCTATTAAATATCACAATAAAGAAACACAATAATTTCGGACATCAAAGAGAACCAAGATTATGTTCACTGATAAAACACGATATAAAGCACACCCAACTCTAAATAACTAGATCACACAACTGACTGGGGATTCTCTGACCTAGATCAGAGAAGGGGGCTGGAAAATATAGAGGTTTGATAGAACATTGCAAGGTGTCGTAAGGACTAGGGTAAGTGGTTCGAGTCCCGTGTTTGTCTATTTGTTTTTTCGAAGCTCTTAATACCTGTACCTGTTTATTTGTTGATCATATTCGTTACTTCCGTTGCTTCCTCTGGGGTTCTTGTAAAAAACTCCTTGTGCTCAAGCTTTTTGACAATTTTACTCAATTCTGTGAGTCTAGGGTTATTTATTGATGAAAAATATTCATAATATTGATATTCCTTATTGTTAAACTTAACTTGTTGCATAATATAACTTCGATTTAGCATTTTGTGTTGATTTTAAAATGAATTCATCTATATACAACAATACTGGAATCGAGGTCACGTGGTATAACTGTGGTCTGATATCCCATAATTCTTACCTGAGTCCGAAGTCCCATACTCTTATAGTTGGCTCTGTATAAAGTCACCAAGAATTATCATAAATAATTAATACATATGAAAGCCATGATCTCTCAAGCACTGGTTTGTTGGTTGTTATATAACAGTCAGGAATACGTCTAAACCATCTCATGTGAAAAGAATTGAGATTTCTGGTCTGTTGAGATCATTTAATTTTGCCAGTGAACAAGCCACAAGGGCTTCCGGAAATAACAAATTACACATCACAAGATTCGAACTACAAACCATTATTTCTTACATCACCAACGTCTAACCCTACAGATGAGAGTTTTAGAGAATCCAACCAACGTCTAACCCTACAGATGAGAGTTTTAGAGAATCCAACCAACGTCTAACCCTACAGATGAGAGTTTTAGAGAATCCAACCAACGTCTAACCCTACAGATGAGAGTTTTAGAGAACCCAACCAGCTGTCTAACCCTACAGACGAGAGTTTTAGAAAACCCAACCAGCTGTCTAACCATACAGATGAGAGTTTTAGAGAATCCAACCAGCTGTCTAACCCTACAGATGAGAGTTTTAGAGAACCCAACCAGCTGTCTAACCCTACAGATGAGAGTTTTAAAGAACCCAACCAATGTCTAACCCTACAGACGAGAGTTTTAGAGAACCCAACCAGCTGTCTAACCCTACAGATGAGAGTTTTAGAGAATCCAACCAGCTGTCTAACCCTACAGATGAGAGTTTTAGAGAACCCATCCAATGTCTAACCCTACAGATGAGAGTTTTAGAGAACCCAACCAGCTGTCTAACCCTACAGATGAGAGTTTTAAAGAACCCATCCAATGTCTAACCCTACAGATGAGAGTTTTAAAGAACCCATCCAATGTCTAACCCTACAGATGAGAGTTTTAGAGAACCCAACCAGCTGTCTAACCCTACAGATGAGAGTTTTAAAGAACCCATCCAATGTCTAACTACAGATGAGAGTTTAAGAACCCATCCAATGTCTAACCTCTACAGATGGAGTTTTAGAGAACTCCAACCAGCTGTCTAACCTACAGATGAGAGTTTTAGAGAACCAACCAATGTCTAACCCTACAGGGTGAGAGTTTTAGAGAATCCAACCAGCTGTCTAACCCTACAGATGAGAGTTTTAGAGAACCCAACCAGCTGTCTAACCCTACAGATGAGAGTTTTAGAGAACCCAACCAATGTCTAACCCTACAGATGAGAGTTTTAAAGAACCCATCCAATGTCTAACCCTACAGATGAGAGTTTTAAAGAACCCAACCAATGTCTAACCCTACAGATGAGAGTTTTAGAGAACCCAACCAATGTCTAACCCTACAGATGAGAGTTTTAGAGAACCCAACCAGCTGTCTAACCTACAGATGAGAGTTTTAAGCCCACCAATGTCTAACCCTACAGATGAGAGTTTTAGAGAACCCAACCAGCTGTCTAACCCTACAGATGAGAGTTTTAAGAACCCAACCATGTCTAACCCTACAGATGAGAGTTTTAGAGAACCCAACCACTGTCTAACCCTACAGATGAGAGTTTTAGAGACAAGCTCTACCCTAGACGAAGACCAAGCTGTCTAACCCTACAGATAGAGTTTTAAAGACCCAACCAGCTGTCTAACCCTACAGATGAGAGTTTTAAAGAACCAACGCAATGTCTAACCTACAGATGAGAGTTTAGAGAACCCAACCAGCTGTCTAACCCTACAGATGAAGTTTAAGAACCAACCAATGTCTAACCCTACAGATGGAGTTTTAGAGAACCAACCAGCTGTCTAACCCTACAGACGAGGTTTTAAGAACAACCAATGTCTAACCTCAGATGAGAGTTTTAAGACCCAACCAGCTGTCTAACCCTACAGACGAGGTTTAAACCCAACCACTGTCTAACCCTACAGATGAGGTTTAAGAACCCAACCAGTTCTAACTCAAGAAGGTTTCATACCAAGAGAAGTGTCTTACCCACAACATGAAATGCTTAACTAAGTAAATTCTAGCTTCCGACATATGTTCTCCAAACTATTGAAACAATAAGAAACTGTCACAACAGAATTTCTCCAGAATTGAGTAACATGAAGAAAACTAGTCACAAAAGAGATGAAGTGTCTACGCAGAATGCTGGGGGTAACAAGAAGAGACCTGTTGAGAAATGAAGACATCAGGAAAAAAGTGGGTACAACATCAGTACTGAACTTCATCAAGAAACAACAAATTAAATGGTTCAGCCACATAAGCAACAGACAGTGCACCTCAAAAGCAATGTTGCTCCGATACAATGTATACAAAGCAAAAGGCCGGTCACGAAAAAGGTGGACTTCAGAAATAGCAAATGTGACGAAAGACACTTTTTATAAAGCGCACACAAAGGCTCCTTCTAGAAATCTCTTCATATTCTGACGCTGCGAGACAAAACAGGTTTATAGAAAAGAAACTGATGCATTTGATATGTGGATATATAGAAGAATAGGCAGAGTTGCATGGACAGAAAAACAGACAAATAAACAAGTTTTAGAAAACTAGGCATGAAGAAACAATTATTAAGAGAAATAAAATTCAGACAAGTAAAGTATTTTGGGCCCATAAAAGACATGACACCATGATAAAACATTTACTAGAGGGGAAAGTTGAGGGGGAAAGAGCAAGAGAAAGACCGAGAGATAAGTGGGAGGAAACTTTAAGAAATGGACAGGTTACAGTCTGGCAGTGTGCAACACCAAGGGAAAGACAGAGGATGCTGGAGATTCATTGCAGCCAACCTTCGATGTGGAGACGGCACCTGATGATGATGAGAAAAGAAAGAAAGATTTTATCTGTTATTTTCATGGACTTTTCTTCTCAGTACGGAAATTCAAATACTGTTTTGCCAATGCTCCTGTTTATCTCAGTTTTCAGTGGAGGCTTTCATAGATAGTTGAGCACAGGTATATACAATTATGGACAACTTCAGATTGTTGCTGGAGACTAAGATTTATGTGTTTAGCTAACATCATGTACCATCACATTGGTTTTATTTAAACTGATGGCAAGTCCGAAGCCCCTCTCTCTCTCTCTTGTTTGTCCCGTGCTTGTCTATTTGTTTCTTCGGAAGCTCCTAATACCTGTATCCTGTTTATTTGTTGATCATATTCGTTACTTCCGTTGCTTCCTCTGGGGTTCTTGATAAAAAAACTCCGTGTGTTCTCTCTCTCTCTGCACGTAGAAATAACAATTACAAAATCTAAAAGTAAGATACGAAAACAACGTAGTAAAAGGTGGATTTGTGGCATTATATGTTTTGAAATATAATATAGATAACGATGAAGAATACCCATTGAGCTTCTCAAAACTCTTAGTGACTTCAATGTAAGATTGCAAGACATAATGGACTATATATAAGGATTGAAAGTTGCTATAAAAAAGATCAGGTACTAGAGGCAAGGGAAGACCACTAAAAATATGGATATAACAATATCAAGACCGCACTAAATAAACACGGATATAACACATCAAGGGCTACTCATATGACCCTGGAACACAAATTAAAGCTTCCACCCTTACTCTTAACGGCAAGAGTGGACAACCAATTCCATCATCCACCTGGGAAAAGACAATAGACAATTGAAAGTTGCTGCAAGTATACATATATAGTGTGGGCGTCTGTGGATTTAACGGTAGTGGGCTCGATCACAACCCACAAGCGCCTTTTTCTAGCATCGCGGAGGGCAGTTTGGAAGCACATTTTTCCGTCAATTTTTACGAACGGTAAGAGTAGACCTCACCGTTCAGAAATCAATTGTGCACAATTGAACGTGTAAGTGGTACATATAAAATCAACATATAAAGGACATGCCACGATTTTCATTATATTGATGGATGCTATATTTGTTCGTTTTGTTTGCTTTCATATTTATTAAACATTGTTAACCATATTTTGTAATCTGCGTGATACGAATGTAAGTACAATGCAATGCGCACACATGCGGCCTCAACATAATGTAGAACATGCCCATTCATACTTCGACCAAGTTTATATTTGTTTATGATCTCTGTGTAAGAGTTTGCAATATTTTACCTTGTGCCAATTATTAGAACTCGTACGCTCGGCTTCCTGCACATCTATCTGCTGCTGTCACATTTGAACGTGGGTAGTTTTTCCAGAACGTTAATTTAAATCATAGAGGTCATCTTGATCTTTAAAAAATCGCCCGTGTGTTGTCGGTTCTCTCTAGGGGAGCAAAGAATAGTGACACTGCGATCTACAAGGCATGTTGTAAGAGGCGACTGAGGTAGGGGCCTAGGGAGGCTACCCTAGTAAATAAAAAACGTCGAAGAAATCGGATGTACTTGCCTACTTGTAGGCGCACAACTGGCACAAAGTACAATCGCTCTTAGGCTTAGATCACATACAAGTTTAAAAGAGTGGTTAACAAGTGGTCGATATGGAGCGTTCGAAAAGAAGTAAAACTTGTAGGCGCATAACTGGCACAACGTACAATCACTCTTAGGCTTGGATCATATACAAATCTCAAAGAGTGGTTAACAAGGGGTCGATGCGGAGCGTTAGAAGAAGAAGAAGAAGAAGAAAGTAGAAGTTCTAAAATAATAGTGTTAATGGAAAGGATTGACTTGATTGGTTTCCCCATATGTCTCTATTTCTCTCGGCAGAAATTGTACACCAACATCTGATAGTGTTGCACAAAACATAAACTATGCAAACCAACATCTGATAGTGTTGCATAAAGTATAAACTATGTACTGTAACACCAGCAACAATCCTAGAGATGTCACGAAAAATTGTACATATAATTCTGTCGGATTCGAACCCCCAACATTGAGAACGACAGGCAAATGTCTTAATCACTTCGCCTTTGAGAACCCCCACCATTTCCTATACACTATATAATAAGCGAAGCAGTATTCTAACTGCGATGGGGACTGTACTAGCAGTTTAAGAAAATTCACTGTGTACCGTGTCTTAGTAATAGTAGAACATACATACACACACGCACACTCTCAACCCATTCACACTCACGCGCAAACATATGTGTATATTTCCTTTCCGTTCCCAATGGAAAACAGGGCTCATTAGCATCAAATAGATTGTCCTGAGCAGAATTTTGCCACCCCAACAGTCCTCCGGAAGTTCTCTCTCATAGGCCAGATGTCCTGCCTCTGCAGCCGTCATGTTCAAACCATCAGTTACATCCTGAATCCATCTTCTCCGTGGTTTTCCTCTTTTTCTCTTTGCCGGTATGCCCCCTTCCATGATGGTCTTCTCCAGACCTTCATGTCTTTTATATGTCCAAAATATCTCAATTTTTCTTTCTTATTTGTAGCATCAGCCAGTTGTCTTTGATTTTGAGCTTTATATTAAATCAGGGCTGTAAATTATTATTATTATTTATATTATATATGGAAAGAAAAGGAAGAGATAGCAGGAGAGAGGTTGGAAGAGCTTTGTTGAAGGCCTGTGCTCCGTTGGGAGTTAAAAGGTGAAGATAGTGTAGTGCACACTTGATCGTGGTCAAAGGGTGGAGCTTTCATAGAGCCAATCTCTCTCTCTCTGCGATCTCGGCCTAGACTGATGAACCAACTTTTATCATGAATTTTACGTTGCTTTTAGTGACTCCGTCCCCCAGTACATCTTGCCGCGGAGCTCAGTGTTATCGGACCAAGTTTCTTTTCTTAGGGCTGCGAACCGCTGGCAGTCTTGCAGTATATAGAGCTAATCAATAGGCAACTAAACAAAATAAAAAAGTTCCGATCAGCTCTCGTTCATAAGAACGACGATGCTTGGAATTCTTACATGTTTAAAGCGTAACTGAGTACCACCCGCTGAGGCACTAACGGGTAGGGCCCAACACTGATAAAAACAAAGATATCATATCTGATTAGTCAAAGAGGAAATTGTCACATCTGACTCATGTGTGTATAGTCAGACACGTAAAACAAATACAAATATAGTCAGGCCTTAAAACAAATACTTGGATTCTTCGCAAGGAGTTAATCCTTATTTTTCATGTTTGTTGGTCTACACCCGTGTTTCCCAACGTAGGGCCCACGCCCCATCTGGGGGCAATTTGATTGTTAAGGGGGTATTTTGATTGTTAAGAGGGGGCAATAAATACTTGAATTTCAGTTCTCCGTTATATGTTTTGAAAATTTACTTACTGTGTTTCCTCAACAATTTCCTAGTGATTTCTTCCTGAAACCTATCACTCAAGTTTTTTGAGTGAACAATTCAATTTTTGAAAATTAAAAATTATGTATATGTTACATAGGGGGCATACGAATTTTAGAAATGCTTAGGTGGGGCATGGCACACACAAAAAGTTGGGAAACACTGGTCTACACGGTCTGATATATACAAGGTGTTTGTAAAGTTTCAAAGCACTTTATATGTAGGTCAGCTTGAAAATGAAGTACATGACGTCATCAAAAATCTTCTAAAACAAAATAGTGAAATTAGTCACACTAGTTACTGCTATGGTATACTGTTGTTCTTGGTAAACTAAAAGAAAAATGAAATATTCATTATAGCAGATGTTGGAAATATCCGCCACGGGCTTCAAGACATGTCTGTACATGTTTCTTCATATTGTCAAATATTCTTTCTTCAGTTGAAAACACCATTATGGTTTGAGTGAACAGAATTACCCCAGCAGACAACAGTCATTTATTGCATATTGCACCACAATTGACTATGGAACACATTTTTTATGACGTCATGTACTTTGTTTTTCACATTTGTTCTACATATAAAGTGTTGTGAGACTTTACAAACACTCGGTATAACCAAAACAAAGTTCGTCCATAGGTTGAAAGTCTACCTCGGTTTAAAGAGTCTTTAATGTCCTACATATCAAACAAACAAACAAATATACAGCTTCATACAACCACATATACTTTCTCTCTCTCTCTCTCTCTTTCTCTCTCTCTGCTTTTCTCTTAAACACAGTATAAGTACACAGTTAATATACAAAAATACATTCCAATGGAGGTAGTATGTTCTTTAAAAAAAATCAATATCACGGACTTCAAAATATGCTTGCGAGAGTTATCTCAAGAGAAATGATTCGTGACGATCAACAAACCTGGAAGATGAACTCTGAACCCGACCTCCAAATCTGTATAATGACGTCATTAAATTCTGCTTAAACATTAGACAGGGATCGCTGAAGACATTTTACGTTTATTTTAACCGCTATATTTCAAATTTGTTATTGAAAAACCAGAGAACTCGCGTTTTGCTATACAACGCACAGTCAGACATTCTCGTTTAGTGTTGTGTATAACTAACTCATACACTGTGCTATCTGTTATAATTGTCGGAGTCGGTTGAGAATTAGTTTAGAACAGCGGTTCTTAACCTGAGATCAGGCCCGACTGCCCAGCGTGTTCGTAGCGCGTTGGACTACGGGTGACAAGCTCCCTGTGAGCGTAGGATCAATTCCACGAGCTGGCAGAAAAGCCACTGGTTTTCCAGATTTACGGTGTTCGTGGCACCGAACCGAAGGTTACGATGTCCATGGCACCGAGCTGAAGAGCTGAAAGCTCACGTGCTTCTGGATCGGAAGAAAGCCCAAAAACCTTTGATCAGCTGACTCCTGGGAGTCCACGACCTACTTTCAGGTGGTCGCAAAGATTAGTGTTAGAAGATTTTTTAAATTAAAAATTATTTGTTTGTTATGTACGTTATTACAGCTTCTTCAAGCCGAGACAGGCTGTCTTAAGTACGAGCCTTTTATTAGTTTAATCAGATCGTATAGGGCGCAATACCAGGCGTCATGACTTTCGCCTGAATTCACAGAAGGCGTTCGAGAGTAGAAGCAGAAGAAGAAGATCGTATAGGTAAACAAACATGAAAATATAAGAATGAAATTCCGTACAGAGAATCCAAAGTACTGACATTTTCAGAGAAAAAAATAAATAAATAAAACGATGTGAAGAAACTAGAACGTTGTATTTTTCTTAGTTAGTAAAATGTGTATATTTGCCAGGTACCTTTACCCATTTAAACATTATTATTGTTATTATTTATTATTATATTTCTCTCATTCCGTTATTCTTTAAATAGGGACTGCAAGCAATTTCTCCATACAGCTCTATCCTTGACAACTTGTTAAATCTCCTCCTGGAATAGAGCTCGATATTCCTCATCTATCTCAGTAAAGATTTTTTAAGATTTCCTTATGATATCCTTGCTTTCTTGAAGCCTTTGCACATTCACTGGGTCTCATTAAAACATAAAAAAATAAGAAACAATTACTTATCTTATCTTATCTTAACCACATTTGCCGTGAAGCGACGTGGGGAGAGTTAGTTTCCTATCTTGTGCCAGGTGTGTTGTGCTTGACGTTGTCAGTCCATGCTTTCGCATGGAATCTGAGATGTTATCTATCCATCGTGTTCTTGGCCTGCCTCGTGCTCTGCGTCCTGAGTGTCGATTATTGGAGGCACGTGATGGTAGTAAATGTGGTTCCATTCTCATTAGATGGCCGAACCACTTGAATCTTTGCTTCTCGATGTACTGTATGCATCGAGATTACTATAATAATTTTTTTACTATCTTCAAAATTGCATCAAGAGACTTGCCGGTTTAATGGAGTTCTTGCACTGCCCGCTGAAATCTTCCTTTGTAAGAAAGAGATCGGAGCACACATGGTTATTCACTGAAGTGCAATGATGATGGTTCTATCAATCAATAAAACATATACCAATGTTAGTATTTCAGAAGAAACACTATTAAAAATAAGCATAGATATCTTCAAATGTATTGCCTGGCGCTCGAGGGGTTGTCGGGGCCCAAATTTGGTTGTAAAGAATAGAACCACAGTTACCTGCCACGCATGTCGTAAGAGGCGACAGGAGGTTGGCCGTGGGGCTAGCTACCCCACACCGTAAAAACACAAGATGGCTACAGAACGGAGAGCGAACCGAGTAAACGCTGGCTGAAACCAGACACATCACCGAAGGATAAGCACCAGAGCTCCAAATGGTGCTAAAGATGTGACCTAAAACACACTAGATGCTAAGGCTGCATGAATCAGATTTCCACATAGAATAGAATGTATGGGGAGATCTGGTACATCGGTGTGGGCGGTGATCGAGAGAGAGAGAGAGAGAGAGAAATGTATTGCCGGTTTCGGGATAAGAATTGAAGTTGTTTTGCGGTTGTATACTGGCTTAACATCCCTTGTCTCATTCCTGCAAGTAGTACCAGCGTGTTCGTTGCGCGTTGTAATGCGGGAGACTAGCCCCCTGTGAGTGCGGGTTCAATTCCGCGGGCTGGCAGAAAAGCCACAGGTTCCCAGATTCACGGTGTTCGTGGCACCGAACCGAAGGGTTACGATGTCCATGGCACCGAGCCGAAGAACTGAAAGCTCAAGTGCTTCTGGATCGGGGAAAAAAAGTAAGCCCCTGTGAGTGCGGTTAAATTTTGCGGGCTGCCAGAAAAGCCACAGGTTCCCTAGATTCACGGTGTTCGTAGCACCAAACCGAAGGGTTACGATGTCCATGGCACGAGCCAAAGAGCTGAAAGCTCAAGTGCTTCTGGATCGGAAAAAAAAACATGAGTCAAAACTAACTGATTATAATTTAACGTAACCGGTGGGGCACATAAATAAGGTTGTACACTGCAGCGTTTGTAAGAAATAATTCGATATAACTCTACAGAACCCGACATTTCTGAATCTGACTGATAGAAAAATCATCACCGCATTACGGTGAGTAACCATGTGTGCTCAATCTCTTTCTTACACAGGAAGATCTCAGCTGCAGCGCACGTACTCTATAACACTGGCGAGGGTCCCCCATGTCATTTTGAAGATGGTAAATTATTCTATAAAGAAACTAAGGGGCCCTTAATTTAAGGTTGAAGTGAATAAATAAGTTTGGTCACTCCGGTGTTTGAAATATTCTTCTTCTTCTGCGATCAACTTTTGCTATGCGACTACTCTAGTATGTGTCATAAACAGGACGGTGCGCTTGAGGTCTTCACCGGTTCCCCATAGTTTGTCTTGTAGTGTTGTTTCTGTTGGCCAGATCTCCAATCTCTCACTAGGGCAGTCTTGCAGGATGTGCTCTGGGGACTGCTTTGGTGCTCCACAGGTGCAGGCTGCCGATTCCCTGAGACCCATTCTGTGGAGGTGTGCTCTGAGACTGCAATGTCCCGTTGTAAGTCTGAAGACTGTGGTCTGTGCTTTTCTGTTTAGTGTACTGTCGTGCTCTGGGTTGTATCCTCCATTTGTTTTTCTCGTTTGAAATATTAATATCTGACTGTTTTTTTGTTTTTCCGATCCAGAAGCACTTGAGCTTTTCAGCTCTTCGGCTCGGTGTCATGGACATCGTAACCTTCGGTTCGGTGCCACGAACACCGTAAATCTGGGAATCTGTGGCTTTTTCTGCCATCCCGCGGAATTGAACCCGCACACAGAGGGATAGTCACCCGTAGTCAACGCGCTACGAACACGCTGGGCAGACGGGCCATTTTTGACTGTAAAACGAACCATTTATTTTATTATAAAATATCTATTTAAATATAAGGTTGAAGTGATCTTGTACGGATATCTTATTTAAAAAAAAATAAAAAAATAAAAGGAAAACAAAAAAAAAGACATTTATTCTTATTATATCTAGCATTACCGTTTTCCAGCTTTTGGAAACTGCTGTTTCTTGAGTTGTATTTGTGAAATAACACACGCTGTCCTTGACACATGCTAGATAGTTTAAAACAAAACAGGTAATTCTTTTAGTGATTATCTCGCTTGTATATTGTTTATATCGTTATGCGTGAGTATTCTTAATTGTTTTTAAGGTAAACAGATTGGGAAAGTTTGCGGTGTATGTCATCGTTCTCTTCGATGACATCGTCAATTAGTTCTCCCTTATAAATGATGAAATAAAGGAAAGAAGTTTGCCAGGACAAGGTACATGATTGATGATTGATTGATAGGACAATCATCATTGCACTTTGGTGAGTAACCTAGTGTGCTCCGAGAAAGGATCCTCCCTCAATTCTTTACACATTTCTTTCAACTCCTAATGGAGCACGTCTTCAACAAACTTCCTCCATATCTTCCTCTCTCCTGCTATCCCTTCAATTCTTTCCATGTTTTACCTACCCTTTAAAATCAGCCCCAGCTCTATTCTCCCGGTATGTCTAGGTCTTCACCTACTCCTCTTTCCCTGAGGGTTCCAAAACAGTGCCTGTCTTGATATACCTATACGTACCTACCTATACGTACTAGATAGATATCATCAGGAATGAGGACACTTTCCACCCCGCACAAATGACATTACTATCTAGAGCTACGTTAGGAAAGATGCATGACGATTGTGACAATCTTAGCATATTTTAGTACCTCGCTATATGTTACAGTACGGATACCGCAGGAGAACATATTATTATTATTATTACCGCAGGAGAACATACGTGTACTGTTTAGACAGTGCATGTGAAATACATTATGTTTTTCTCAAGTCATTGACGCGTGTAGGGTCTACGAGTGCCAGGCATAAAAGATGTGTTTAACACGCAAGTTCTCTACACATCAACCTTTGTGTTGATGGTCAGCTATGTATATTTACACACTTGCTGCAAAAGTCTGGTTAAGTTGTTGTCGTCATGCAGATCCTAATGTTCTACGGAGTTCGTGCACGGCCGATGAGCTCTTCCTGTGTAAGAAAGAAATCGAAGCACACATGGTCACTCACCGAAGTGTAATGATGATGGTCCCAACAATCAATCAATCAATCATTCTATCTTGCGATATACTTTCTAGGTCTTTACGTGGTCTACCAAATATTTTGTTTAACTCTCAAATTTTAATTTTTGTTGTTTCATGTTGACTCTACCTTGCCGATTCCAGAACAAGTCTCCTCCTGCTATATTATTTGTTGGTTCTTTTAATGTATGTCCTGAAGTGGATTGAATTAGAATTGATGATATAATTCCAAATTGGCAACTCAGTCTTGTGCATATGTTGACATACATCTTTAACTGCATATTAATTCGGTCATAACTGGACCAGGTGTCATTATCTGACTGTGACAACTATGACTAGCTGAATTATCTTCTCCTTGTTTAAACCTGATTTGTCTAGTTTCTTCTTGCAAATCAACAACACTTGTCGCCGAGAGGTTACGGGGTCCAAATATGGGGGGTGAAGAATAGAACCACTGTTACCTGCCACGCATGTCGTATGAGGCGACTAAGGAGGTTTCGCTGAAATCGGATGCACGTGTCCTAAACCTGTACAAGTCTATGCGTTTAGGGGTCTACCAAACCAATGTGCAACGTATACACGTTCTTGGCAAAGATCGAACATATCACAAAGAGTTATTAAAATTGGTGGTAAAGAACAAACGCAAAGAAGAAGAAGAAGAAGAAGACTTGCTAGAAGATTGGGAAGAAGATATCTAATTGTTCAGTTGATAATTCTTGTCATTATTTATTTTTATAGAGAACTCAATTTGTCTGAAGTGGAAGAACGTCACTTTCAACCTAAGAGAAAGTCATGTTGTTTGGTTATATCATGTTGTCTTGACCATGCAACACAAGTTAGTAAAAATGAACTTCCCGAGAGTCCTGTCAAGTTATTCTTCTTTTCTCTCTCTCTCTCTCTCTCTCTCTCTTCTCTCTCTCTCTCTCTCTCTCTCTCTCTCTCCCTCTCTCTCTCTCTCTCTCTCTCTCTCTCCTCTCTCTCTCTCCTCTCTCTCTCTCTCTCCCTCTCTCTCTCTCTCTCTCTCTCTCTCTTCTCTCTCTCTCTCTCCTCTCTCTCCTCTCTCTCTCTCTCTCTCTCTCTCTCTCTCCCTCTCTCTCTCTCTCTCTCTCTCCCTCTCCTCTCTCTCTTCTCTCTCCTCTCTCTCTCTCTCTCTCTCTCTCTCTCTCCTCTCTCTCTCTCTCTCTCTCTCTCTCTCTCCCTCTCTCTCGATCTCTCTCTCCTCTCCTCGATCGTTCTTAAGCCGTTATCATTCGATTGTGATATATAAACAGCCAAACATCAGAACGGAATGTACGTGCACAGTCTTCAGTACCAATTGGAGCTCAAGTGCTTATCTTTCGGTGGTTTGTTCGGTTTCAACCAGCGTTTACTGGGTTCGCTTTCCGTTAGCCTTTTTGCTGTCTCCAGCCAAAAACTCAGCAGTTTGCTATTTCTTTCAGAACAGCGACCCATAGACGACCTGCCCTCCCGGGCTGATGAGCGTCATTTGCCCAGTCTGATACCCGTCTGATACCCGTCTTGTTAATGGACTGCTTGGTTCGCCTGCCGTGCTATTCTTCATTTGATTCTATTAGTTTTGTTAGTGTTGATGGTTTTCTATAAGATTAAAATGTCTTTCAAACAATTTTTGTTTTCTATGAGACTAAAACGTCTTTAAGCCGAGGCATGATCGTTCGAATCTAAGAACTTGTCTTGTTTTGCTTATAGCAGGTCGCGTTGACCAACAGCATAAAAATACGCATAAATTACTTACAGATAATTACGGCCATACTTTTTGCTTGTTTCTGTTCTTTTTCATGGAATGAAAGTTTCCTTTAGTTGAGGAATGTTATTTCAATTTAAAAAAAAAGCTAAAAAACCCACCGAAACTTCTTTTGGTTATATTTGAGCGTGTTGCCAACAAACCTAAAAAGTGGAATTAACTCGCACAGAAAAATCAAGGTGAAACTGTTTTTATTTGTTTGCTTTCTAGAAACAAAAGACTCTTTAAACTGAGACACGCCTTTTCGATCTAAGAAGAGATTTGTTTTGGTTAGATTAGAACGTGATGGTGAAGAAGATTCGAAATAGGAATTAGCTTCTTGTGGAGAATTAATGTGAGATTATTTTGTTTATTTGCTCGTTTAATTTTCAGAGGATGAAAGCATCTTTTAATCCAAGGCACGTCCCTTAGGTTAAAATTAGTTTCTTCGAAAGGAGTTAATTCTTATTTTTCATTTTGTTGGTTTACGCGCTCTGATATAACC
Organism: Arion vulgaris; assembly: GCA_020796225.1. Lineage (NCBI taxonomy): Eukaryota > Metazoa > Mollusca > Gastropoda > Stylommatophora > Arionidae > Arion > Arion vulgaris. Next base: position 27,636,445 of record CM036764.1, read on the forward strand.
AAAACAAGTTTCGTTCTTAGGTTGAAAAGGCGTGCCTCTGCTGAAAGAGGTTTTAATTACCTACATAACAAACACAATAAATCACGCCCAATTGATCATATAAACGAATCTTTCTTTGGTTAAATAAAGGCCTGTTGGCCAGCGGACACAGGAAATAAGAATTGCCTTCTTGAGGAGAAACAAGGTGAAACTTTTGATCCAGTCTCTCTTAATATATACACCCTTCTTTAATTTGATGTTGGCATGCCGCTATAAACTTATGTAGATGGGTTGTTTCCTCACTCAAATCCGGATATTCTCAGCGATCCAGACTTAGACAAAGAAGACAGAGGGACCTATGAAGGTAATGGGAACATCAAAGAGGAATTATCCGCCTGTAATGATCGAAATGAAGGTTGTGAACGGATCTCAACAGGTGAATCTTGTATTCTACCATCACGGGGTTGACAGGAGGAGATAAGATATCTACAAAGACTGGGAAGGTCTGCCGTAAATTTTTTCTCTGATCTGACAGCTCACTAGGTGCTCAGAGAAAAGTGGCCTAGACACATATGGCAGCTCTACTTTCTTTGTAGTTTTATCTTTAACAGAACAGCGTTTAAGTGGGTTTGTTAGGACCAGACCAGCTTTAGCAGCCTCGTGTTTAAATAATGTTGAGTCCTGGTCTCTTATACACACGTACATACACATGTATTAATGTTAATTAGATGCAGGATGTACTATGTTGTCAAGCGACGTGAACGAATAGTTAGAAAAACTGTAATTTAAAACCCTCATCATGAGCAACTTTGCTGTAGCTCAGGTAACCACTATCGCCCCAGCAATGCTGCTGTAATAACCATTATTGCCCCAGCAATGTTGCCGTTAGGACCATTATCGTCGTTGCCATTGACTCTAATATACAACTGGAGAACTAGTTATAGTACACGCCCTTGCACTTGGGGTGTCCATGTGTGTTCCCAGTACCTGTCTTAAGCTGAAAGTGTCGTATCAGAGCACTTATTTAGTAGTTCCGACGCGACTCGGAATATTGTTTTAAAATTAAGAACATCTGGTGCAAGTACTCGTTTATTGGCTTTTTATATCGACTTCTGGATAAGAAGAGAAGAGGAAGACTACGGAGAAGGTGGATTCAGGATGTGATTGATATGAGCATAAAAGCTGCAGAGGTGAGATATCTGGCCTATGAGAGAGATACGTTTAGAAGGACTGTTAAAGTGATAAAGTTCTGCTTAGGACAATCTATTTGTTGAATGAAGTATTTACGCAATATACCTTATGATTATGATACAATTGTAAGCTACATTTATATTGTATTATATACTAACTTGCTGTATCTACTTACGTTCACTTACAACATATTTAGCCAGTATATCTTATATCTATAATGAATTGGCAAAGCAACATCAACTTTTAAAAGTCTAAATAAAATATGGAACTGCAAGTTATATAGTATTAAACTAAATTACGAATTTTCAATTCAAATGTTGTATCAATCCTAACATATGCTAGCGAGAGTTGGAAAATGACTAAAGATATAGAAAGTAAGTTGAATGCATTTGAAAATAGATTGCGAAAAATAATGAATATAAAATGGAATGAATTCAGGAGAAGTGATGAAATCAGAGATATGTCTGGTCAACCACTATTGACAACTGTTATAAGAAAGAGAAGATGGAGATATGTTGGACACACCTTGAGGAGAAATGATCAACGAATATCAAAGCAGGCATTGAAGTGGGATGCAAAGGGTTCAAGAAAGAGAGGTCGACCTAAGGAGGCCCTGAAACGAACTTTGCTGAGAGAGGCAGGAAATATCGGTCTCAGTTCCATGGAGGAGATTGAGCGAGTTGCCCAGGATAGAGCGGTATGGAGAAATTACTTGCAGGCCCCATGTAACGTATAACGGTACGAGAGGAATTACTATTATTATTATATATACCTATAGTCTGGTTAACCACTAGTAGTAACTGTTATAAGACATAGACGGTGGAGATGTGCTTGGGCGTACTCTGAGAAGAAAAACAATTGATAAAACAATCACAAAACAGTGACTGAAGTGTTAAAGAAGTGTGCACATTAGAAAAACCTGAAACGAACTTAACTGAAAGAGACCATAAAATTTGGATTCAATTCCATATAAGAGGTTGAACGAATTGCTCAGGATAAAGCGGTATGGGAAATTTCTTGCGTGTTCTATTTTACGTAAGTACGTGAGAAGTATAATAATAATATATACAAATGAACCGTCAACTAATGTAATCGAATAAAAAGGGGAAACACTTGATTCAAAGTTATGGCAAATAGTAAAATTAATCAAATGAACAAAACATGATTTAATAACTTTACAAGAAGGAATAGATGCATTGAAAACTGGATCAGAATCTCCAACGAATAAATAAAGTACAGTCTGTACCTCAAGCGGTAGGGAGTTCTATCACAAAACCAATCACAGTGGCAGATAGTTATTTTGTTGGATGCATTATCAGTAGTTGTATCACAAAGATGTCTTAGTAGTACAGACGTAAGCAAGATCAGAGAAACATTTGACTGAAATATTTCATCATTTAATAAGAAGTGATACAATAGATCGCATCTCAATACAACAACACACATGGTAATCATGAGAACCGTTGGGAAAATAATGTGAATGCTCCAGCGGGAAAACTCTACGCCACACAGGCCCCTAAGCCACACAGGCCCCTAAGTCACAGAGATCACTAAGCCACACAGGCCCCTAAGTCACAGAGATCACTAAGCCACACAGGCCCCTAAGTCACAGAGATCACTAAGCCACACAGGCCCCTAAGTCACAGAGACCACTAAGCCACACAGGCCCCTGTCACAGAGACCACTAAGCCACAGAGACACCTAAGCCACAAAGATCCGTAAGCCACAGAGACCACTAAGCCACAGAGACCACTAAGCCACAGAGACACCTAAGCCACAGAGATCACTAAGCCACAAAGACCCCTAAGCCACAGAGATCACTAAGCCACAAAGATCCGTAAGCCACAGAGACCACTAAGCCACAAAGACCCCTAAGTCACAGAGACCACTAAGTCACAGAGTCCACTAAGCCACAGAGACCACTAAGCCACAGAGACACCCAAGTCACAGAGACATCCAAGTCACAGAGACACCCAAGTCACAGAGACATCCAAGTCACAGAGACATCCAAGTCACAGAGACATCCAAGTCACAGAGACACCCAAGTCACAGAGAAATCCAAGTCACAGAGACATCCAAGTCACAGAGGCATCCAAGTCAAAGAGACTCCAAGTCACAGAGACATCCAAGTCACAGAGACATCCAAGTCACAGAGACATCCAAGTCACAGAGACATCCAAGTCACAGAGACATCCAAGTCACAGACACATCCAAGTCAAAGAGACTCCAAGTCCTAGGCCACAGAGACCCACCAAGTCACATAGACCCCCCAAGTCACAGCGACCCCCCAAGTCACAGAGACCCCCCAAGTCACAGAGACCCTCCAAGTCACAGAGACTCCTAAGCACAGAGACTCATAGTCACAGAGACCCCCAAGTTACAGAGACCCCCCAAGTCACAGAGACTCCTAAGCTGCAGAGACTCCTAAGTCACAGAGACATCCAAGTCACAGAGACCCCCAAGTCACAGAGACCCCTAAGCCACAGAGACCCCTAAGTCACAGAGACCCCTAAGCCACAGAGACCCCCAAGCCACAGAGACCTCAACGTCACAGAGACCTCAACGTCACAGAGACCTCAACGTCACAGAGACCTCAACGTCACAGAGACCCCCTAAGCCACAGAGACATCCATGTCACAGAGACCCCTAAGTCACAGAGACATCCAAGTCACAGATACCCCTAAGTCACAGAGACCCCTAAGTCACAGAGACTCCTAAGTCATAGATACCCCTAAGTCACAGAGACCCCCCAAGTCACAGAGACCCCTAAGCCACAGACCTCTAAGCTACTGTGACAATATAAAATACACGATTAAGAAGTAGATATAACATGCCGACCACAGTACAAACAATGAATAGAAACAGTGTCAATAGCAACAAATATAACTTAGTTCTCCAAAAACATAAGCCAACACACATGTGAGATATAAAGAAAGCAATACACAAGAAGCATAAGAGATAAATAACCGAACAAATATGAAAAAGAAACGAATCTACAGAAGATATAGATAATCTGCTTAACAAACGAATCTACAGAAGATATAGATAATCTCCTTAACAAACGAATCTACAGAAGATATAGATAATCCGCTTAACAAACCAATCTACAGAAGATATAGATAATCTCCTTAACAAACGAATCTACAGAAGATATAGATAATCTCCTTAACAAACGAATCTACAGAAGATATAGATAATCTGCTTAACAAACGAATCTACAGAAGATATAGATAATCTGCTTAACAAACGAATCTACAGAAGATATAGATAATCTGCTTAACAAACGAATCTACAGAAGATATAGATAATCTCCTTAACAAACGAATCTACAGAAGATATAGATAATCTGCTTAACAAACGAATCTACAGAAGATATAGATAATCTGCTTAACAAACCAATCTACAGAAGATATAGATAATCTGCTTAACAAACGAATCTACAGAAGATATCGATAATCTCCTTAACAAACGAATCTACAGAAGATATAGATAATCTGCTTAACAAACGAATCTACAGAAGATATAGATAATCTGCTTAACAAACCAATCTACAGAAGATATAGATAATCTCCTTAACAAACGAATCTACAGAAGATATAGATAATCTGCTTAACAAACGAATCTACAGAAGATATAGATAATCTGCTTAACAAACCAATCTACAGAAGATATAGATAATCTGCTTAACAAACGAATCTACAGAAGATATAGATAATCTCCTTAACAAACGAATCTACAGAATATATAGATAATCTCCTTAACAAACGAATCTACAGAAGATATAGATAATCTGCTTAACAAACCAATCTACAGAAGATATAGATAATCTCCTTAACAAACGAATCTACAGAAGATATAGATAATCTGCTTAACAAACCAATCTACAGAAGATATTTTTTTCTGATCCAGAAGCACTCGAGCTTTTCAGCTCTTCGGCTCGGTCCCATGAACATCGTAACCATCTGTTCGATGCCACGTCCACCGTAAATCTGGAGAACATGTGGCTTTTCTGCCAGCCCGCGGAATTAAACCCGCGCTCACAGGGAGCTTGTCACCCGTCGTCCAACGCGCTACGAACACGCTGGGCAGGAGGGCCTACAGAAGATATAAATAATCTGCTTAACAAACCAATCTACAGAAGATATAAGATAATCTGCTTAACAAACCAATCTACAGAAGATATAAGATAATCTGCTTAACAAACCAATCTACAGAAGATATAAATAATCTGCTTAACAAACCAATCTACAGAAGATATAGATAATCTCCTTAACAAACGAATCTACAGAAGATATAGATAATCTGCTTAACAAACCAATCTACAGAAGATATTTTTTTCTGATCCAGAAGCACTCGAGCTTTTCAGCTCTTCGGCTCGGTCCCATGAACATCGTAACCATCTGTTCGATGCCACGTCCACCGTAAATCTGGAGAACATGTGGCTTTTCTGCCAGCCCGCGAATTAAACCTGCGCTCACAGGAGCTTGTCACCGTCGTCCAACGCTACGAACACTGGGCAGGAGGGCCTACAGAAGATATAAATAATCTGCTTAACAAACCAATCTACAGAAGATATAAGATAATCTGCTTAACAAACCAATCTACAGAAGATATAAGATAATCTGCTTAACAAACCAATCTACAGAAGATATAAATAATCTGCTTAACTAACCAATCTACAGAAGATATAGATAATCTCCTTACAACCGATCTACAGAAGTATAGATAATCTGTTAACAAACCAATCTACAGAAGATATTTTTCTGATCCCGAAGCACTCGAGCTTTTCAGCTCTTCGGCTCGGTCCCATGAACATCGTAACCATCTGTTCGATGCCACGACCACCGTAAATCTGGAGAACATGTGGCTTTTCTGCCAGCCCTGCGGAATAAGCCCGCCTCACAGGGACTTGTCACCCGTCGTCCAACGCGCTACGAACACGCTGGGCAGGAGGGCCTACAGAAGATATAAATAATCTGCTTAACAAACCAATCTACAGAAGATATAAGATAATCTGCTTAACAAACCAATCTACAGAAGATATAAATAATCTGCTTAACAAACCAATCTACAGAAGATATAAGATAATCTGCTTAACAAACCAATCTACAGAAGATATAAGATAATCTGCTTAACAAACCAATCTACAGAAGATATAAGATAATCTGCTTAACAAACCAATCTACAGAAGATATAAGATAATCTGCTTAACAAACCAATCTACAGAAGATATAAGATAATCTGCTTAACAAACCAATCTACAGAAGATATAAGATAATCTGCTTAACAAACCAATCTACAGAAGATATAAATAATCTGCTTAACAAACCAATCTACAGAAGATATAAGATAATCTGCTTAACAAACCAATCTACAGAAGATATAAGATAATCCGACAACAAACCAATCTACAGAAGATATAAATAATCAGCGCACGTTGTTATTGCTGTGATGTATTTATAATAATAAATGAGCTACAGTTTATCATAAATAGATAACAGGAAATGTCAAGCTTATGTTAAATACCAGTCCTGTACTGAGTGAACCAAACAACTGTTTTATAACTACCAAACGAAAGTTATCAAATAATATTAACTCTTGTGGGAATACTCTATATGTTTGTTATTATATGTACACATAAGATACACATCTGGTGTTTGAGAACTCTGCAATATTTGTGGTCACAGAAGTGCATTCTGAAGACTAAACGGGAGTAACCTGAAAACATAGCAGTGCATTTCTCATGGTGATAATTCAAAATACTTATTTATCTACGATATTGATAACTCATTTTATCAGTAATTTGTCTACGTGAGTACATGGATCGGGTCATTAATGAAGAAGTTATTCTTCGTTTTCTTCTAACGCTTCATATCAACCACTTGTTAACCATTCTGTGTCATTTGTATGTGATCTGAGCCTAAGAGCGATTGTACGTTGTGCCAGTTATGCGCCTACAAGTAGGCCAGCACATCTGATTTCTGCAAAGTTTTTATTTACTGGGGTAGCTTCCTAGGTTCTACATCAGTCGCCTCTTACGACATGCCTAGTAGATCACAGTGTTACTATTCGTTGCTTTCCTTGTGGGCCCCAGCACTACACAGGTGAGAGAAGAAGTTATTCAACACATTGTAGAGAAATATTGACTGGACGATGAAGGAAAATCGATCGCGTATTAGAAAAACAACTGTTATTGTATTGAGACAAGACGACCAAAGCTTCAATTCTTTCTAGAATTATCATTCAAAACACACTTGAAGGACGGAAAAAAAATCAAGTCGTGCAGAATTACAAATAGATGGAGAACATACAAGAGGAGGCGTCCCTTATTATAAGCGATAATCTAAGAGAAAAAAATAATTTAAGATGTAGATTAAGCCATTGTTATGCGTTCCAAATCTCGTGTGTTAGAATCCAAACCGCGCCGCCGTTCTGTTCAGAGTGCATTTCCCCCAGAAACTCCTAGGATTGTTGCCGGAGCTATAAAGTTCGTGCTTTGTGCGATACTCTCGGCAGATTGTGTGCCATTTATGCTGCGAGGGACCGAGCCATATGGGGTAAAATCCGATGCAGTGAAGTCAATCATTTGAAATTAGACCCTTTACTCAGTGCGCTGTAGACAGTGTTTACTAACAATTAATGGACTCAACTCAAATAATATTCGGTGATCTATACAGTTAGAAAGAGCAAATGTGACATTAGATCATTCTCGTTGATGGTGATACCCTTCCGATGGACGTAGACATAAAACATCCCACTGTAAGATTTGGAAACAATATCATAACATTACTATGAGGTATTTTTGTCTATTTGTAGTAGAAGGGACAATCGATCTCGTCCAGTCGAGTCATCAAGTGGAGGATTGTACGACGACCTTGTATCAGTAGTGATCTCTCTCTCTTTCTCTCTCTCTCGATCGTTCTTTTTCGGCCGTTTTTATCATTCTTATTGTGATATATAAACGGCCTTTGTCATGACCGTATTTTTACTTCACATCTTCAGTACCATTTGGAGCTCTGGTGCTTGTCCTTCGGCGACGTGTCCGATTTCAACCAGCGTTTACTGGGTTCGCTCTCCGTTAGCCTTTGACTGTCCCCAGTCGACCTGCAAGGCAGCAGGTTAGTAGTGATCTAAGCCATATGAATACTAGACGAATAAGCAGTCACGGATCAAGCGGCAGAGTTACCCAAAAGGATAGGAATGATCATGAGATGTCACCAATGACACCAGTACAAAATCCAACATGTACTGCAACGGAAAAGACGAAATAAACTCTAGTCAAGGTAGAGGATTATAATTATGTAACATGTTCTATGCAGAACGTTGGTATTATTACAGCCCGCTGGAAATGCTCTCAATGTTTAGCCAGTCCTAACGCCTTATTTATCGTCAGGCTAAATGTTTCTTCAATGACTTATTTTCATCGTTTTCTTGGTCATCTCTTATATCTTCTTCCGGGAAACATGCCCCTTATTACTGTTCTTTCTAAAACAATGATGTTTAATGTGAAGAAAGTGTTTCTTTCTCTCTCGCGATCACAGTTTAGACTGGTGTACCAGATTTTCCCATAAATCTCATTTATGTGAACATCTGATTCATGCAGCCTTAGCATTGGTGTGGTTTCGTCACATCTTCATCGCCATTTGGAGCTCTGGTGCTTATCCCTCGGCGATGTGTCCGGTCTCAGCCAGCGTTTACTGGGTTTGCTCTCCGTCGGCCTTTGGCTGTCCCCAGCCGACATGCAAGGCAGCAGGTTAAGAAAGTATTTCAGTTTCCATGTCTTGATTTTGTTTGCACCCCTTCCCCTTCCCTCTTACTCCCCAACCCTCTCCTTGCCTTAACGTATGGACGCTCATGGTAACGCAACGATCATTCGCTTATCGAATCGGACACAAGGGGAATGTGAGTTCAATCCCACTCGACGTTTCACACCCGAGGAAAGGAATTAACTACAACTATGACAGATCTATATTGGGGTTCCAAATTTCATATCGATATCTCAAAGTGTTTCTGAGATTCTAAGATTGAACATTTTTCATGTGAATGAAAATTACAATCGTGAGAAAAATGCTATGCAAAAAATATTTTGGACAAAATGTGAACAGAGCTTTAACTTACAAAGAAATGTCCACATAAATCACTTGTAGAACTGACAGGACATTCATCATGTATGGTTATACGTTAAATCCACTGGTAATATATGTGTCTCTCTCCTCTGTTCTCCCATGCTCTTGATTTATGTGGCGCTTTATTTAGGTCTGTACTTTTCAATGGAAGGCATGTCTCCTGGAGTACGAGGCATGATACGACCAAGACGAAGATTGCAGCAGGACATCAAAGAAATTTTAAACATGACGTTGGAGGTGGTCGGAGAACTTGTAATATAGATTTTTTCAGACGAGCTGTTATGAAAGCGATGTACGACAAAGGAGATGTTACTTGATGTGACTTTGACATATCTAATCTTCCTTTTCTTGATGTGACTTTGACATATCTAATCTTCCTTTTCTTGATGTGACTTTGACATATCTAATCTTCCTTTTCTTGATGTGACTTTGACATACTTAATCTTCCTTTTCTTGATGTGATTTTGACATACTTAATCTTCCTTTTCTTGATGTGACTTTGACATACTTAATCTTCCTTTTCTTGATGTGACTTTGACATACTTAATCTTCCTTTTCTTGATGTGACTTTGACATACTTAATCTTCCCTTTCTTGATGTGTCTTTCTTCTTCTTCTTTTGTCGTCACACTGCTACCGGGTTGTTGCCCAGTGTCGTGGTTTTCTGTTTTGTCTTGCGCTGTTCTGGTGGCTTGTGTGATTGTTATCTTTGCTCTTTCACAGGATGCTGCCACGCCATCTAACCATCTTTCCGTGGTCTTCCTCTGCCTTCTTTCCTGATGTTCTGTTGTAGAAGACTCTGTATACTGTGGAGTTTGGATGCATTCTTATTAAGTGGCCAAACCACTTCATTCTTTGTTTATCTATATAATTCAAGCACGGTTTTGTGCCAACTTTCTTTCTTATGCTGATGTTGGTGATTCTGTCTTTTTTTGTGTTGTTGGTAACTTTTCTCAGGCAACGCATTTCACATGTAGTTATTTTTGTGACTGCGCTTTGCTCAATGTCCATGTTTGGCTCTGGTAACACAAAGTAGGTATAAAAATGCTTCTTGATGTGTCTTTGACATATCTAATCTTCGTTTTCTTGATGTGACTTTGACATATCTAATCTTCCTTTTCTTGTACCTGCCCCTTCTTGGTTTGTTGCTTGAGAGCACTGCCTGCATTACAATCTGTACCACCAAAGTCCTAATTTCTTGATGACCATTTTCAAACCTGCGATTCCGCGAGTTTAAGGACAAAACGGTAAGATATGTTGCAGTCTGTACATATAATCTTGATGATAAGTTGGTTGCACTTTAAACTTTATTCTCAGCTTGAGTCCTGTTGTGTACACAAAGATTTTCCTTAGAATATTGCAATAGGTTTTGTTATTGATGCCTGTTCCTAGAGGAGAAAGGGTTTAAAAGGTTTTAAAGCCGAAGGATTGACTTCTTTGCACCGGGTTTTACCCCATATGGCTCGGTCCCCCTCTGCAGAAATGGCACGCCACCTGCCGAGAGTATTCCACAAAGCCCCGGCTTCCGTACTCCGTAGCTCCGGCAACAATCCTAGGGGTCTCTGGAAAAACTGCGCTCGTGAACAGAAGGCCGCGGTCCAGATTCGAACCCACGACCTTCGACTCGCAAGGCAAAGGGCTTAACCACTCAGCCACAGAGACCCCAAGAGAGAGCTTACCTCTATGGCATAACGAACTATAGTTCTTACGTGACACTTTGTATTTCTAAATCGATAGTGTGTCTTTGTATGTTTTCTTTACATCTGGTCTTTCTATCTTGTTGACTGATTTTAGATAGACATCCATCTTTTGTTGACAGTAGAAATCAACATCAATAATATTACATCGCATGAGCACTACAGAAGTTCATCTTGACAAACGTGACTGCCATGCTCGTTTCTATGGATTCTGGATAATAATTTCTGAACACCAATTAAGAAAAAGCAAGTTTAACTTTTTGACAAGTTATAAAAATGTTCCGGAAAAAGTCTTGTATAACCATAGCGTAATAAAACTGTAAAAAATTATGTCAGGACTTTGGATAAATTTTGCAACGATACATAATTAAATATGCATTTTTATTCAGTATTGTTCCATGGGTACCAAATAAACAAAATTCTAGAAATTCTCTTTTAAAATATCAATTATTTTTCAGAGAAAGGGTGTTGCAAGGCGTTGAAGTTTTTATTAAGTGTAAAAGTTACAACTCGTTACGTGTTACTGTTCTTCAAATATACAAAGTGAACAGAGTACAACGAAATTAAATTTTTTTTAAAAATTGTCATTGTTTAAGACATGTGTCTCCTTAATAAAAGTAGCATGTTCTTATACTCGAGAGAAAAGTCATTTCCCAGTGAACTTAGTGAAGACGCGAGGATGGGCCAATTGGGGGTAAGAAAGACACTGTTACTCCACATGTGGGCAGAGGTTTGAAATCGAGCAGTGTCAAGTAAAGTCTATTTAGTCAAACCAGTGAACTATACATGTTGATAAAGATCAAACATTTCCAAAGTGATTAAATTGTTGTAAGAAAGAACAAGAAGAGAGGAGAGGAGGTGAAGAAAAGGCATCTCATAGTGAACTTAGAGGTGAAGATATCCACAGTGAACTTAGAGGTGTAGAAAAGACATCTCACAGTGAACTTAGAGGTGTAGAAAAGATATCTCCAGTGAACTTAGAGTGAAAGAATCTCCCAGTGAACAGAGGTGTAGAAGACTCAGTAACTTAGAGGTAAAGATCTCCAGTAACTTGAGGTGAAGAAAAAGATATCTCACAGTGAACTTAGAGGTGAAAGATATCCACAGTGAATCTAGAGGGTGAAGACTCAAGTGAACTTATGAGGGTGAAAGATATTCCATGAACTTAAGGTGTAGAAAGATATCTCAGTGAACTTAGAGTGTGAAGATATCTCCATGAACTTAGAGTGTAGAAAGATATTCCATGAACTTAGAGTGTAGAAAGATTCTCAGTAACTTAGAGTAAAGATATTCACAGTGAATAGAGGTAGAAGAATTCAAGGAATTATGAGGTGTAGAAAAAATATCTACAGTGAACTTAGAGGTAGAAAGTATCTCACAGGAACTTAGAGGTGTAGAAAAGATATCTCCAGTGAACTTAGAGGTTAGAAAAAGATATCTCACAGTGAACTTAGAGGTGACGAAAACGACATCTCCCAGAACTTAGAGGTGAAGAAAAAGATTTCTTCACCTTTAAGTGAACTCATCTCCCAGTGAACTTAGAGGTGAAGAAAAAGGACACTGGCGATGAAAAGGACACAGCTTGAGAAACCGAGGGAAATATATCAATAAGGGCCCTTTATGGAACCCACAGGATAAAAAAACAAAGAGAACGACGGGTAAAATATATGGAAACGGGTGTTAACGATATACGCAGGCCATGGAAGGAGCTGCAATATATAGCTAGAGATATTAACCCTTTCGCTGTGACATATTTTTCGAAGGCTGAGCTAAAAATAGCTACTCTTTGTTTGTAGGTCACAAACGTGAATGTACGCCTATAGCAGTGGCAGTAGCAATGTATAACGTGTTAACACGTCTTTAGCCCACAGAGGAGAGATAATAACAGACAATGCGTCTTTAGAAGTGAATGGGAAAAACGTATATATACTTTCTTAGCATCTAAAGGGTTAAGATCTAGCACCAGTAAGTTGAGAACCTATGACCAAACATAGATCAAAAAGGCATAGCGAAGAAGAGTTCTTATACTGTCACGTGGTGCAGTACAGACACTGGCATGCACATATATATGTGCATGAATGAAAATCGTGGCATATCCTTTACATGACGTAGCCATCAACCACAGTAAATGAGTCTTTGATTTTCTAGGCATCACTTATACATTCAGTAGTTTGCTATTGCTCTCTGAACGGTGAGGTCTATTTTTACCTTTTAAAAAAATCCAACAGAAACGAATTTGCTTCCAAACTTGCCCATCGTAGGGTTTCAACTAGGTACGCTTGGGTTTGTGATCGAGCTCACTACCAATTGAGTTACAGACGCTTACTATATGTACATACGATCAATAAATAGGTGGATAGTGAACAAGTATTAGGGACCTTTGAAAACAAAACCACAGAATTACCAAACACAAGTTTCAAACCACAAACCCTTATATCTACGGCTCTCATTGCATAGCGCTACAATACGATCGTTGCTAAGAACACAACCAGCTAGCTTGCCAAACAAGAGCTTTGATGAGGAGTGTCTTTCATAAGCAGCGTCGACTGTTGAACACGTAATGTGTGTACGTACTTAGTGTTTCTTAATAATAAGACAAACAATGTAAGCATATATTGAAGTAACGATAAACGTATATATTTCCAGTTATATTAATATCAATTGTTTGTGCATGAATCAAGAATCAAAACTTACAATTGACAAACATTTATATCTAACACGGAAATTTTATTTCTTTGATTTTGAGTTTTTTCTGGAAAGATCTAGTTGTTCTCCGTCCATAATATACATATGACTCTTCTGTAACACTTAAATTAGAAACCAAGTACGACATACTAATCATTCAAATCTGCACCGGAAGTGCCAATCACAATAAAGACATCAGTAAAAGACGTCAAACTTGTAACAACATTTCTCTTTTATTTCAAAGAATATCTGGCTCAGATAAATGTTTTGAAAATCATCGTCTGCTCTTGCACTGTATTACACTATTATCTGTATTGAAATTCTTTCATTTTTTTCTGAGTTAAATTTCTTTACGGTTTAGATAGACAATGTGAGAAATGTTATGCACTTAATAATTAATTTGTTTTTTTTCAACATACATTATATATCTTTATAGAGACTTGAAGAATATATACATTTACACAGAGAAGTGTTATGATTATCCAAGCATCACTTCTGTACAAACTAATTAGCATCAACAAAAAGTCTCTCCGATTTCAAGCTGGAGACGTTAAAGAAAGAAAGCTTGAATTCAAAAGACTTTAATATACGCTATATTAGTGTCTGCTTCAGTTTCAGTAATGAAACTGAAACATTCATTAATATAACGTTTGAAAAAAATGTTTAAATCAACAAATGGATAGAACGAAATGAGACATCAATAAATGGAAAGAACGAAAGGAGACATCAATAAATGGATAGAACGAAAGAAGGCATCAACAAATGGATAGAGCGAAAAGAGACATCAACAAATGGAAAGAACGAAAGGAGACATCAATAAATGGATAGAACGAAAAGAGACATCAACAAATGGATAGAGCGAAAAGAGACATCAACAAATGGAAAGAACGAAAGGAGACATCAATAAATGGATAGAACGAAAAGAACATCAACAAATGGATAGAACGAAATGAGACATCAACAAATGGATAGAACGAAAAGACATCAACAAATGGATAGAACAAAGAGACATCAATCAAATGGTTAGAGCGAAAAAGACATCAAAAAAATGGATAAACGAAAAGAGGCATCAAAAAATTGGATAAAGGGAAAAGCGCTCTACAATGGATAAACTGATGAAACATTCAATAAATGGATAGAACACGGTTACATAACAATGGAAAGAACTAAAATTAGACATCATTAATATCTTATAGAACGAAAATATATACTTTTACACAAAGGTTATGAATCGAAGACACTCACAAATGATAGCATCAAAAGAGCTCAATTCAAAGTGGAGAGTTAAGAAGAAAGCATCAAACTAAATGATATAACGAAAAGACGACTTTCATAAATAGTAGAAGAAAAGAAATCAACAAATGGATAGAACGAAATGAGACATCAATAAATGGAAGAACGAAAGAGACATCAATAAATGGATAGAACGAAAAGAGACATCAACAAATGGATAGAACGAAAAGAGACATCAATAAATGGATAGAACGAAAGCGACATCAATAAATGGATAGAACGAAAAGAGACATCAATAAATGGATAGAACGAAAAGAGACATCAATAAATGGATAGAACGAAATGAGACATCAACAAATGGATAGAACGAAAAGAGGCATCAACAAATGGATAGAACGAAAAGCGACATCAGCAAATGGATAGAACAAAAAGAGCATCAACAAATGGATAGAACGAAAAGCGCATCAACAAATGGATAGAACGAAAAGAGACATCAACAAATGGATAGAACGAAAAGAGACATCAACAAATGGATAGAACGAAAAGAGACATCAACAAATGGATAGAACGAAAAGAGACATCAATAAATGGATAGAACGAAAAGAGGCATCAACAAATGGATAGAACGAAAAGCGACATCAACAAATGGTTAGAACGATAAGAGGCATCAATAAATGGATAGAACGAAAAGAGACATCAACAAATGGATAGAACGAAAAGAGACATCATCAAATGGATAGAATGAAAAGAGACATCAACAAATGGATAGAACGAAAGACATCAATAAATGGATAGAACGAAAAGAGACATCAACAAATGGATAGAACGAAAAGAGACATCAATAAATGGATAGAACGAAAAGAGACATCAATAAATGGATAGAACGAAATGAGACATCAACAAATGGATAGAACGAAAAGAGCATCAACAAATGGATAGAACGAAAAGGACATCAACAAATGGATAGAACGAAAAAGGCATCAATAAATGGATAGAACGAAAAGAGGCATCAACAAATGGATAGAACGAAAAGAGACATCAACAAATGGATAGAACGAAAAGAGCATCAACAAATGGATAGAACGAAAGAGGCATCAACAAATGATAGAACGAAAGAGACATCAACAAATGGATAGAACGAAAAGAGGCATCAACAAATGGATAGAACGAAAAGCGACATCAACAAATGGATAGAACGAAAAGAGGCATCAACAAATGGATAGAACGAAAAGCGACATCAACAAATGGATAGAACGAAAAGAGGCATCAACAAATGGATAGAACGAAAAGAGACATCAACAAATGGATAGAACGAAAGGAGACATCAACAAATGGATAGAACGAAAAGAGGCATCAACAAATGGATAGAACGAAAAGAGGCATCAACAAATGGATAGAACGAAAAGAGACATCAACAAATGGATAGAACGAAAGGAGACATCAACAAATGGATAGAACGAAAAGAGACATCAACAAATGGATAGAACGAAAGGAGACATCAATAAATGGATAGAACGAAAAGAGGCATCAACAAATGGATAGAACGAAAAGAAGCAT
The DNA here is from genome assembly GCA_020796225.1 of Arion vulgaris. Classification (NCBI taxonomy): domain Eukaryota; kingdom Metazoa; phylum Mollusca; class Gastropoda; order Stylommatophora; family Arionidae; genus Arion; species Arion vulgaris. The sequence goes on from CM036764.1 coordinate 27,652,912, forward strand.
ATATAAATATAACATAAACGAAGAGAAGATTCACAATTGAATATATAACAGAAAAAGAATAACAATACCGAGCTCTTAGATGATTTGTTTATGTTATCATTAAATAGCTTGTCATTAGCTGAACTTTGCCACTCCAGCAGTCCTTCTAAATTTTCCTCTCATATGGTTCTATGTAGCCGTCATGTTCAAATCATTACTTACATCCCGAATCCATCTTCTCCATAGTCTTCCTCTTCTCCGCTTTGTCTTGATGCGTCCTTATTTACTAGTTTTCGTCAACCCTTAATTTCTTCAGTATTTCAATTTTATCATTCTTTTATACCATCTGCCAGTTTTATTTGAAATTTGATTCTAAGACAAGCTATTTGGAGATGTACATGACTCCAGTTGACTACTAACTACTTTAGAAGTATACAAATCGATGTCTGTAAATGTTGGAAAGCCCGCCTGCCCAGCGTGTTCGTAGCACGTTGGACTGCGGGTGATAAGCCCTGTGAGTGCGGTTCAATTCCACGGGTTGGTAGAAAAAGCCACAGATTTCCCAGATTTACGGTGTTCGTGGCACCAAACCGAAGGGTTACGATGTCCATGGCACTGAGCCGAAGAGCTGAAAGCTCAAGTGCTTCTGGATCGGAAAAAAAACCGTTGGAAGACGAAGAGTTCTTTCTGCTCAGATCTATTTGTTTGCTTTTCTGTCCATGATATACGAGTACACCTCTGTAACACTTGTACACACAGCACAGATATGTACGTCTAATAAATAAGCAAATAGTAAGGACTAGCTTTTATCCCTAAGGATTACCTCCTTATTCTTCTTCTTCTTCTCTTTCTTCTTTGACCGTTCCATATCGACCACTTGTTAACCACTCCGTGTGATTTGTATGTGATCTGAGCCTATCAGCGATTGTACGTTGCGCCAGTTATGAACCTAAAAGTGGGCCAGCATATCCGGTATTTGCGACTCTTTTTATTTACTACGGTAGCTTCCCAAGGCCCCTACTACAGTCGCCTATTACGAAATGCTTTGTAGCTTGCAGTGTTACTATTCTTTGCTCCCCTGTGAGCCCGGAAGCACACAGGCGAAACATAAAGACTGACCTCTTCCCACTAGTTTTTTACAAATCTCATTAATTTCAATTGTTGAGAAAGTAGGATTGTGGTCGTCATAGCGACATAGTTGTGTTTTCTGAGAAGCAGATTTCTTTCTACCTTTATGTGAACAGATTACCGTAAGTAACCCTTATGTGAACAGATTACCGTAAGTAACCCTTATGTGAACAGATTACCGTAAGTAACCCTTATGTGAACAGATTACCGTAAGTAACCCTTATGACAAGAAACGATCTGAGAAACCTGTTATGTAAGTACCACTTTTAAGGCATTTCTTCCTGTACTTGAGTAGTGTTCCTCTTCTTTATAATCCCCATATTTTCCCCCTCTTATATTTCATACTCCTCCCACTCTTTCTTTCTGCACGTTATGGCTGACAGGTGGAGGTGGCATTGTTAGAAGAACTGTTTTCACAAACGCGCTTTACCCTCACATCGCACTAGTGCTCACGCGATTTTCTAAATATTTAGTTTGGAGTGTAGCCAGAATGTGTACAGAACAGATTTAGCCGGCACGTTGATTCTAAAAGTGAATTGTAATAATGACTCAAGCAACGTGGAAACATTGATTATTGTTAGGAGAGCTAACATCCCAATGTTAAATCAGAAAATAAGCTTTGTTTTATTTCTGTTCTATATCTTCTACTTCTTTCATCTCACTGAGAATAATATATGTTTCTAGTTAGATCACCTGAAAATATCTTTGTCGTGGGTCGAGTTATTTTCAAATCTGCTTCAAATCTACCTTTGTGGCGTGTTGTGAGGTCTTTATTTACTATTTCTTCCCGGGTGGTTCAGGAGAATGAACTTCGTTTGAAAGTACACATTTTTGTTTTATTCGTTTTCTACTTTTTTAGTAATCGATAGATAGAAAATACGCAATATGTTCAATTTAATGTTTCTTCTTTTTTCCCTTTCAACACTCCCAACGGAGCACAGGTCTTCAACAAACTTCTTCCAGCTCTTCATTTCTCGTACCATCCCTTTCAATTCTTTCCATGTTTTACCTATCCTTTTTATATATGTCTCCATCTCTCTTCTACAGTTATGTATAGGCCTTCCCCTACTCCTGTTTACCTGTGGTTTCCAAAACATTGCCTGTCTTGCAATGCTTCCGGTCGGTCTTCTCAATGTTTTTCCTATACATCGTCAGCGTCTTTTCCTAAGTTCTTTCTCCACTGGTATCTGCTTAGTTCTTGCTCTGAGTTCCTCATTCGTAATCTTATCATACCACCTCAGTCCTTCTATTCTACGTAAGCATCCATTTATGAAGGTCTGTAGTTTTCTGGTGGTTTCTTTTGTTGTCCTCCATGTTTCCAAGTCACATAACAGCACTGACTTCACATTTGATTGAAAGATTCTCATTGAATGTTTAGTTTCTAGTAACTGACAGATGTAATCACATGAATATGTCGTATTGAATGTTTAGTTTCTAGTAACTGACAGATGTAATCACATGAATATGTCGTATTGAATGTTTAGTTTCTAGTAACTGACAGATGTAATCACATGAATATGTCGTATTGAATGTTTAGTTTCTAGTAAATAATAGATACTTTATTTTACGTGTTTCTCCTTTGCTACTTAGCTTTACTGCAGTCTTCCCGTTATAACGGTAATAATATCGACATTCCAATGGTGACATTCCCCAGTTTCTCTACACAGTTCTTGTCGTTGCACTCAGTCTCTCATCACCGGTAGTCTTTTCCACCGCTATAAAAGTAATGTCGGCAACATTGTTTGTTCAGGTGTACAGTTCGGAACAATGAAACTAACTTTTTCATCTGCAAATTCTGGTCCTGCATTATCTCCCATGATACTGACTTTAATAGCGATGTAGTCTCAATTGTGGAACGTTAAACTTTCCTGATCATCTCCATCATCAGCATCCTGTTCCTCATCATCAGCTCATCGGCAATCCAATCATCATCATCATCATCATCATCCTAGTCATCATCAGCAACCTCATCATCCCCCTCTTCATCATCATAATAATTATCATCATCCCCCTCTTCATCATCATCATTATCAGCAACCTCATCATCCCCCTCTTCATCATCCTCAGCATCATTATCATCATCATCATCATCAGCAACCTCATCATCCCCTCTTCATCATCATCATCATCAGCATCATCATCATCCCCTCTTCATCATCATCATCATCATCATCATCATCATCCCTATCATCATCATCATCATCATCATCATCATCATCAGCATCATCATCATCCCCCTCTTCATCATCATCATCAGCAACATCATCATCCCCCTCTTCATCATCAGCATTATCATCAGCATTATCAGCAACTCATCATCCCCTCTTCATCATCAGCATTTTCATCAGCATTATCAGCAACCTCATCATCCCCTCTTCATAATCATCAGCAACATCGTCATCCCCTCTTCATCATCATCATCATCAGCATCATCATCCCTCTTATCATCACTATCATCATCATCATCATCATCATCATCATCATCATCATCATCATCATCCCCTCTTCATCATCATCATCATCATCCCCTCTCTCATCATCATCAACCTCAGCATCATCATCATCCCCTCTTCCTCATCATCAGCAACCTCATCATCCCTTCATCATCATCATCAGCATCATCATCATCCCCTCTCATCATCTCATCATCAGCAACCTCATCATCCCCTCTTCATCATCATCATCATCAGCAACCTCATCATCCCCTCTTCATCATCATCATCATAAGCAACCTCATCATCCCCTTCTTCTTCATCATCATCAGCAACCTCATCATGCCCCTATTCATCATCATCATCACCATCATCATCAGTCCTCGTCGAGTCCAAGGTCACATAATACAGAAACAAAAACAAAGTTATTTTCACTTCTATCGTATCGTATCCCTCTTTCTCACTAAGACATCCAAACTTTCATGAGCAGTTCAAAGTTTTTCTGGTGCTGTTTCTGTAGCTGTTTGCTTTTTTTACAGTGTGGGGTCGCCGGGCCTACCCTACTATCTTAGTCGACATTTACGACATATGTTACGAGATAGGATACAGTGGTTCCATTGATAGCCCTGAACGATCTCATCATGTGCAGACTTTAATAACCTCCTTAATGGAACCACTAGCTTTCTTGATAATATCATAATACAACACTGATTTCATTTAATATTCTACTTAACTGGAGACAGCAATGTAGTGACTCTAGACCATAGATTCCCAAATTTGTTCGGCCCACCGCCCCTTTGAACGACATAAATCTGTAACGTCACCCTCCCCATTATAACAGTTTGCAAACGCCCCCACATATATATATATATATGCACATGCTCTATTTTCACTTTGACATAGAACATTGATATATATTTTGTCATACATGGTCAATTTTCAAATGATTATATACAGAAAATAGAAAATGTATGAAAAAATGGATCGTGTAAGATGGGCATAAGATTAATTAAATGGCAGAATTCAAATTTTAAAAGGTTATTCAATCGCAAGATCACGAAAAAACCTCCCCAAATGCTTCTAAACTCACTATCGCCCCTAGAAGGCTTCAGCGCTCACTGGGGCGGTACTGCCCAGTTTGGGAACCCATGCTTTAGACAGTGTTTGCTCAGCATTTAGATATCAGAGTGATATATGATATGTAAAATTATATCAGAAACGTTCATTTGTACTGAGTATTTGATCTGATGATTTCATACAATTATAAATAATATAATATATGTACATATGTACTTACACTCGGACTCGAGCAATAAAAAAGGCGGATTTTTAAATTAGTAATTTTAAAAAATACATTGTCAGAAGTGGGATTTGAACCCACGCCTACAGAAGTAGACTGCGACCTGAACGCAGCGCCTTAGACCGCTCGGCCATCCTGACTTGCTTAATATTAGTTTTAGTATTCTAAGTAAGCGCAAATAATCGCCCGATTGTTTACCTACCGGGACCCAAATTTGGAATATAAAGAACAGAACCACTGTTACCTGCCATGCATGTCGTAAGAGGCGACTAAGGAGGTTTGGTTGAAATCTGATGCCTGTGTCCTAAACGTGTAGAAGTCTATGCGTTTAAGGGCCTACTAAACCAATGTGCAACGTAAACACGTGCTTGGCAAAGATCAAACATATCACAAAGAGTGATTAAAATTGGTCGTAATGAACGAACGCAAAGAAGAAGAAGAAGAAGACTGAAGAAGCGCAAATAATTAATTAGAAGATTTTCTTTTTTAGTTATTGGTTATTGGTAACTGAACTGGCGTTATTGTACTCCGGTCAGACCCATAGGGGCTCAGTCTCCCCCAACAGATATCGAAGAGTTTGCATACTGATAGTTCACGTGGCTCGCTTATTAAACAATGAACACACTTCTCTCTCTGCCCCTTAGGCATCCAGTTCCACATGTACAACGATAAACTCCAAACTGCTACTACTGTCATATTACTATCTGTCACTTACTATCAATCATGGTCATGGACAACCATATAATAAGTAAAGAAAGATCAATTTCGCACTCCCTCCCATCTGAAAAAATGGCTTCCCGATAAAGCAGTTAATGTGATTTACTAGCACATTTTGGGCGTCTTCTTTGTTGTAGAGTGTAGCCACCTGTGTAAACTCAAGTAGAAGCAGGAACGCAAAATGCTGACAATGTCTATTTGTTTTTGTTGTAACATCGACACACTGTCAGACATAAATCGGGAGTTGCTCGTTATCCTTAGCTACAGTGGGTAATACTTTTATTTACAAATTCATTTTTCTATCCCACTCCTCCTCCTTCCTTCCCTCCCTATCAACTGAAAACCATTTCTGTGGACGATCACGATTATCTACATGGGCGACCACACACATTTTTCTAGGAGGGGGAAAAATGAATGAAAATTTAGTTTAGTTTACTGTGTGGAAATGGAGAAGATCAGATTCGCATCAGTAATCAATTATATCACGACTATCATCATTGCACTCCGGACACGTCCATAGGTGCTATGATCTCAGTCTCAGCATGTCCATCAGCGTCCAGCGACCCAACACCCCAGTTCGATGTTGATTAATCAATCTCTTTGCATATATGGTATCGCTCTTTTCGGGCAGTACCACTATCAACACTCATCTCTCTCAATCTAGTCAGCGAGTGGGATACACAACCCTGAAACTCCTCTCTTCGGAAAAGTCCATTGCAACTCCCTCTGACATTGCAACCATACCAGCCAATCTATCAGCTCATTTATTCCCCCGACTCTTGCGAGCCCAGGGACAAAAATGAAGGTGATTTCTCTGTTCCCTGCCTGTACCAGTACCTCCACCCAGTTTCATCTCACTATTCCTGTTTCGTCTTTACGAACTTATCGTATGGACACCAATGATTACTATTTACCTTTTTTTCTAGGAGATTAAATCATCATTTCGCCCGAGTGGTTACCGGGTCCCAAACTTGGAATATAAAGAATAGAACCACTGTTACCTGCCACGCATGTCATAAACGACTAAGGAGGTTTGGCTGAAATTAGTTGCATGTGTCCGATAGGAATGCTAACCTGAAACAAATGCTTGCAGAAAACGGATGCACCAGGCCGTAAGGCGCATAACATGGTGCTACGGCCCCTGACAATGAAGAATGGGATAATGGATTCTACTGTCGCCAATCTACCTCGGAGATTTAACCACGCAGTAAGAATGTCAGACCTACCATCACGAGGGTGGCCAAAACTTACTACAGGAGGAGGTCAGCACAAACGGGAAAGCAGAAATCATAGGAATTATATCCTACAGAACTGCCCCAGTATGCAGACTTGAGAAGAAAGAGGTGACCCACTTACACCAGCGTCCAAGACACAACTGTAAGACGTGGCTGATAATCTGAGGCAGACGGCTGTCTGTATTAGAGAATCCGAAATCTCAATATAGTGAGAACGCAGAAGACAAACTGTATGGCGTGGCTGAGAATCTGAGACAGACGGCTGCCTTTATTAGAGAATCCGAAATCCCAATCTAGTGAGAACACAGAAGACAAACTGTATGGCGTGGCTGAGAATCTGAAGCAGACGGCTACCTTTATTAGAGAATCCGAAATCTCAATCTAGTGAGAACACAGAAGACAAACTGTATGGCGTGGCTGAGAATCTGAAGCAGACGGCTACCTTTATTAGAGAATCCGAAATCTCAATCTAGTGAGAACACAGAAGAAGAAGAAGAAATCATCATTTAAGCTGAGACATGTTTCTATTTATATGAATGTTTAAGACTGTAAAAAAACAATGCAGTTAACTACTCACGGAAACTCTACTGATTCTATCTAAGTACTATGAGTGCTCTAATTATCGTCATATAAGGGGTCTCTATTACGCTGGCGATGGATAGGACCAGTGGCGTCTCGTTATAAGTTTTGTTGGTGGGGCCAGACATATTTTTGTGGGGAAAATCATGGTATTGGGTTAGGTTATATTTTAATTTATACATGTTACACATTATTTTTGGTGGGCTCGGCCCCACTGGCCCTTAATGACAAGCCGCCACTGGATAGGACACTGTTTTGGACACAAGACAGGCACTGTTTTGGAACCCGCATGGAAAGAGTAGTAGGGGAAGGCTTAGACATACCTGGAAAAGAGAGCTGGAGACTGATAGTAAAAGGATAAGTAAAACATGGAAATAATTGGAAGGGATGGCAGGAGAGAGGAAGAGCTGGAAGAAGTTTGTTTGAGGACATGTGCTCCGTTGGGAGTTGAAAGGTGAAGAAGAGGGTCTCTGTGGCGTAGAGGTTAGGTGCTCGACTCTTGTTCAAAAGGTACTATGTTCGCTACCTCTGGCAGCCTTCAGGATATTTTTCCAGAGATCCCTGATCGCAGTGTAGGGGAGATCGAGTTACTTGTCCTATTAGAGACGGACTATAAAACGCAGGTGATGTGTTCAAGTTAAGCAAGTAAAAGAACCATTGGTAGTATAAAATCGAGAAGAGCAGGCGGGAAAGTCGCTGACCAGGCAAACATTCATTAGAAAGATTTAAAAATAAAATACCTACATGATATTTTCATCATCATCAGGTGCCGTTTCCACATCGAAGTTTGGCTGCAATGAATCTCCAGCATCCTCTGTCTTTCGCCTTGGTGTTGCACACTGCCAGACTGTAATCTGTCCATTTCTTAAAGTTTACCTCCCACTTATCCCTCGGTCTTCCTCTTGCTCTTCCCTCTCAACTTTCCCTCTAGTAAATGTTTTATCATGGTGTCATGTCTTTTATGTGCCCAAAATACTTTACTTGTCTGAATTTTATTTCTCTTAATAATTGTTTCTTCATGCCTATTTTTCCAAAAACTTGTTTATTTGTCTGTTTTTCTGTCCATGAAACTCTGCCTATTCTTCTATATATCCACATCTCAAATGCATCAATTCTGTCTTCTAACTGCTTGTTCGTTGTCCATGTTTCCGAGCCATACATTAATATAGGATATATTTAGCATTTGATCATTCTCATTTTTAGCCTGTTTGTAATTTGTTTGGATGTCAGTAACTTTCTCATACTATTGAAATTATCCTTGGTCATTCCTATTCTCTTTTTAATATCTGTTATACATCTGCCACCATCTGTTATCTTCTGACCAAGATATTATAAATTTTTACTTGATGTAGTAATTCTCCATGTATTTTTATATTCATTTTAGGTTTTCCATTTCCTTGTTGATTACCATAGTTTTTGTTTTCTGTATGTTAATGTCTAATCCATATTCCTTGCTAGTTCTGTCCAACTGGTCCACTAGTTCTTGTAGATCTTGTTCATTTTCTGCTACCAATACTGTGTTATCTGCATATCTTAAGTTGTTTATTATTTTTCCATTGATCTTGAGTCCTGGAATTCCCTCTATTTTTATTTTCACCATCTTTTAAATTACACTGGGTACGCTCTGCCTCGTGCTGGAGTTCGTGCACTGCCTCTCAGATCTTCTTGTGTAAGAAAGAGATATGAGCACACATGGTTACTCACCAAAGTGTAATAATGATGGTGCTATCAATCAATCAATCAATCAATCAATCAATCAATCAATCAATTATTCCCATACTAAGTATATTTTGGTAGCCTAAGATTTGTTACCCCAATTTAATAAGCTTACCCCAATTTTGAAACACCCAGCTATTCCAGTAGTGACTAAAAGACAGATTATAAATTCAATCTTTATACCAACACTGTACTACCAGAGCAAAATATGGGCACTGAGAAAAGAACAAGAAAGGAAAATTACCACATGCGAAATGAGATGCTTGAGGAAAGCAGTAAATAAAACAAGAAGAGACCATATAAGAAATGAGGAAATTAGAAGAACAGTCGGAACAACACCTGCTATTAGATTTATTGAAAACAGAGACTCAAATGGTTTGGCCACTTGGTCAGAATGAACCTGAATACACCAGTTGCAAGAGCGTACAACCTGAAAATGGAATCATCAAGAGGAAGGGGCAGACCAAGAAAAGATGGGTTGATGGAGTTACAGACATCTTAAAACTCCACAATACCACACCATATCAAGCGACCGAGCGTGTATTATCTCGGAAACCGATCATCAGTTAAGCCTGCTACGCCTAGAGGCAAAAAAGCAGTGAAGGACAAAAGAAAGAAAGAAAGAAGATTTGTTAATGTAAGGGAGATAATTCATAGTTTACTCTCTTGCCAAGCAATCTTTGACGTTACGTCCCTTTACATAATAATTTACACAAACTACGCGTATATTATTCAAAATGCGTCGCGTTAACATTATCGATATAAGGAAAGGCTGCAGTAAAACTATGTATCAATGGCGAAACATAAAATAACACAGCGTTAGGCGTCGCGATATGAGATCGAAATATGACGTCCCGATAACACAGTATTTAGGGAACTAGTTTTGTAGATATGCGTGGTTCCAGGCTCGACCTCCTTCGTTGGAGTGACATTTTTATCTATCGCAGAGCCAGTATCAGTTGAACACCAGAGAAACAATGGAAAGTAAAGGTGGCTGGAGCATCGCTGAACTATCCTCCATCAGATGCCGTTGATAGAACAAAAATAATTGTAAAAAAACGGACACCAAATACTTCAGTATCCACACGGTAAAACATTGGAGTGTACGCAATTGTACTATTCATTTTTATATTACTCAAATATCAGCATGCAGAAGTTATTAATAGGATAGTCTTTGTGTTGCCAGGGCTCGCAAGGGGAGCAAAGAATAGTAACACTACAAGGCATGTCGTAAGAGGCGACTAAGGTAGGGGCCTAGGGAAGCTACCCTAGTAAATAAAAACCGGCGCAGAAATCGGACGTGGGTGTATTATTTGGGGTGTAAAGAAGAGAACCACTGTTACCTGCCGCGCATGTCGTAAGAGGCGAAAAAGAAGGTTTGGCTGAAATCTGATGCATGTGTCCTAAACGTGTAGAAATCTATGCGTTTAGGGGCCTACTAAACCAATATGCAACGTAAACACGTTCTTGGCAAAGATTAAACATATCACAAAGAGTGATTAAAATTGGTCGTAAAGAACGAACGCAAAGAAGAAGAAGAAGAAGAAGAACACCGGGTACATTTATATTGTATTGTATACTAACTTTGCCTGTATACTGACTTTACTTACTTACTTACTTAATCCCGTCATGCCTAGTGACACATGGGGCTTCAGAAAGGACTTTCCATGCTCTCCTGTCCCGTGCCACCTTCAGCGCAGAGCCCCACGTCAGAGATGCGGTGTCCAGTTCCTCTTCCATCATGCGCCTCCATGTTGTCCGTGGTCTGCCTTTCTTTCTCTTTCCCTCTGGTGTCCAAGTGAGGGCTATCCTTGCAGGCATTTCTTGTCTCATTCTCATAACATGTCCGAGCCATTTCCATCTTCTCTTTTTGAGTATGTCATACTGACTTTACGTTCACTTACAACATATTTTAAGCCAGTATATCTTATATCTTATAATACGAATTGGCAAAGCAACATCAACTTTTAAAAGTCTAAATAAAATATGGAACTGCAAGTTATATAGTATTAAAACTAAATTACGAATTTTCAATTCAAATTTATATCAATCCTAACATATGCCAGCGAGAGTTGGAAAATGACTAAAGATATAGAAAGCAAGTTGAATGCATTTGAAAATAGATGTCTGCGAAAAATAATGAATATAATATGGAACGAATTTAGGAGAACTGATGAAATCAGAGACATATCTGGTCAACCACTAGTGACAACTGTTACAAGAAAGAGAAGATGGAGATATGTTGGACACACCTTGAGGAGAAATGATCAACGAATATCAAAGCAGACATTGAAGTGGGATTTCAAAGGGTTCAAGAAAGAGAGGTCGACCTAAGGATACCCTGAAACGAACTTTGCTGAGAGAGGCAAGAAATATCGGTCTCAGTTCCATGGAGGAAATTCAGCGAGGGGTATGAAGAAATTACTTGCAGGCCCTATGTAACGTATAACGGTACGAGAGGAATTATTATTATTATTATTATATCTTGCTTAGTGGGAGTTAATCCTGCTTTGTGTGATGCAGTTGCTTAATACTACATGGTGTTCAAGATAAAAGAAGCCCGATTGACAAATCAAATGTTGCCAAGTACGCATTGCGTTTTGTTTAATTACTATTTAAACCGGTTCTCACTATCTCGTCTTTTCATCACATTTGTTCATCGTCCCTTCCCGCACCATAACTACTCACCATCACAAAAAGACTTGTTCACTTGACCTATACTACGTCCAAATTGAACCTTCTCATTTTCACAAATATATGCCAGATTGGCTCTCTTGACGGGCTACTTTTATCTTTAACACCCTGTACAACTTGGTCAGATGATAACAGATGATGGCAGATTTATAACAGAAATTAAAAAGAGAACAGGAATGACCAAGGATAATTTCAATAGTATGAGAAAGTTACTGACATCCAAACAAATCACAAACAGGCTAAAAATGAGAATGATCAAATGCTAAATATATCCTATATTGATGTATGGCTCGGAAACATGGACAACGAACAAGCAGTTAGAAGACAGAATTGATGCATTTGAGATGTGGATATATAGAAGAATAGGCAAAGTTTCATGGACAGAAAAACAGACAAATAAACAAGTTTTGGGAAAACTAGGCATGAAGAAACAATTATTAAGAGAAATAAATTCAGACAAGTAAAGTATTTTGGGCACATAAAAAGATATGACACCATGATAAAATCTTTACTAGAGGGGAAAGTTGAGAGGGGAAGAGCAAGAGGAAGACCGAGAGATAAGTGGGAGGGAAACTTTAAGAAATGGACAGGTTACAGTCTGGCAGAGTGCAACACCAAGGCGAAAGACAGAGGATGCTGAGATTCATTGCAGCCAACCTTCGATGTGGAGACGGCACCTGATGATGATGACAACTTTCTATAAGTGTCAAGGACTTTTGGCCACCACGTGTTACGAAATCAAAAACTGATCAGAATTGGCACAAGAACAACAGATTAGTAATGAAATAAATAATGACATACCTTCATATATTTGTGACCATCAGGAGGGAGAACACACACATGCACACATACACACACCATCTCACATTTCCTCGAACATCACACTACACACGCACACATCCCCCACCACATACATAGTCCAGACACACGCGCATTTACACACACACACAAACACACACACATACACAAACTGTACACACACACACACGCACACGAATCACACACACACGTATACACCCAAACGCCATACACACACACACAGTGATGGTATATAAAACAGTGTAGTAACACGCACCATTGATGGTCTACATCTGACATGCAGAGTTCAACATAACGGAGCTTCATTTGCCCAAAAGTAGGACCAGAAGTGTGACAATGGTATGTTAAATTCTTCAGTATATAGACTTTGACTTTCTTTCAACTTAACGTTAATTATAAATTAACTTGTCCCTTTATATTGTTCATTTTACTGTATGTCTCAATACCATCATTAGAGAAAGGTTAACTATGAAAGTGGGGGCTAGTAAATCATTATTTATTTACTAAAGAGATAAAGCGATATATTTGGAAGGAAGATCACGATTACGTGAAATACATTAAAGGTAATTAGCGGTAAATTTGATACCGGATGGTCAGTCTCGGTTCGATACCTATTTCGAGTGGGATTTTACTCACCTCAAACGGCTCCCAGGTTGACCTAGTCTCAATTTGGTGAATTGAAAATCGTGGCATATCCTTTACAGGACGTGGTCATCAAACACAGTAAGCAAGTTGTTGATTTTCTAGGCACCACTTATATGTTCAGTACTTTGCCATTGCTTTCTTACCGGTGAAATCTTTTTTTTACCTTTCGTAAAAATCTACAAGAACAAATTTGCTTTCAAACTGCCCGCCTCGGTGTCTGAAGCAGGTACGCTTGAGCTGTGATCACGCTCACTCCCACTGAAGCTACAGACGCCCACAATTGGCATGAAAAGTAAATAGTGAAGTAAAAGAACGCTACGAGGTCTTGACCACACCCCCTATCGTGCGCCGCTGCTGAAAGAAAAAAATTATTTATCTTACACTGTATTCACCAATTTAAATAACACAATGTATCTTATTCTTTTTCTTCTTTGCGGTCGGTATCAAATGCTAAACTATGAGTTGGGTTACCTCTACGTAGCTGCATGTGAGTTGTAGTTCCTCGTGGTTTCCCCAATGCATGATCTGTAAGCTTCGTTCATGGGTCAATGGTGTATTTCGTTATTGTAAGTAGGATATGAGTGTAGTGTATAAGTAGTGTGAGCGTCTGTAGCTCAAGCGGTAGTGAGCTCGATCACAAACCCAAAAGTACCTGGTTCAAACCCCACAGTGGGCAAGTTTGGAAGCAAATTCGTTTCCGTGGGATTTTACGAAAGGTAAAATAGACCTCACCGTTCAGAAAGCAATGACAAACTACTGAACGTATAAGTGGTGCCTAAAAAATCAACGACTCATTTACTGTGGTTGATGGCTACGTCCTTTAGGATATGCCACGATTTTCATTTCAAGTAGGATATACAAGACTGTAGGATGTGCTCTGGAATCTGTGTTTCATTCAGTTTGACATACACACTTGCAGTCTGAGCAGGCTTCTATTCTATGTAAGTGATGGTTCATTCTATGCAAGTGATGGTTCATTCTATGCAAGTGATGGTTCATTCTATGCAAGTGATGGTTCATTCTATGCAAGTGATGGTTCATTCTATGCAAGTGATGGTTCATTCTATGCAAGTGATGGTTCATTCTATGCAAGTGATGGTTCATTCTATGCAAGTGATGGTTCATTCTATGCAAGTGATGGTTCATTCTATGCAAGTGATGGTTCATTCTATGCAAGTGATGGTTCATTCTATGCAAGTGATGGTTCATTCTATGCAAGTGATGGTTCATTCTATGCAAGTGATGGTTCATTCTATGCAAGTGATGGTTCATTCTATGCAAGTGATGGTTCATTCTATGCAAGTGATGGTTCATTCTATGCAAGTGATGGTTCATTCTATGCAAGTGATGGTTCATTCTATGCAAGTGATGGTTGAGTCAGCAGTGTCTTGTTCTAAAACGAATATTGTTGTGTACTGTTTTCTCTGAGTCTGCTGATGCTATCGTGTGGTTATTACTCCTGATTTATTGTACCAACAACTCTGTATTTTTGTTTAATCTCTGTCTTGGTCTCTGGTAGTGACGCTAAGTGTTTGTATGTATCCACCTGTGTCTTTGGGGCCTAAGGAGAAAGAATAGTAACACTGCGACCTACAAGTGATAGAGCCACTGAGGTAGGGCCAGAAGTACCTAGTAAAAAAGCATCGAGAAATGGTGCTGGCCTACTTGTAGGCGCATAACTAGCACAACGTACAATCGTTCTTAGGCTCGGATCACATACAAATCACAAAAAGTGATTAACAAGTGGTCGATATGGAGTGATAGAAGAAGATATGTATCAATTTTGCTCTTGAAAACGGATTCTTTAATATTTCACTATCACATAAAATTGAGGAGGGAAAACTGTTTTAATAGAACCCAGTGGCGGCTCGTCATTAAGGGCCAGTGGGGCCAAGACCCACCAAAACTATGGTATAACGTGTATTTATTATTTTATATATTAAAATATAACCTAACCGAAACCATGATATTTCCGACAATTTATGTCTGGCCCCACCAACAAAAATGATAACGAGCCGCCACTGATAGAACCATTAATATTTTAGTTAACATCACCGTCTCTTTTGATGAAAAACGTGGTCTAGCGACATTGCCGGATTAATCGTGTCGTTGGATGGCTATTTCCCAGTGGTAGTGTGGCTGACTAGAGTTAATGTTTCGTATTACCAAAAAACAAAAAGGGCTCTTCAAATATTACTTCATCTCTTATCTGCGAGCGCTGTTTGAGCTTAAAGTGCAGGCGACCTACTTAGATCACTACATCTGGTCCAAACTTAACCTACTATAAATGCACATATTAGTCAAGTCGAAACCAACTTGGTCTACAATTTTCTGTTGACAACATTCTATTAGCTACCATCACAACATTCTATTAGAGACCATCACAACATTCTATTAGCGACCATCACAACAGACTGTTAGGGATTAGGGACCACCACAACCGTCTGGTCCGAATTTCTGATATTTGTACATTTTCACAGGTAAGATCATTTATGTAATACATACTAACTGATTCTAGTGACAACTGTTATAAGAAAGAGAAGATGGAGATATGTTGGGCACACCTTGAGGAGAAATGATCAACGAATATCAAAGCAGGCATTGAAGGGGATGCAAAGGGTTCAAGAAAGAGAGGTCGACCTAAGGAGACCCTGAAGCAAACTTTGCTGAGAGAGGCAGGAAATATCGGTCTCAGTTCCATGGAGAAGATTGAGCGAGTTGCCCAGGATAGAGCGGTATGGAGAAATTACTTGCAGGTCCTATGTAACGTATAACGGTACGAGAGGAATTATTATTATTATTATACTAACTGATTGATTAGTTATTGAAAGGACCCAATAATCACACTTCGGTGAATAACCCATGTGTGCACACATCTCTTTCTCACACATGAAGACCTTGAAAGCAGTGCACGGACTTCGTTGCATTAACAGTGAGCCCTCCTCCGGTGTAATGTTTGAAGGTGTGAACAATTTTGTATGAATTGTTTAAAAATATATAAAATATATTTTACCTTAGTAGCGACTGTGTATCCTTGTCTTATCTATTTTATACAGTCACGCAGTCTTTCGTGTGCTTAACTTAAACATGGGATTTATAATTGACCATTCGTCTCCGATAGGACTGAGAAGTCGATCTCACCGAGACTGAGATCAGCGATCTCTGGAACACATATCCCGATAGCTTCACGAGGAGAACGAACCGAGTACTTTTGGAGTAACAGAATAGGATATTACCTCTATGCTACAGTGACCACCGCCCAGTGTTTACTTTATAATCCTCGACAACAGTAAACATCAACATATGTTTTGTCTGGATTATCTAGATCTAATTACAGGTAGATTATTGTTTACACTTAAAGAAATTGAATCACAACCCATTCTGAAATTTGTTGTCCTGGTTAACCACATATTGTTGTTACAACTGCTAGTAGGGGGATCTCAATGGCGAAATGTTTAAGACGTTTGTCAGTCGTTCTGAAGGTTGTGAGCTTGAATCCGGACGAGTCACATGCGCAATTTTTCATGAAATCCCTATGGTTGTTGCTGGGGTTAGTAGTTCGTGCAACTCTCTCGACATTTCCACCGACAGTGACTGAGCCATATGGGGAAATCCTGTGCAATGAAGGGTCTTTAGAACATTTTCTGGTCTCCATCAAAATATCTTCAGCAAAGTGCACCATCAAAGAAAATAGGACACAGTTAAGACAAGTCCAACAACTTAATTGCTGAAGAAACCTGATTTTTTTTCCCCGATCCAGAAGCACTTGAGCTGAAATCTCTTCGGCTCGGTGTCATGGACATCGTAACCCTTCGGCTCGGTGCCACGAACACCGTAAATCTGGGAAACCTGTAGCTTTCCTACCAGTCCGCGGAGTTGAACTCGCACTTACAGAGGACTAGTCACCCGTAGTCCAACGCGCTACGAACACGCTGGGCACGCGGGCAAGAACCCTGATAAGATGAGATGTTAGATGCTGATGAGAAATAAAGAGTAGAATAGATTAGACAATCAGAAATCCAGTAATTGAAAGGTATTACATACAAGAAAAGTCACTGTCATTTGAAGTCAGAAAGAGAGTTCTTCTTTGCTGCATAGAGCCATTACAGATGAATGGATGCGATTCATGAGTAAGCAGATAGCTTGGCTGAAATCGGATGCATGTGTCCTAGACGTGTAGAAGTCTACGCTTTAGGGCCTACCAAACCAATGTGCAACGTATACACGTTCTTGGCAAAGATAAAAATATCACAAAGAGTGATTAAAATTGGTCGTAGAGAACGAACGCAAAGAAGAAGAAGAAGGGGAGCAGATAGCAAAATCTATGGAATTCACAGAGATGTTGTTGTACAAGAGAATACTAAAAATTTGTACAAGAGAATACTAAAAATGCAATGACTATCTAAAAGAACTAATGTGGATGACTTGAAAGAGATCAAGTCACAGAAAAAACATATTCTCAATATAAGAAATAGAATTCATCATTTATCGGACTTGCGATGAGGAAGGGAGGAATGAACATAACATGACAACCTGTAAAATCAATGAGAGAAGAAACATAAAAAAACAGGGAGAAAATGTTATAGACAGTTTGACATCGTAACACGAAGTAGTGTCAACATCTGAGCTGATATTCAAAACCCAAGGACATACTTTTGTCGAGATCCATGATCGCCTACATCAGCCAGCATGGCACGTAGTGATAATGATTTCGCCAGCTTGAAATAGCAAACCACATATTGATAACATTAATTGTAATTAATTAATTACTCGTTTCAATGTTAATATCTCTCTAATATTGTTTCATTTTGTCAGTTATTAATTATTTTCTTAATTTCTGTTTCTAATCTTTCACAATCTGTTTCCTGTGTGTAAGAAACTATTTGCTAGTGTCCATTGTCCTTTATTTGTTATTATATTTGATGTTGACTTATCGATTGTTTTACTTATTTATCCTTGTTTTGTACATTTCAATAGTAATATCCTACCATTGTTTACTAGTTGTAATGTAGCTTCATTAGGACGGATTATGTAACACATAAGTGTTCACCTATCCACTCGGAAACACGAGAGTTGTGGAATCAATCCCAGACTCGACGTTTTACATGTGAGAAAAGGAATTGGCCCTCCTACATCCTTCACACTACGTCCTAGAAATGATAATTGAAGTGACTTCATACAATAAGGTCTGAAAAGTGTACAGAAAATTTGTATTTCCTTTAATGTTGCCTGTCAAAAAAACTTTACGTGGAAGACCAAAGACCACTCTTCGAAGAACAATCCAACAAGAAAGTAAACTATTGGGATGTAAAACCATACAAGATCTCCAACTGCTAGCAACGAACCGCATTACATGGAGATTTAAAACCTCTGCCCTATGTGCCGCCTTTGCCACGAAAGGAAAAAACTAGCTAACTGTCAAAAAAAGTCCGTACCCTTTTCGAATCATATGTTATGAAGTGCCTGTCACTTCACATTGTTTAATCCGAGTATGCAGGAGGTAGGAGGACAAATTCATTTCATCACTTGTGATACATCGAGTGTGAGAATGAACCCACAACCCTTGTTCTGCTCGATTGGACAAGCGAAAGCTCTACGTACTGTGTAAATCCGTCTTGTCTAGTCTATACGATTTTCTTTTTCCGACATTACCGCCGAGGGGTATATAGACCATTAACCAACTTTCCCCAAGAAATCCTATCCCCTGTATCTCTCTCATCCTACTCTCATCCTAGTCACTTAGTACTCGCACAATCAAGAACTGCTTAAGTCTTAGATTAAGTCCGTCTTATTCTTAGTGCTACAAAGCTACACACCCAAACTCTTAAACGAATTTTATTCTGAGCTGAGCTCCGCCCATGAGGCGTTGTTCTCTGATCTCACCTTAAACTGCACTTTACCATGTATTCCTCGGGTTTGCCAATCTTCTCTTCGCTCAGTGGGTTCCAGTAGAATGCATATATGGTTAGTCGCATTCTGATATTGTTTCTTGAGGATGAGGATCTGTAGTGTCTATACATTCTCTCTATGCTATTCCTGTTTTATTACTGTTTTTTTCGAGCCAGAAGAACTTGAGCTTTCAGCTCTTCGGCTCGGTACCATGGACATCACAACCCTTGGTTCGTACCACGAACACCGTAAATCTGGAGAACCCGTTTCTTTCTGCCAGCCCGCTGAATTGAACCACACTCACAGGGGGCTTGTCACCCGTCGTCCAACGCGCTACGAACACGCTTGGCAGGCTGGCGAGAATATTATTCCTTTACAGACCGTCGTCTCTCTCTTTTACATAAATCTGTGTTATGTGTTCATGATTGTGTTTATTTTTATGTTTATGTTGTTGCTACTTGATGCTCCCGTGTGTTGACGGGCTCGTAAGGGGAGCAAACAATAGTAACAATGCGACCTACAAGGCATGTCGTAAGAGACGACTGAGGAAGGAGCCTAAGGAAGCTATCCTAGTAAATAAAATGCGCCGCAGAAATCGGATGTACTGGCCTACATGTAGACGCATCATTGGCACAACGTACAATCGCTCTTAGGCTCGGATCACATACAAATCTCAAAGAGTGGTTAACACGTAGTCGATATGGAGCGTTCAAAGAAGAAGAAGAAGCTACTTGATGAAGCTTCATCGGTCGAAATGTCAGTTTCTTGCTCGTACTTTGTAAATCTCTTAATTACCTCTATCTGTGTACATAAGATATTATATTTTTTAGTTTCATTGCACCACTCCCTTCCCCATTCTTATTGTTAGATCAGTTTTTATAGTCATTTGCTATCCGGTTTACGGGATTGGGGGAAAGGGGGTGGCTGTTAAAGTTGTCGTATTTTTCTAGGTATTTTAAGATAATAATTTCATTTTGTTAGTTTTTTTATTAGGTTGAATTTTCCTGGTTTTTTTCAATATCCAAAATTGTGTTGTGTAATTTGTCTTGAGGCGCTAATTACACTATAAACTAGAGTTTGTATTTATGTGTGGAGGTTACACCAAACTAGAGTTTGTATTTATGTGTGGAGCTTACACCAAACTAGAGTTTGTATTTATGTGTGGAGTTACACGAAACTAGGAGTTTGTATTTATGAGTGGATGGTCTTTGTTGATTACACTAAACTGGAGATTTTTTATTTTGTGTTAGTGGTCTTTACAGGCGAAGTACTTCTTCTTCTTCCAGCGCTCCAGATCGACCACTTGTTAACCATTCTGTGTGATTTGTATGTGATCTGAGCCTAATAGCGATTGTACGTTGCACCAGTTATGCGACTACAAGTAGGCCAGCACATCCGATTTCTGCGACGCTTTTTATTTACTAGGTAGCTTCCCTAGACCTCTACATTAGGCGCCTCTTACGACATGCCTTGTAGGTTGCAGTGGTACTATTCGTTGCTTCCCTTGCTTATTCCGGCACCACACATGCGTTATGATCGAAGTAGGATTATTATTATCTGCTTGTTATCTCTGTTTTATTGATTACACAGAGTTTCTCTCTTTGAGGTGTCTCCTTCCAAAACTATTTGCTCACTGCCAGATATGTCAGTTCAAAGAAACAAGATTGTTTATTTCTCAGTCTTGCTATCTTTCCTGTACTTTATTGCTTGAAGATATAGGTATTACAGTTTCCTTCAATCATTGATTGATTGATTGATTGATTGATAGGATCATCATCATTACACTTCGGTGAGTAACTATGTTTGCTATAATCTCTTTCTTACATAGGTGGATCTCAGCTGCAGAGCATGAACTCCGTAGCACCGTCAAGGATCCCTGATGTAATTTTTAAGATGGTTTCAATGTGTTCTGTTTTTATACTTTAGATCATTATTATATTTGTTTGCGGTTTTTCTTCAAAAGTTAGACATTTGTACTGTTGCTAATGTAAATTTGTCATCTTGATGAATCTCCTAATATCCATCTCATGTTATAACTGACACGTAAGACACAAGCAACTGATCCCATACCTGGCAGTTTGCTATCTTTCTGTCAATGGTATCCTATGTTAGATATTCTAGAATTAGTTTCTCTTTACATCATCTTTTTATGGCGAAACACGTAATCACAAAGTACTGTTGTTTTACAAATTACAAAAACAATGACAATATACAGCAACGTTTCGACCAACAAGGCATTTATCAAGCAAACGAACAACAGGAGTGACGAATTAAAATAAAAACACTAACATATGGACGACTAGTTACGGAGACATTCAAACGTTTCTAATAAAAATCTGGGTATAAAAACGAGTAACAAAATAAATGTAACACACATAAAAACTAGAAATAGAAAAGAAGAGAAACAATAAAAAAACAAGTAAATATATAGCTTGAATACAAGCAACATATGCACATATAGGTTACAAGGCATGAGAAGAGAAAGTACTAAGAAGCATAGGAATGTAAAACTACAATACTTTGTTATTACGTGTTTTGCCATTCTACATAGTTTTACTGCAGTCTCATCTATACTTGATTTTGTTTATGCACATTAATGTGTTCTCGAAGTTATGTCGACACATTTCTCTAGGCCTTCCATTCCGATTGTTTAATTGATTGATTGATTGATATTGTCATCAACACTGCACTTCCGTGAGTAACCATGTGTGCTCCGATCTCTTTCTTACACATGCAGATCTCAGATGCAGTGCACGAACTCCGTAGCACCGTTGAAGGTCCCCTATTCAATTGAGAAGATAATGAAAATATGTTATAGGAATTTTATTGCTATTTTTAAAAATGAATTTTCTCCCGGCCAACGACTTTCCAGCCTGTTCTTCTCAATTATGAACTGTCAGTGGTTCTTTTAGTGTTGCACTTGATAACGGGATCTATGTTTTATCGTCCGTCTTCGATAGGACCAGGAACTCGATTTCACCTACACCGAGATCAGGTATCCATGAAAAAAGGAGATGCTACGATGAAATGACAATCGTGGCATATCCTAAAGGACGTAGCCATCAACCATAGTAAACTAGTCGTTGATTTTCTACGCACCACTTATACGTTCAGTATTTTGCCATTGCTTTCTGAACAGTGATGTCTATTTTTACCTTTTGTAAAAATCCCACGGAAACGAATTTGCTTCCAAATTTGCCCACCGTAGGGTTTGAACCAGGTACGCGTGGGTTTGTGATCGAGCTCACTACCGCTTGAGCTACAGACGCTCACAATTGCTACAGACGCTACGATACATTAGTTATACTTTCTATATATCTAAAGACTTTTTCCCTACATATATATATATATATCTAATGTTCAACTCTGTGGTTTGTTAGAAACATACATAATGTATCGCCCGAGTGGTTACCGGAGCCCAAATTTGGTGTGTAAAGAATAGAACCACTGTTATCTGCCACGCATGTCATAAGAGGCGACTAAGAAGGTTTGACTGAAGTCGGATGCATGTGTCCTAAACGTGTAGAAGTCTAAACGTTAAGGGACCTACCAAACCAATGTGCAACGTATACACGTTCTTGGCAAAGATCAAACATATCACAAAGTGTGATTAAAATTGGTTGTAAAGAACGAACGCAAAGAAGGAGAAGACATAATGTATATGTTAGTTTTCTTTGAAATATTCTCATTAACCATTCACTGACATACGGTTATAGAACTAACATCCCTTGGATCCTGTTTTTGTTGATGTTGTTGCCATGGTGATATATTCTTCATTAATCAGTATATAACCATGGGGACGATTGTTAGGGGCAGTAATCCCTGTGTGATGTCAGTTTCTGCGGTAGAAAGGTTAAACGTCATGGCTGTAAATAGAACTCAATTAAATAAGATGGAAAGAGGAAAAGAGCAGACGAAGGAATGTTAATTAATGAGTTATAAAACTGCGCTTATTATTGGCTTGATTGTTTCAAAAGAATGAAACAGACGCAAACGACACATGTTACAAAAGAATGAAACAGACGCAAACGACACATGTTTCAAAAGAATGAAACAGACGCAAACGACACATGTTCCAAAAGAATGAACAGATGAAAACGACACATGTTTCAAAAGAATGAAACAGACGCAAACGAACACATGTTTCCAAAAGAATGAAACAGACGCAAACTACACATGTTCCAAAAGAATGAAACAGACGCAAACGACACATGTTCCAAAAGAATGAAACAGACGCAAACGACACATGTTCCAAAAGAATGAAACAGACGCAACAACACATGTTCCAAAAGAATGAAACAGACGCAACGACACATGTTCAAAAGAATGAAACAGACGCAAACGACACATGTTCCAAAAGAATGAAACAGACGCAAACAACACATGTTCCAAAAGAATGAAACAGACGCAAACGACACATGTTCCAAAAGAATGAAACAGACGCAAACAACACATGTTCCAAAAGAATGAAACAGACGCAAACGACACATGTTCCA
The DNA here is from genome assembly GCA_020796225.1 of Arion vulgaris. NCBI lineage: Eukaryota > Metazoa > Mollusca > Gastropoda > Stylommatophora > Arionidae > Arion > Arion vulgaris. The sequence goes on from CM036764.1 coordinate 27,676,541, forward strand.
AAAGAATGAAACAGACGCAAACGACACATATTCCAAAAGAATGAAACAGACGCAAACGACACATGTTCCAAAAGAATGAAGCAGACGCAAACGACACATGTTTCAAAAGAATGAAACAGACGCAAACGACACATGTTCCAAAAGAATGAAACAGACGCAAACGACACATGTTTCAAAAGAATGAAACAGACGCAAACGACACATGTTCCAAAAGAATGAAGCAGACGCAAACGACACATGTTCCAAAAGAATGTGGTAATGTTCTCTGTCTCTGAACACTCACTCTCCCTGAGATAATGGCTCAGGACCAGGTGGCTGCACTACAATGACTAGTGATATAGAAAAGTAGCTAACGAAAAATTTAAGAACGCCCATCTGTAGACAAGGTAAACACTGGGGACAGGGGGAAGTGAGAAATTTCTCTGTAATGAAGAGGTTAAACCGCTTGCTGTATATTATAAAAACCGTGGGTTCGAATCCAGACCGCGTTGTTCGGTTCACGAGTGCACTTTTTCAGAGATTTCTAATGTTGTTACCGACGCTACGGATGTCATGTTTTTTACAATAGTCTTTACAGGTGGCATAGAAATTCTGTAGAAATGGACCGAATCATAAGTGGAAACCCGGTACAATCAAGTTAATCCTTCAATCGCTTTCTTTAATCTGCGTAGCATACGCCACAGTCAAAGCCAACGAAGAAGAAAGAAAAATCAACAACAAGAAAAATATTTCAGAAATGTTAAATTACTTGAACGCGTTTAATTTGGTTTTTTTTTTCAAGAAAGTTGACGATTAAGTGATTATAAACAAATCAATTGATTGTTTGATGAAATTCTTTGATACATACATTCATTTTCTCATCTATTGATTATTTTCTTCATGATTAGATTGATGCCATTGTTGAAACTTGGGAGATGTCAGTGTTAATGATTTTCTCATGGCATGATCCTGTCATCATTGTCTGCATACTGGCACTGTTGATTCTTGCATGGATCAGGTGAGATGTTAGTAAGCAACTCAAAGTCTAATCACATTTTCTGTCTGCATACTGGCACTGTTGATTCTTGCATGGATCAGGTGAGATGTTAGTAAGCAACTCAAAGTCTAATCACATTTTCTGTCTGCATACTGGCACTGTTGATTCTTGCATGGATCAGGTGAGATGTTAGTAAGCAACTCAAAGTCTAATCACATTTTCTGTCTGCATACTGGCACTGTTGATTCTTGCATGGATCAGGTGAGATGTTAGTAAGCAACTCAAAGTCTAATCACATTTTCTGTCTGCATACTGGCACTGTTGATTCTTGCATGGATCAGGTGAGATGTTAGTAAGCAACTCAAAGTCTAATCACATTTTCTGTCTGCATACTGGCACTGTTGATTCTTGCATGGATCAGGTGAGATGTTAGTAAGCAACTCAAAGTCTAATCACATTTTCTGTCTGCATACTGGCACTGTTGATTCTTGCATGGATCAGGTGAGATGTTAGTAAGCAACTCAAAGTCTAATCACATTTTCTGTCTGCATACTGGCACTGTTGATTCTTACATGGATCAGGTGAGATGTTAGTAAGCAACTCAAAGTCTAATCACATTTTCTGTCTGTATACTGGCACTGTTGATTCTTGCATGGATCAGGTGAGATGTTAGTAAGCAACTCAAAGTCTAATCACATTTTCTGTCTGCATACTGGCACTGTTGATTCTTGCATGGATCAGGTGAGATGTTAGTAAGCAACTCAAAGTCTAATCACATTTTCTGTCTGCATACTGGCACTGTTGATTCTTGCATGGATCAGGTGAGATGTTAGTAAGCAACTCAAAGTCTAATCACATTTTCTGTCTGCATACTGGCACTGTTGATTCTTGCATGGATCAGGTGAGATGTTAGTAAGCAACTCAAAGTCTAATCACATTTTCTGTCTGCATACTGGCACTGTTGATTCTTGCATGGATCAGGTGAGATGTTAGTAAGCAACTCAAAGTCTAATCACATTTTCTGTCTGCATACTGGCACTGTTGATTCTTGCATGGATCAGGTGAGATGTTAGTAAGCAACTCAAAGTCTAATCACATTTTCTGTCTGCATACTGGCACTGTTGATTCTTGCATGGATCAGGTGAGATGTTAGTAAGCAACTCAAAGTCTAATTACATTTTCTGTCTGCATACTGGCACTGTTGATTCTTGCATGGATCAGGTGAGATGTTAGTAAGCAACTCAAAGTCTAATCACATTTTCTGTCTGCATACTGGCACTGTTGATTCTTGCATGGATCAGGTGAGATGTTAGTAAGCAACTCAAAGTCTAATCACATTTTCTGTCTGCATACTGGCACTGTTGATTCTTGCATGGATCAGGTGAGATGTTAGTAAGCAACTCAAAGTCTAATCACATCTTTCTATTCTTTCTTTATCTTTGTTCGTTCTAGCATGTTCACATTCCTTGTGGTTTGTGTGTGATTTGTGTGTGATTTGTGTTTTATTTGTGTGTGATTTGTGAGTGATTTGTGTGTGAGTTGTGTATTATTTTTGTGTGATTTGTGAGTGATTTGTGTGTGAGTTGTGTATTATTTGTGTGTGATTTGTGTGTGATTTGTGCGTGATTTGTGTGTGAGTTGTGTATTATTTTTGTGTGATTTGTGAGTGATTTGTGTGTGAGTTGTGTATTATTTGTGCGTGATTTGTGTGTGATTTGAGATTAAGTACATTACATTATTGGACGGGCGTCTGTAGCTTAAGCGGTTGTGAGTTTGATTCACAACCCAAGCGTACCTAGTTAAACTCTGCGGCGAGCAATTTGGAAGCAAATTTGTTCCTGTTTAATTTTACAAACTGTAAAAATAGTGAGGCTACCCTAGTAAATAAGAAGCGTCGCAGAAATCGAATGTGCTGGCCTACATGTAGGCTCATAACTGGCACAACTTACAATCGCTCTTAGACTCAGATCACATACAAATCATAAATAGTGGTTTAATAAGTGGCTGATATGAAACGTTCAAAGTAGAAGACGAACTGTAAAAATAGACCTCACCGTTCAGAAAGCAATTGCAAACTGCTGAACGTATAAGTGGTGCTTAGAAAATGGAAGACTCATTTACTGTGGTTGTTGACAAAGTCATGTTAAGGTTATACCACGATTTTTTTTTTCACATTGTGTTTGTTTACAGCAAATGTGATATCTGTGCATTCTGTGCAAGCATACATAATTTCATCAGGCACTTTTTTCGAACTCGCTCTCTCGTTGTTTTATTATAGTAGTTGTTGTAAAAATGAAATTTAACTTATAGTTTCTCAAGTCTTGCCTTTGCCAGCGGGTGCAGTCTATTCTTTTTTTTTCATTTTAATTGCCAAGGAATCTTTTTTTTTCATTTTAATTGCCAAGGAATCTTTTTTTTTCAATGTAATTTACTCACGCAGGGTAATGTTTTTCGTCCATCTCCGACATGACTGAATTCTAATTGCTGGAACGCTGTGGTTAGTGATCATTGTGAATTTTCCATAATTTTTTTGTCCACCTAGAAGTGGAAAAGCAAAAAACGTGGCGCATAAGATCAGAAAATAATCTTACGTTAGGACGATCTCCTAATTATAGCAAATGATGTCACTTAGCAGGTAAACATTATGATACTTTGCAGCTATCTTTCTCTTTTTATTCTTCCACAACTTCGACGTTCAAATTCTTGCTCATTCTAGACAATTACACATGTTGACAGGAGGTGGTTCGCATTCTTCTCTAAGTACAGCTTTTGTAAACAGTAGTATTTGCAGTGTCCCTGTTTGTATCTACAAGAATACACGATTTGGCCATTCTACTGGATACCACTTGTACAGTTCCTGTTTGTATCTACAAGAATATACGATTTGGCCATTCTACTGGATACCACTTGTACAGTTCCTGTTTGTATCTACAAGAATACACGATTTGGCCATTCTACTGGATACCACTTGTACAGTTCCTGTTTGTATCTACAAGAATATACGATTTGGCCATTCTACTGGATACCACTTGTACAGTTCCTGTTTGTATCTACAAGAATACACGATTTGGCCATTCTACTGGATACCACTTGTACAGTTCCTGTTTGTATCTACAAGAATATACGATTTGGCCATTCTACTGGATACCACTTGTACAGTTCCTGTTTGTATCTACAAGAATACACGATTTGGCCATTCTACTGGATACCACTTGTACAGTTCCTGTTTGTATCTACAAGAATACACGATTTGGCCATTCTACTGGGTACCACTTGTACAGTTCCTGTTTGTATCTACAAGAATACACGATTTAGCCATTCTACTGGATACCACTTGTACAGTTCCTGTTTGTATCTGCAAGAATACACGATTTGGCCATTCTACTGGATACCACTTGTACAGTTCCTGTTTTCTTTTTCTTCTTCGAACACTCCATATCGACCACCTGTTAACCACTCTTTGTAATTTGTATGTGATATGAACCTGCGATTGTACGTTGTGCCAGTTATGCGTCTAAAGTAGGCCAGCACATCCGATTTCTGCGATGCTTTTTATTTACTAGGATAGCTTTCTTAGGCCTCTACCTTAGTCGCCTCTTACGACATGCTTTGTAGGTCGCAGTGTTACTATTCTTTGCTCTCCTTGTAAGCTCCAGTAACACACGGTCGGTTCCTGCATTCGAGGCCCGAGTTAGCTTGGAAGTTAGAGCAGCTACTTCGTAAGTATTCACCGTTGAAATAGACGGTGGGTCACTAAAATTGAAAAAGTCAGATAATGTAGAACTTCAAGAAACTTAATTAACCAGTACAACTTATATTCTGGAATCTTGTTTCGTGTATCAAAGAATATTTGTTCTAAAAACATTGTTTCATTTTATGTCTCACATTAAAAAAAGACAATTTAAGCATGTCACTGTCATTGTATTTTACAGATATATCTTGTCGCACCATCAGCTTTTTGCTCAACTGGGAATTCCCGGACCACGTCCATCTTTCTTGGTGGGAAATGCTTTGGATTTTGTGAACAAGGTATGAATTTTTAATTGTTTAACAGTTGCTAGTCTGCCAATCATGAAGGAGATCAGGTAATCAAATGATTTCTTTTTTAATTAATTTATTTTTTATTGTCCAACCATGAAACAGATGTTTTCTAAATACAGGAGCATATGTTAGGAACATATAATGACAAAATGAAAATTGTGGCGTATCCTTTACAGGGCGTATCCATCAACTACAGTAAACGAGTCGTTGATTTTCTAGGCACCACTTATACTTTCAATAGTTTGCCATTACTTTCTGAACGGTGAGATCTATTTTTACCTTTCATAAAATCCCACGGAAACGAATTTGCTTCCAAACTGCCTGTCGCGGTGTTTGAACCAGGTACGCATGGGTTGTGATCGAGTTCACTATCGCGTAAGCTACAAATGCTCACGAACACATTATACCACTATTAAAAAGACTAAAAATGTCGAAACGATCTGATTTTGCGGCGCTTAGTAACAGTTTTCACTGTCAGATGTTCAGCAACACATTAACAGACTCTAGTTAACATGCAATGAAAACAATATGAGAATAAACATCGACAAAATTGAAGTAATGACATTCACTAGAGATGAAAACGCTACCAATATCCCCATCGACAAACACCCATTAAAACAAGTCAAAGACTCTACATACCTATAGAACATTTTGCAAGCAAACGGAAGAATAACTAACGAAATACAACATGATGCAATAAAGCAAATTAAATAATAGAACAAATGGCGACAATTTTAAAATGCAAGTGTGTTAACATGAAGACAAAAATAGTATCGTTCAACGCAATATTTGTTCCAACATTATGCTACCAGTGCTAAACATGGACGCTGAAATCAAATGATAGAAGAAAAACTAGTCACAACAAAGGTGAAGCGTCTACGCAGAATGCTGGTAGTACCAAGAAGAGACCGGTTTAGAAAAGAAGACATCAGGAAAAAGTGGGTACAACATCAGTACTGAACTTCAACAAGAAACAACAAATTAAATGGTTCGGCCACATAAGCAGATTACATACAGGCAGACGAAAAACACTGTTCATGAAGCGGACACAAAAGCCCGCTCTACAAATCTCTTTTTATATTAGAGCTGTGAGGCAAAAACAGGAGTAGAGAAGAAAATAAAGTAGAAGAAGACTGTCAAATGAATATAATAATAATAATAATTCCTTCGTACCGTTATACGTTACATAGGGCCTGCAAGCAATTTCTCCATACCGCTCTATCCTGGGCAACCGCTCAATCTCCTCCATGGAACTGAGACCGATATTTCCTGCCTCTCTCAGCAAAGTTCCGTTTCAGGGTCTCCTTAGCTCGACCTCTTTTTCTTGAACCCTTTGCATCCCACTTCAATGCCTGCTTTGATATTCTTTGATCATTTCTCCTCAAGGTGTGCCCAGCATATCTTTCAAATGAATATAATAACTATAATATTAATCTTATCTTAAAATTATGTATATATATATATATATGACCCATGTGTTACCGGGGCCAGCAAGAACAGCAAATAATAGTAACACATACAAGGAGATGAAGAAGACGAAGATATATTATATATATATATATCATTTCCTTTAATTTCAGATTTGTTCAGTTTCAATCGATATTCATCTTTAGTTATATGTGGTCATTTAATCCTTTCGAACATACGTACGTGAGGCGCACAATATTCTACGTAACATTCGTACTAATTAGTGCGTTCTTTGCACCGCGAGAATTTCACGTCTCAAGCAAAGTTTGAGCGGACGTTTTCAGGACATACCAAGTGAAAGATACGTATTCAGATCTCTCAAGGAATGTGGTTTTCAATATATATATATATATTTATATAACTTCTGCTTCCTTCTCGAATACTGTTCTGCCTCACATCGTCAGGATAGTTTAGTTAGTTTTTAGTTTAGTTTGTTCCTTTCATGCCAAAGGCGGCACATAGGGCAGAGGTTTTAGATCTCCATGTGATACGGTTCTTTGCTAGCAGTTGGAAATCTTGAATGGTTTTACATCCCAATAGTTTACTTTCTTGTTGGATGGTTCTTCGAAGAGTGGTCTTTGGTCTTCCACGTTTTCTTTCCCAACTGGTGACCACATAAGGACTTGTCGATTTAGTCTCTTTTTGTCTGATCTAAGAACATGACCTAAATATTTCCACCTTCGTTTCCTTATAATATTTGATATGGGTTGTTGGTGTGTTAGATCTCTCACTGTGTTGTTAGAAACGAAATCACTCCATTTTATTTTTAATAATTTTCGTAGACATTTATTCTCAAAGCTGTCCAGTTTCTTATCAATTTTCTTTGTTGATTTCAACTTTCACAACCGTAGGTCAGTACAGGAATCACACATGACCTAAATAATTAAACTAATTTAACGACAGGATAAGAAGAGATTTATTGAACTAACTCTTGCTTGCGCTCTTCGTACATGGTGCCTTACATTGTATATGTTATTTCTGTGATCCACCATTTGCGTAGTCGACTTTATGTCTTGTATCCACTGTGTTTGAGTAACATTGTTCTTTATGTCTTGTATCCACTGTGTTTGAATAACATTGTTCTTTATGTCTTGTATCCACTGTGTTTGAGTAACATTGTTCTTTATGTCTTGTATCCACTGTGTTTGAATAACATTGTTCTTTATGTCTTGTATCACTGTGTTTAATAACATTGTTCTTTATGTCTGTATCCACTGTTTTGAATAACCATTGGTCTCTTATGTCTTTATTCCACTGTGTTTGAATAACATTGTTCTTTATGTTTTATCCACTGTGTTTGAATAACATTTTTCTTTATGTCTTTATCTCTGTGTTTGAATAACATTGTTCTTGCAAGTCTTGTTTTCCATGTTTGAATAAACTTGTTCTTTATGTCTGTATCCACTTGTTTGAGTAAATTGTCTGGTCTTGTATCTACGTGTTTGAGTAACATTGTTCTTTATGTCTTGTATCCACTGTGTTTGAGTAACATTGTTCTTACTTCTTGTATCTACTGTGTTTGAGTAACATTGTCATGTCTTGTTCCTACTGTGTTTGAGTAACATTGTTCTTTGATTTGTAACACGTGTTTAGTAACATTGTTCTTATGTCTTGTATCACGTTTTGAGTAACATTGTTCTTATGTCTTGTATCTACTGTGTTTAGAACATTGTTCTTATGTCTTGATCCACTGTGTTTGAGTAACATTGCTTTATGGTCTATGATCCACTGTGTTTGAGTAACATTGTTCTTTATGTCGTTATCCACTGTGTTTGAGTAACATTGTTCTTTTGTCTTGTATCTACTGTTTTGGTACTTGTTCTTTATGTCTTGTATCTACTGTGTTTGAGTAACATTGTTCTTTTGTCTTTTTCACTGTGTTTGAGTCATTTTCTTTATGTCTTGTATCCACTGTGTTTGAGTAACATTGTTCTTTATGTCTTGTATCCACTGTGTTTGAGTAACATTCTTCTTTATGTCTTGTATCCACTGTGTTTGAGTAACATTGTTCTTTATGTCTTGTATCCACTGTGTTTGAGTAACATTGTTCTTTATGTCTTGTATCCACTGTGTTTGAGTAACATTGTTCTTTATGTCTTGTATCCACTGTGTTTGAGTAACATTGTTCTTTATGTCTTGTATCCACTGTGTTTGAGTAACATTGTTCTTTATGTCTTGTATCTACTGTGTTTGAGTAACATTGTTCTTTATGTCTTGTATCCACTGTGTTTGAGTAACATTGTTCTTTATGTCTTGTATCCACTGTGTTTGAGTAACATTGTTCTTTATGTCTTGTATCCACTGTGTTTGAGTAACATTGTTCTTTATGTCTTGTATCTACTGTGTTTGAGTAACATTGTTCTTTATGTCTTGTATCTACTGTGTTTGAGTAACATTGTTCTTTATGTCTTGTATCTACTGTGTTTGAGTAACATTGTTCTTTATGTCTTGTATCCACTGTGTTTGAGTAACATTGTTCTTTATGTCTTGTATCCACTGTGTTTGAGTAACATTCTTCTTTATGTCTTGTATCCACTGTGTTTGAGTAACATTGTTCTTTATGTCTTGTATCCACTGTGTTTGAGTAACATTGTTCTTTATGTCTTGTATCCACTGTGTTTGAGTAACATTGTTCTTTATGTCTTGTATCCACTGTGTTTGAGTAACATTGTTCTTTATGTCTTGTATCCACTGTGTTTGAGTAACATTGTTCTTTATGTCTTGTATCTACTGTGTTTGAGTAACATTGTTCTTTATGTCTTGTATCCACTGTGTTTGAGTAACATTGTTCTTTATGTCTTGTATCTACTGTGTTTGAGTAACATTGTTCTTTATGTCTTGTATCTACTGTGTTTGAGTAACATTGTTCTTTGAGGCGCCCTATTTGTTGTTATCTGTTTATGTGACCCAACCATTGATGTTGCTGTTGTTTGAATGGATTGATTGATCATCATTATTGCAACTTTGGTGAGTAACAATGATATCTTTGATATCTTTCTTACACAGGTAGATATCAGCGGCAGTGCACGAACTCTGTAGCACCGGTGAGGGTCCTCAATGTAATTTTGAAGATGTGATGATATTTTGTAGTCATTATTTTTAATCTTTTCAAATGAATTTTTCTCGGACAGCGGCTTTCCAGCTTACTATTCTTGATTTTGAACTGCCAAGAGTTCTGTTAGGTGCTCAAGTTGAACATGGGAATCTACGTTTATCGTCCGTCTCCGATAAGACTAGCAACTCGATCCGGGATCTCTGGAGGAATATACCGATGACTCCACGAGTGAACGAACCATTTACCATTTGGAACGAGATACGACCGTCTCTATGCCACAGACACACATAACAGAGACCGCAGAGACCACCTTGTCTATTTCGTATCACCGCCCCTGATCATGTGGATATTAGAAAAGGTTTAAGTGATCAAGTTCTAACTCCCTGCGGAGTATACATTAACCACCAAATTATGGATATCCATAATATGCTCGTATTAACCCACAGCTCATTGCTTGACTTGTTTGATTTGCAGTTCAATTACTATCAGGTTGACTGGAGTAAATGATGGTTTCAGTAATAAAGTAACTGAATCTTCTGATAGTGGTCTATTATTATTTTTCTCTACACATCTCTCTCCATTTTTTTCGTTCACTCTTTCTCTGTCTTTCTTTTTACTTTACTCTTTCTCTTTCTCTCTTCACTTCTCTTTCTTTTTCCTCTTTTCCACTCCCTCTTTCATTTTCTCTTTTTTTTCTTTTCACTCTATCTTTCCTTTTATCTTTCTCTTTCACTCTATCTTTCCTTTATCTTTCTCTTCACTCTATCTTTCCTTTTATCTTTCTCTTTTCACTCTATCTTTCCCTTTATCTTTCTCTCTTCACTCTATCTTTCCTTTTATCTTTCTCTTTTCACTCTATCTTTCCTTTTATCTTTCTCTCTTCACTCTATCTTTCCTTTTATCTTTCTCTCTTCACTCTATATCTTTCCTTTTATCTTTCTCTCTTCACTCTATCTTTCCTTTTATCTTTCTCTTTTCACTCTATCTTTCCTTTTATCTTTCTCTTTCACTCTATCTTTCCTTTTATCTTCTCTTTCACTCTATCTTTCCTTTTATCTTTCTCTCTTCACTCTATCTTTCCTTTTATCTTTCTCTTTTCACTCTATCTTTCCTTTCTTTTATCTTTTCACTCTATCTTTCCTTTATCTTTCTTTTCACTCATCTTCCTTTATCTTTCTCTTTTCACTCTATCTTTCCTTTTATCTTTCTCTCTTCACTCTATCTTTCCCTTTATCTTTCTTCTCTCTTTTTTCTCTTCTCCTTTCTTCTTATCTCTTTCTCTTCCGTTCACTTTATTTTCTCTCAATCTATCCACGTTTCTCTTTTTTCTCTTTATCTTCGTCCTTCTATTTTGCTGTATTTTTATCTCATTCATTCATTCATTGTATATCTTCTTTCGCCTCTCCCTCTTCTCCCTTTTAATCACTTTTCCAGTCTCTCCATTTCTCTCTTTCTTTGTCACCCACTCCCTCTCTCTCTCTTTCTTTTTGTCTGAAACACTAATCCAGCGCATAAGGTCGTGATAATAAAAAAAACCATCTCAACAATCAGAAAACAAACATAAAAAGCAATATCAATTACTAGTTAAGAGGACTGTTATCAGTGGAGCTCTTGATGGTCAAGATCATTTCTTTGATGGCCACATAACAATTCATGTTTAAACATGTTTGTTGCAATTCAAAACTGTAGGTAAAAAATTCGTGACTTGAAATTCTGTTTTGAATAGTAGTTAGTCCGATATTTATCAGTCTTCCAGAGCAGACTATGTACAAGTGATATCAACAGCACACAACTAGAAGAAACAAGTACCTTATTATGATAATATTTGTGATACTTGAAACCTAACTTGACAACAAAAGAAGAAGAAGAAGACAAATAAATTAACAACACAAGAAGAAGAATTTAGCATTTACAGTACTTGGCAACTAACTGGCGACTAACTTGAGCAACTAACTTGGCAGCTAACTGGACAACTAACTTGGCAGCTAACTGGCACACTAACTGGCGCAACGGCAGCTAACTTGGCAGCTAACTGACGAACTAACTTGGCACTAACTTGGCAGCTAACGGCAGCAACTGGCAACTGGCAACTAACTGACAACTAACTGGCAGCTAACTGACAACTAACTCAGCACTGCAACTAAGCGGCAACTAACTGACAACTAACGGCAGCTAACTGCGCAGCTAACTGGCCAGCTAACTTGGCAGCTAACTGCAACAAAAAAAGAAGAAGAAGACAAATAAATTGACAACACAAGAAGAAGAATTTAGCATTTACAAAACTTGGCAACTAACTTGGTAACTAACTTGAACTAACTTGACAATTAACTTGACAACTAACTTGTAACAACAACTAACTTGTAACTAACTAACTACGCAACAACTAACTAACGTAACTAACTTGACACTAACGACACTAACTTGAACAACGCATAACTGCAGAACTAACTTGGTAACTACTGCAACTTGAACGACAACACTTGAACTAACTTGAAAGCCTAACTAACTTGACAACTAACTTGACAACATACAACTAACTTGGTAACTAACGGTAACTAATGTAAAACGCACTGACAACTAACGGTAACTAAGAACTAAATTAACGATAAAGAGAAGGAAATCAACTAAATTATGAACGCTGCCATGTTTGTATGCTGCATTTGTATCGATGATAGATTCCTAAACTTTTTCAGCCCACCGCCCACTTTGCACATCATAAACTATGTAACGCCCCTTCACATTATAACAGTTTGTCAACGCCCCCATATATATACATGCTCTATTTTCTCTTTGACATAGAAAATGTATATATATTTCTGTCATTCATGGTCAATTTTAAAATGATTATATACATGAAATAGACAATTGATGGGAAAAATGGATCGTGTAAGACAGGCATAAGATGGATTTAAATGCAGAATTCAAATTTTAAATGATTATTCAATCGCAAAATAACGAAAATAGTTTATTTTAAAACAGTTATTATTACTTTCTTCTTTAATGAGTCACCGATCTCTAATCGTCTGAACATCCCCCAAATTCTTCTGAACCAAATACCTCCCTCCTAGAACGCTTCACCGTCCACTGGGGGGTGGGGGTGGGGGGGTGGGGTGGCAGGGCGGTACCACCCACTGTGGGAAACGCTGGTATAGATGATCAACATCATTTTATACATATTCTGTGTTACCAGAGCTAAACATGGACAATGAGAAAAGCACAGGTGCCAAAAATAACTACATGTGAAATGCAATACCTACGAAAAGTTACCAACAACACAAGAAAAGACATTCACCAACATCAGCATAAGAAAGAAAGTTGGCACAGAACAATGCTTGAATTACATTGAGAAACAAAGAATGAAGTGGTTTGGCCACTTAATTAAAATGCATCCAAACTCCACAGTATACAGAGTCTTCTACAACAGAACATCGGGAAAGAAGGAGAGAGGAAGACCACACAAATGATGGTTAGATAGCATAGTAGAATCCTGTCAAAGAGTAAAAAATAACTATCACCTAAGCCATCAGAACAGCGCAAGACAAAAACAGAAAACCACGACACTGGGCAACAACCAGGTAACAGTGTGACGACAAAAGGAAGAAGACAATTTGTATAGGTTCAGTTGTACTAACTTTATCAATTGCTGTCGTTAAATTTGACAATATAAGTAACATGTAATGGGTGGGTGGAGGGCTCATGGGCGCACACATAAATTTATTAGGAGGGTGTAAACGAATTTGAGAAAAATTTAGTTGGTAATTTATTACTCGGAAATGGGGAAGATATTATAATACGCATTAAATTTTTATCAAAAAGTATTTTTCCAGTTGGTGGCACTTGCCTCATTTCCTTATCGCATGTACGCCCATGGAGGAGATATACTACACACAACAGCTCTTTCCTTAATTATCTTACCTTTAATTACTTGTTACACACTAATCCATACTGTTACCGCAATTGAAACAGAAAGTACAAAGAAAACACAGTGACTGTGGAATCAGAAGGAATTCCTCATATAGTAACATTGTTATTGACATTGAACGGTCAAATGTTCTTAATTTGCAATGACTTTCTCAGCTCAATGTAACGCATATATATTTTATCTATATTTATATGTTAACTGATATATTCTACTATTTTTCTTCTTCTTCTTCTTCTTCACCTTTCAACTCCCAACGGAACACAGCTTCTAGCTCTCTCTCTCTCTCTCCTGCCATCCCTTCCAATTCTTTCCATGTTTTACCTATCCTTTTCATATCAGTCTCCAGTTCTCTTCCTCCAGTATGTCTAGACATTTCCTTACTCCTCTTTCTCTGCGGGTTCCAAAACATTGCCTCTCTGGCAATGCTTTCGGTCGGTCTTCTCAATATTTGTCCTATCCACCACCAGCGTCTTTTCATCAGCACTTTCTCCACTGGTATCTGCTTAGTTCTCTCTCTGAATTCCTCGTTCGTAATCTTGTCTTACCCGGGGGTCTCTGTGGCTGAGTGGCCCTTTGCCTTGCGAGTCGAAGGTCGTGGGTTCGAATCCGGACCGCGTCCTTCTGTTCACGAGTGCAGTTGTTTCCCGAGACCCTAGGATTGTTGCCGGAGCTACGGAATTCGTGCTTTGTGCAATACTCTCGGCAGGTGGCGTGCCATTTCTGCGGAGAGGGTCCGAGCCATATGGGGTAAAACCCTCTATTCTACGTAAATATCCATTTATGAAGGTCTGAAGTTTTCTGGTGGTTTCTTTTGTTATCCTCCATGTTCTTTTGATATCCTCCATAGAGCATTTTATTATTTTTACATGTAGCTTATTCCTCACCGCTCTACATGGAGCATAAGGCCTGAACAGTTGTTAACCACTGTTCCCAGTCTCTGGTGTTTTCTTTATTGCTTCCCATGATAGTCCAGCATCCTTCTTTGACTTACGAAGACTCCATCTCCAAGTATATTTAAGATGTTATATTTTCCGTTTTTCTCGTGTGTTACACTCAAATGTCTGTTTAGTGAAACCCGACTGTGTCTACCGCAGAGTATGTCTAACCCATCGCCATTTTCTCTCTTAATCTGGGCCATCATGGGTTCCTGTCCTGTTCTTATCAACAGGTCTGTGATGACAACTCTGTCATACCATATAAGTCTTGAAAATACACCGAATACGTCTGTCAACAAATGTCTGCATCCTTTTTTGGATTTAACTTGGTGATTCACCATGTAACCAATCTATACAACAATGCAGGTTTGACATTTGAGCTGAATATCGTGAGCTTTGTTTTAGTAGTGGAGAACACCGGAGTGGTTACCGGGGCCCAAATTTGGGGTGTAAAGAATAGAACCACTGTTACCCGCCATGCATGTCGTAAGTGGAGACTAAGGAGGTTTGGCTGAAATCGGATGCACATGTCCTAAGCGTGTAGAAGTTTATGCGTTTAGGGGCATACCAAACCAATGTACAACGTATACACGTTCTTGGCAACGATCAAACATATCACAAAGAGTGATTAAAATTGGTCGTAAAGAACGAACGCAAAGAAGAAAGAAGTAGTGGAGATGCCAGTAGATTTCCACACTGTGTGAAGGATAGCAAAGGCTTATCGGGCTTTCCTAATCCTGGCATTAATCTCCTTATCTATACCTCCTGACTGTATGATCTTGCTTCCAAAGAAGACAAATTCACCAACACCTTCTTTAGTACCATTTTTCATGCAGTAAGGTATACTGGATCATACTGGATCGAACTCTTAAAAAATAAACCGCATAATTTTTTAGTCAGATTATTTTCTTAACGATATCATCTATCCAGCGACAGTTTCCTTTCAGTAAAATATAAAATCGTGTTTTTTCAGTTTCCAATGGACGTGTTTAATCAGTGGACTCGTGAGTTTGGAGCAGTATTCGGGTGAGCAATTACATGAGCAATACAATCTTATACCACTACTGCTACTAATATCATTTATTATCGCTACCTACCATCGACCTCTTTTGTCTCATCTTACTGCTACCATCATTTACGGCCTTGACGGCTAGAATGAAAGAAAAGGTAACCAAAGAGGAAAGTGGCGCATATGGGACAACTACCAGCAGCATGGCTATGGAAGTCATGGCGGGGACAAAATCCTTGGAGTGACTCAAGACGCAAACATTCACTCTCATCCAGCAGCATGGCTATGAAGTCATGGCGGGACAAAACTGTGAGTGACTCAAGACGCAAATCATTCACTCTCATCCAGCACTGGCTATGGGAAGTCATGCAGGGACAAATCTGGTGACTCAAGACGCAAACATTCACTCTCATCCAGCAGCATGGCTATGGAAGTCATGGCGGGGACAAAATCCTTGGAGTGACTCAAGACGCAAACATTCACTCTCATCCAGCAGCATGGCTATGGAAGTCATGGCGGGGACAAAATCCTTGGAGTGACTCAAGACGCAAACATTCACTCTCATCCAGCAGCATGGCTATGGAAGTCATGGCGGGGACAAAATCCTTGGAGTGACTCAAGACGCAAACATTCACTCTCATCCAGCAGCATGGCTATGGAAGTCATGGCGGGGACAAAATCCTTGGAGTGACTCAAGACGCAAACATTCACTCTCATCCAGCAGCATGGCTATGGAAGTCATGGCGGGGACAAAATCCTTGGAGTGACTCAAGCCGCAAACATTCACTCGTGCATGAGTGTTCAGTGACTAAATGAGCATGATACAGAAGATCAAGACCGGTTATGTACGAGGACAGTATGTGCAATTAATACAAAATGCGACAATCCAGACACTAACCTTCATCTCAGGTCATTCTGTGGTGAAGGGCAATGAGATAGCGGATGCACTGGGGAGCAATGCTGCAATCGAGACTTCTATGGACAAAAGCAACATCATCAACACTCTAATAGGAAACATACGCTCTGAAGATTTCAACGAAGAGGATATATGATACTCTCTGTCTCGGTTGCGCAAGTGATGCATACCGGTAGGTGCGCAAGACAGGAAAACCATGAGAGAAACCCCACTAGATACATTAACCAGCACAGAACGAGAGTTGTTAGTTTAAACACACTGAAATTCATGCTTAAGAGAAGATCGGAGAAATTATGGACATGTCAGATGTGCAATGAAGATAATCCGCATATGAAAAATGAACTGCTAACATCACCATATTCATTACCATCCAGCCTTGTCTGTCTCAAACTATTGCCACAATATCTTAAAGATACTTTTTTATATATGCTATTGCTAACTTTTAAAACTAATATTGCCAGATTTTACGAAGGACTAAGACCAAGTGTAGTGATTTGCTGTCCAACCCTGGCGCATAAAGTTTTGGTGAAACATTTCAATCAGTTTTCTACACGTCCAGTAGGTATTGAATTGATTGACTTAATTATCTGCGAAATATACATTGTATTAACCATACAAATATTTGTCCTATAACTTTGTATGTCATTTTAAATGGATTCATACTAGATGACATGTACTTAAAATGTTCTTTCTAAAAAATATTTGCAAGAATATAAAACCAGAAATCTAAGGTAAATGTTTGGTATCAATCTTAAAATTCTGTATATTTATGAAAAATAACTCTAGTGGTGTACCATACGTTTAACATTAATTTTGTTCCAGAAATCAACTCTTATGGAATACCATATATTAACTCTAAAGGTATTATTACATTTAACTCTTAAAATATAATATATATCTTCCTTTCGAACCTTTATACGTTACATAGGGCCTGTAATTAATTTCTCCATACCTCTCTGTTCTGTGTTCTGGGCAACTAGCTCAATCTCTTCAATGGAATTGAGTTCGATATTTCTTGCCTCTCTCAGCAAAGTTAGTCTTAAGGTTTCACTAGGGTTTTAACTCTAATAGTATGCAATAAACCTAAGTTTACCACTAGGCCATACATTTAACTCCAATGATACGACATCAATTAAACTATCTATATGAAATAAAATAACTCAATTGTGAGAAGATGAACTCGAAAGGTATATCAGACACCAAACTCTAAATGTATATCAGAAGTCTAACATTTGTTGCATGTCTGAAATCTTACTCGATGGCGTGTCATAAAGCTAGCTTTAGTAGTGTGTTAGAAATCTAACTTTAGGGATGGGATATAAGTCTAACTTTAGTGATGTGCTATAAATCTCACTGTTTTGGGTGCTATAAATATAAGTATAGTTGTACGTCAGAAATCTCACTACAATGTTATGCCATAATTTGAAATCTAATATCATTGACACGCTCAAACTCTAATAATACAAATAGGAAAAAACCGCTAATAATGACGGACAAAACCTAATTTTATAATATTTTTCATTAATTTATCCATTACAATTTGTTCAGGATTTAAAATTAATTATTTTATTCAATTTAGGTGTCATTTTTCAATAAGATTGGAAATGCGATGTTTTCAATCGCACATAATGTTACATATCAGTGCCAATCGGTGCACTACATTGCACCACATCAAAGTTTCTGTTTTATTAGTGATGTTATTGACTTGAAATAGAAGAACGTACAAACAAAGTACTATAGTTTTACAAAATACAGAAACAGTGACGATAAACAGCAACGTTTCGACCAACAAGGCCTTTATCAAGCAAACGAACAAACAGGAGTGACAAATTAAAATGAAACACATATGGACGACCAAGTACAAACGTATCACTTGGTCGTCCATTGTGTTTCATTTTAATTTGTCACTCCTGTTTGTTCGTTTGCTTGATAAAGGCCTTGTGGTCGAAACGTTGCTGTTTATCGTCACTGTTTCTGTATTTTGAAAACATCAAGTTTCTGTTTTATTAGTGATTTATTGATCCCTTGGAAATAGAAGGAATTATGTGTAATTATATGCACAGTTATCACTTAATTAGTGTGAGTTATATACTAATGACCCAATTCGTCCGTATGTGCTAGATTTAATTTTCTTCTGACATATGTAACTTGCTAGCAGTAAAGTAAAATCTAGCAGTTGTGACACATTTGTTGCTAGGTATATTAGCAACAATGTTTTTGATTAATACTGTGTTTCCATATTTCTCACTGGTCTCCATTTCTTGGTAGTTACATTTTGTGGTTGAAAGTTGGTGATAGTAGTTAATATCGCCTCGTTATTAATTGTATTTAGTATACTCCTCTCGTACCGTCATATGTTACATAGGAACTCGCATAGCTGAGAATCGTCGTGCATGTGAGGCGCAGAGAAAGCGAGCTGCACGAAAGAAAAGACAAAAACACAAGACCCACATGTAAAACCGTGGTCATGCATGTCCCACCTTTGGTAGGATTGTGTTCGAAGATTGGACTCTACATTCACCTCATCACACACCTGAGAGGAGCAACAGCACACGTGTGAGGCTGTTGTTGTCATCACTTGCAGTGGACGGCTATTATGATTATTATTATTGTTACATATAACCCGGCAAGTAATTTCTCTATACCGCTCTATCAGGGGCAACTAACTCAATCTTCTCTATGGATTTGAATCCGGTATAAAGCGAGCGATTAATATGACCGTCGTTATTATGGCCCTTGTTATAGTAAGATGAGAATGTGATGGCAATTAGTATGACCCTGATATAGTGAGGTGATTAGGAGGAGTTAGTATTTAATCTGGGCATGTTTTGAACACGTTATCGTGTGATTGAGATTAATAGTCTTTCTTTTCTCTGTTCCTTCTGGATTTTTCAGCCTTACAGTATGAGAAGTGTTCTAGCAAGTGTCATTGAGTGCGCTTCGTATATTATGTTTTCTTCCCTATCTGATATTTCTTAGATCCATCGTTTACTTGGGAGACCTTTAGTGTTGAAATCATTGTATCTGAATAGAATCTAGCCGAATTATATCGATTCGTTGGCTGAAATCGGATGCACATGTCCTAAACGTGTAGAAATCTATGCGTTTAGGGACCTACCAAACCAATGTGCAACGTGTACACGTTCTTGGCAAAGATATCACAAAGAGTGATTAAAATTGGTCGTAAAGAATTAACGCAAAGAAGAAGAAGATATCGATTCTACCGGACTGATGTATGTTGCTTATGACTTTCTTTACAGTCGATAAATAACGTTTCCAATAACATTTTACGTTGTTCGCTTCTTTTATTTTGTTATGATCTAATATGCTGACAATATTATCTGCTCTATGGAATTACATTCTTTTCTTTGTAATTTCAGTCTGTATGTTTACTTGTTGTTTAAGCCCATTCATATAAGCCAAGTTAACCACTCGTTGGGATTTGTGTGGCTTGCAACGAGAACGTGAGTACGTTGCGGACTCGTAGAGGGTTTGGCTTCTAGAAAATTTTAGTTTTAGTCAAAAACATCGATTTTTCAAAGTGTTTAGTTCTATAAAGTAAAACATTCGTACTATCGATTACACACAAAATAAATTATGTTGTTTTGTTTGAGTATTAGCAATACAACATTAATAAGAAACATTCAATTCCAACATTTCTTCTTTCAAATACCAAGTTTAAAATTGAGTTTTCTCCAAATTATTTGTTTCCATTTTTTTTTGTCTCGAAATCCTGAGTTTTAACTAATACACGAAATTTAAGGTGCATATCCCACATATAAATTGGTAGCTACAGGTCTGTTTCAAATTACATTTTTGTAAAAATTTGTTTTAAAAATTAATTTTCAATGTGAAATAATGACACATTTTGTGCGTTCTTTTTGGCAAGCATAAGTTTTAAAATAAAAATAAAATGTATTTCTTAAGATTTTACAGAAAATAAATGGACCAGTAGCTGTAAATATGCTTACAGTTTACGAATCATCCATTTATTTCTCAATATATTTGTTTCCTATTTAAATTTTAGGATTCTAATAATATGTATTTTTTAAAGATGGCCGCTGTTGTCATGGCAACTATGCAACTTTCTTTTTAAACATTAAAATAGATCTACATTCTTAACTTAACATGCCCATTATAAAATAATTGCTCTAACTTAATTAAAAAAGAAAATTATTTTTTCGGAACCAAACCCTTTAAGCCACTGTAGCATGAAGGACGGGGCACATTTGCATTTCGGCCATAGTGTATGCGTATAATCCAACAGGACACGAATTTATAAAGACTGGAAGCAGTAAGATTTTACAAACAGCACATCTTGCTTTGAAAGTACCACATCTGAAGTTATACTGTAGCATGGTATCAGATCTGAAGTTAAACTGTAGCATGGTATCAGATCTGAAGTTAAACTGTAGCATGGTATCAGATCTGAAGTTATACTGTAGCATGGTATCAAATCTGAAGTTATACTGTAGCATGGTATCAGATCTGAAGTTATACTGTAGCATGGTATCAGATCTGAAGTTAAACTGTAGCATGGTATCAGATCTGAAGTTATACTGTAGCATGGTATCAAATCTGAAGTTATACTGTAGCATGGTATCAGATCTGAAGTTAAACTGTAGCATGGTATCAGATCTGAAGTTATACTGTAGCATGGTATCAGATCTGAAGTTATACTGTAGCATGGTATCATATCTGAAGTTATACTGTAGCATGGTATCACATCTGAAGTTATACTGTAGCATGGTATCACATCTGAAGTTATACTGTAGCATGGTATCACATCTGAAGTTATACTGTAGCATGGTATCAGATCTGAAGTTATACTGTAGCATGGTATCAGATCTGAAGTTATACTGTAGTATGGTATCAGATCTGAAGTTATACTGTAGCATGGTATCAGATCTGAAGTTATACTGTAGCATGGTATCAGATCTGAAGTTATACTGTAGCATGGTATCCATCTGAAGTTATACTGTAGCATGGTATCAGCATCTGAAGTTATACTGTAGCATGGATCAGATCTGAGCTCAGTTTCGACTAAGTATGCTGACTCATACCAAAGTTATTATTATTTCGTCTTCATTAAAATACAACATTTAAGCATAACCATCTAAGTTATATAAACTTAAATTATGCTTAATATAATCTATTAATTATTTGAAAGAAAACTTTACAATTTAAAATTAGTTTAAAAAAAACAACATGAATAGCATATTCTACAATGATATTAACCAGTTCATATGAGTTAGAAACAACAGATTTTCGATAATGTGTTTCATGCGTAGGATTTTCTAACTTAAGGCAGAAGATATCAATACAACTAAAAACGGATGATCCGTTAAGCTAAATTTCCTTGAAATAAAAATGTTTCCTGTCCGGGGATTTTGTATTCTCTGATTATTTTCAAGGCTGATTTAATTTGATATGGCATGTTAATGTTGCGCTGGCGAACAATGAACTCTAAATAGTAGCATGAAGAAAGGGATTCTCATTATAGGCCGTTTGAAAGTCTTTCGTCCTGTTGACAGTTCTCTCGCTTCTTCCATCGTTGTGTTCAAGGTAACCTTTCATTTACGTTGAGACTGTCGACTTGTATCTCTTGTACACACAAGAATCAATCTTACAACCGCCCCTGTGTTGCTGGGGCTTGCAAGGGGAGCATAGAATAGTAACACTGCAATATACAAGGCATGTCGTAAGAGGCGACTGAGTAAGACGTCTAGCCCTTTCGTGCCTGCATTTTTGAAATGAATATCGTCTTGTCTTCGTCACCATGACTACACAGTAGAAGTACAAGTTAATTTATGACTCTAGCAATAGACACGCCGTCTACAGTTAGTACTTAGCAGTACATTGAATGCATCAGAGGTCACGAAACACGTATGTGTAGCTATGAAACGAATGAATAGTAGGTTTCCACTACAGTGGACACTATGCGCGAAAGGGTTCTAGGGAAACTACCTAGTAAATAAAAAGCGTCGCAGAAATCGGATGTGCTGGCCTACTTGTAGGTTCATAACTGGCAATCGCTCTTAGGACCAGATCACATACAAATCACAAAGAGTGGTTTAACAAGTGGTCGATATGGAGCGTTGGAAGAAGAAGAAGCTTATAACTTGTTTTGGGATTTTATCCTGTCTCTACATTTGAGTTCTGTTAATTGTAAAGAAGCCCAGCAGATAGTTGATCATAAGGAGCATGTTAGCAACAGTTGATGTTGTGAAAGAGGTTCTTGCTAGAAATGTACCTGTTAGTATTATCTAAGTTTTCTCGTTTCTACATATCTGTGTATCACATTCCTACCACCAAACAGTGTCATATTTCAGTCGGAAGGAATCAAAGTGAAGATAATAGAAAATTCTAAAAATAAGTTTAGTTGGACGTGAAATATGAGTTGAAATGTGATGTGGAATATGACGTAAAATAGGACGTGAAATAGGATAAGGGGGCGTAAGATGAATTATCGTAAATGTAAAATAGGGCTTGAAAAATGACGTGGAATATGACGTGGAATATGACGTGGAATATGACGTGAAATATGACGTGAATGGGACGTAAGACAAATATGACGTGAATGTGACGTAATATCTAAAAATAAAGATCTAAAGACGAAGAATATGCTATATTGTACCAGGTTTTCCCAAATTGTTCGCGTACTCACCTCAGAAATAGTACACCACCTACCGAGAGTATTGCATAAATCACGAACTCCGTAGCTCCAACAAACAATCTTAACGAATCTCAGACGAAAGTAACCGGATTCAAATAACGGATTCGAACAACGACATTCAGAACGCAAGACAAACTGCTGAACTACTTTACCATAGAGACCTACAAATGTAATGACATCTTCAAATGTAATCAGTTCTAATTATGAGAAACAATTGCAATGATAAATGTTACTTTATGTACATTTCCCTGCTATTTTTTATTTAATGATGAGATCAAGGAGGTTTTTTTTAACAGAACTCCTGGGACAGCAACGGAAGCAATGAATAAGATCAATAAATACACAGTGTACAGGTATTAGAGCCTGTAGCTTAAGTTATAGTGAGCTCGATCACAATCCAAGCGTACCTGGTTCAAACTCTGCGACAGGCTGTTTCGAAGCAAATTCGTTTCCGTGGGATGTTTACGAAAGATAAAAATATACCTCACCCTTCAGAAAGCAGTGACAAACTACTGAACGTATAAGTGGTGCCTAGAAATTCAACCACTCGTTTGCTGGGGTTGATGGCGACATCCTGTAAAGGATATGCCCTGATTTTTCTTGGGCTCCCATAATTATTAGGCGTAACAAAGTATATAGTTTAAAGTTATTAGCTGTTATCATATTAATTTATGGGCTCCCATAATAGTAATTAGCCATACAGTATTAGGCCCTATAATATTGAGCTCCATACATAAGGGGTTCAAATTGAGCTTTTAGCAAATTGTGTTCCTGATGTATTTGAGATAAATTATTAGGCTCAAATACTGACTTAGGGTCCTAGTAATTATTAGGCTTTCTATTATTGGGACTCCTAATTATTAGGGCTTCATAATTATTAGGGCTTCCATAATTATTAGGGCTTCCATAATTATTAGGGCTCCCATAAATATTAGGGCTCCATAATTATTAGGGCTCCATAATTATTAGGGCTCCCATAATTATTAGGGCTCCCATAATTATTGGGGCTCCATAATTATTAGGGCTCCATAATTATTAGGGCTCCCATAATTATTAGGGCTTCCATAATTATTAGGGGCTCCATAATTATTAGGGCTCCCATAATTATTAGGGCTCCACAATTATTAGGCTTCCATAATTATTAGGGCTCCCAATAATTATTATGGGCTCCCATAAATAAAATTACCAAACACAGACCTCGAACCACTTACTCTTGTTTCTTACGGCACCCATTGTCTAGCCCAATATTTGTTATTGATTTATCTTCATCAGGTGATTAATCCATTTATGCATGAACACGAAGAACTCAGTCTTCAGAACGTTAGTGGTCCACTATGGAAGCGTCAGCGTCAGGCTGTCAGTGCTGGAATGAGTTCAAAGTCAATCAGAGAGGTCAGTAATCGTATGCTCATTGATGGGTTTTAAAGTAAGTTTGTTTCTGATACCTGTGGATATCATTATCTAGAGCCGCTTTGCGACAACGATGAATTTGTTGTGCGGTTTCGAAAATTGTATCAATTTCTGTGTATTCTGCTGCAATTGGTTACTGGTCATTGAACCACCGTTATTACACGATAGGTGATCCATAGGTGGTCAATCTTCCCCAACAGATGTCGAAGGGCATGCATACTAATGGTTCCTGTGGCTCGCGAGTTAAACATACTCCTCATTCTATCCATCAGGCATCCAGTTTTACTTTCACAACGGGTAACTATAAACTCATTAAATCACTGGATCAATTCAACATATATTTTAGAGTGTCTTTATCCAAGAGACAGTCGTGAAGAGACTGAAGATAATTCCATCTACTAAAATCGATGTTGAATCGATCAAGCGATTTAGGCAGTTTGGAGTTACCCGTTGTACAAGTCGAATTGGATGCCTGACTGGCAGAGTGAGAGGTGTGTTTAATCAGTGAACCACGGGAACCATCAGTATGCATACTATTCGATATCTGTTGAGGGAGACTGAGCACCTATGGGTCTGCCCGGAGCTCAATGACGTCAGTTTAGTAACCAATGACCAATAACCATTAACCTTTGCGTTCCCGCAATAACCATTAACCAATAACCATCAATCAACCGTCAACTCCTCGACAATAGGTGATTTTGATGCAAGCCTGTCCTCTCTCTTATTGCCACAAACACACTCATGCCCATGACAGTAGATCCGATCCTCGTAATGCCTCTTCAGGTTAGAAACTTCAATAGAAGACATCCACTCAAACCGTATTCTGTCCCTAAATATTCACATCAATAAAACTTAAATGAAGCTGGTACGGGCATGGATTGGAATCTTAACCACTTAGCCATAGCGATCCTAAATTACTATTGGTATTACTGCATTATTCAATTATTATTACTTTACTATTAAGTCATGACTATAAGCAGAGAACATAAAGATATCAACATAAAAATAAATGACCAAACGCTAAAGCAGGTGAGAGAATTCAAATACCTTGGAAGTATCTTCACATCTGATAGTAGACTGGACAAGAGATCGAAACTAGAATCCAGCAAGCCAACAACATTACATACCAGCTTACCCAATTTTGAAACACCCAGCTATTCCAGTAGTGACTAAAAGACAGATTATAAATTCAATCTTTATACCAACACTGTGCTACCAGAGCCAAACATGGGCACTGACAAAAGAACAAGAAAGTAAATTACCACATGCGAAATGAGATGCCTGAGGAAAGCAGTAAATAAAACAAGAAGAGACCATATAAGAAATGAGGAAATTAGAAGAACAGTCGGAACAACACCTGCTATTAGATTTATTGAAAACAGAGACTCAAATGGTTTGGCCACTTGGTCAGAATGAACCCGAATACACCAGTTGCAAGAGGGTACAACCTGAAAATGGAATCATCAAGAGGAAAGGGCAGACCAAGAAAAAGATGGGTTGATGGAGTTACAGATATCTTAAAACTCCACAATACCACACCATATCAAGCGACCGAGCGAGCATTATCTCCGAAACCGATCATCAGTTAAACCTGCTACGCCTAGCGGCAAAAAGCAGAGAAGGACAAAAGAAAGAAAAAAAAAGAAAAGATTAATATCGCATATACATACATACACATCTATATATATATATATAGTCACTACAGAGATGAAGTGTCAAATTGCTGGAAGTAACAAGAAGAGACTGCTTGAGAAATGAAGACATCAGGAAAAAAAGTGGGTACAACATCAGTATTGATCTTCATCAAGAAACAACAAAGTAAATGGTTCGGCCACATAAGCAGATTAGCAACAGACAGTGAGCCTCAAAGAGCAATGTTACTCCAATAATATGGATACAAAGAAATATGGCGGCCACGCAAAAAATGGGTCTCAGAGATAGCAGAGGTGACGAATGACATTATTTATGAAGCGTATTCTAGAAATCTCATCTTATCCTGACGCTGTGAGGCAAAATAGGATTGGAGAGAAGACAGAAGAAGATATACAGCTTAATCAAGAAATGTTTACAAATGAATGAAAACAATTCGAATGGGAGTTGAATGTTACAATCCAGCATCAATTAAACATGTTTGGCACAGACTATCAATGTTCAGTGGCTAACAAAGACAGATTAATAGAAATTACACTATCATGGTTCATTGAGTTGTGACACTTTATGTAAACTTTCAGTGTTTTGTTTGACTGGAATAATTCATTAAATAGATTTAGTTTGTGCTCGAAGAAACTATTTATGTGATAGATATATTAGAGATCTCGATGAAAATGTGTCTGAGTAAAACGGACAGAGGTCAATACAGCAGTTGGTAGCCAAAATGTGTCTGAGTAAAACGGACAGAGGTCGATACAGCAGTTGGTAGCCAAAATGTGTCTGAGTAAAACGGACAGAGGTCAATACAGCAGTTGGTAGCCAAAATGTGTCTGAGTAAAACGGACAGAGGTTAATACAGCAGTTGGTAGCCAAAATGTGTCTGAGTAAAACGGACAGAGGTCGATACAGCAGTTGGTAGCCAAAATGTGTCTGAGTAAAACGGTATACAGAGGTCATTTACACAGAGTATAAGCTAGCCAAAATGTGTCTGAGTAAAACGGACAGAGGTCAATACAGCAGTTGAAAGCTAGCCAAAACACTGTTTTCTGGGTAAAAGGATTGTTTATACAGGATATTTGGCTTACTTATATGTAGTCGGCACATGCGGTTTATATTTTACATATGTGTATGTATGATATTTCTGGGTCCAGGATGCCAAATCATCGGCTTACAAGGCATGTCGAGGCAAAGAACCTAACACTAGGGGACTGGTACAAGGCATGTTCTAAGAGGCGACGAGGTAGAGGTCTAGAGAAGCTACCCTAGTAAATAAAAAGCGTCGCAGAAATCGGATGTTCTGGCCTACTTGTAGGCGCCTAACTGGCATAACGTACAGTTAATCTTAGGCTCAGATCACATACAAGTCACAAAGAAATGTTTAACAAGTGGTCGATATAGAGCGTTTGGAGAAGACGTATGAATATATATGTGTTCTGATGAATGGGTATAAGAAAGGCTCATTCCACATATAAGCTGACATGGTTAGGCAAGATATATAAATGGAGAAAACACTTCATCTTTGTTTTCGGCTCGGACCAAGCTATGCGGGATACAACGTTACCTAAAGGTGCATAATCTTTCGAAGAGAAACTTAGGGATGAACTTGAAGGCAAGAGTACCAACCGCAAACACAGAATTCATTACAGTTACATATCTGCCAAATGATCATCTGTAAAAAAACGGAATAAAGGCCATATAAAGAAGCATATTTATTGACGTCTCCATCTATATTAGCATTATAAAGCAGCACCAAAGCAGCCCCCATAGCACGTTCTGCAAGACTGCCCCTGCCTAAGCAGTGTGAGAATGGAAATCTGGTCAAAGGAAACAATTCTATAAAATAAACTATGAGGGACCGGTGAAGACCTCAAGCGCACCGTCCTGTTTACGACAAATACCGGAGTAGCCGCATAGCAGAAGTTGAACTAGAAGAAGAAGAAGAAGAAGACTGTTATTTGCTCGTTTTACTGAAGGTATTAAAAATATTGAAGGATACATCCCGACAAAGAGGAGAAGAGGAAGACCAAGGAGAAGATAGAACCGATGGTTGAGCATAACCGCTGCAGAGGCAGGACATCTGGCCTATGAGAGAGAGAGAGAGATTCCGAAGAAGTTCTGCTCAGAATAAGTTATTTGATGATGATGATTAAACATATTTACATTTTTCATCCCAGATGTTTCCAATAATTTCTGAGGTCACAGATCAGCTAGTGGTATTGTTTGACAAAGCGGTGACCAGAAACTCTACAGGATTCTTCATAGATGAGTACGTTGATATGTGTATTTTGTCTGCACACACCACAATGTTATTACACGGTTGCGTGCACACACGGTGCGACGAATGTGTTTATTGAATTAAGCATTACTGTGTCAATTTTTGGAAAGGATGCTCTGTCTCACACTGACAATGTTTATTAGAAATCTATGACGCATGTGCAATCTTTCTCTTTCTCTCTCTTTCTCTCACATCTCTTTCTCTCTCTCCATATATACTTATTGAGCATTTGCTCATAAATAACATCATGTCCCGGAAGATGAAATATTTCGTCGACGTTAAACGTTGCAGTGGTTTGGAGAGAACAGCAATGTAATGCATGTTTCCTGGAGCACAAGACAGACGACGATCAAGACGAAGGTGGCAGCGGGACTAAAAAAAACCTGAGCATGACACTGGAAGAGGAGGAAGAACTGTCTAGAGACAGACAATTTCAGGCGGGCTGTGATAAAAGCGACGTTTTGCAAAGTACATGCTACTACTTATATATTATATATTATATATTTATATATTTATATATTTATATTTATATATATATTTCTTTATCAAGCATGTTCTTTGCGGAACGTCGCTCTTATCACAGTCTGTATAGAAACAAACGATTTACAACCTGTTTGTTCTCCAGCCTCCTGCAAATCGTTTTCAATGAGCCAGGAAAGTCTTGCTACCACCGTCGTCTTGATTGTCTCCTACGTAGTTTTCCAGGGACAATGTCTACTATCACCACAGTTGACTTGATCGTCTCTTACTTAGTCTTCCAGGGACAATGTCTCCTGTCCTCCACTGTCGACTTGATCTTCTCTTATTTAGTATACCAGAAACCATGTTCTCTATTATAGCTTTCTAAACTACTGTGACGCTTAATTAATATTGCCCAAATATTTCACTTTCTGAGACACGATATTGTTTTTAAGCCCACCCGTGTGGTGTCAGGGCCCGCAAGGGAAGCAAATAACAGTACGTACCACTGCGACCTACAAGGCATGTCGTATACGAGGCGACTGATGCAGGTGCCTAGGAAGCTATCCTAGTAAATAAAAGCATCCATAAATCGGATATGCTGGCCTACTTGTAGGCGCACTAACTGACACAACGTACAAATCACTCTTAGGATCAGATCACATACAAATTACAAAGAGTGGTTAACTAGTGGTCGATATGGAGCGTTCAAAGAAGACGCAATTTATAAGCCAATGTTTCTTGTTGTTCAGATTTTATAGGACTGACGCATGACGCCGAAAAGCATAACAGCAATAAAGAATGCATAGATAGATAATAACAATAATAGTAATAATAATAATCATCATCATCATCCTATACTTAAAAGTGAAAACTTCCATACGACACATGCACAACACTTAAACAAATACACGTTGTGTTCTCTTCCAGTATCATCGAACGCTACTCTCTAGATTGGTTCTCCCAAGCAGCTCTTGGCTACCATAGCGACGCTCTGACCAATGAACAGAATATTCTGCTGCGGTACATGAGAGCATCCCATGAATCAATGTCTCCGGAGAATGCGGTTACTGGAGTGGCTAGTCTGTATCAACCTGTTCATTGCTTATCTATTTTCTTATCAGTGTGTTGTTTTAGGATATTGTCTTGCTTTTGTTATTTGTTTCAAATTACTATCATGTTTATTTGGTACACATTTTTTTAAAAGTACTGTCTTATACCTTTGTTCTTTATTGTTTTGTTTTCTGTTCTCAAATTGCTATCTTATCCTTCCATCATTTATTCTCTTTTCATTTCTCAAGATGATATATTGCTCTTATTTGTCTTTCTAAATTTTTATCAAAAATGTTTTTGTGCCTTTCAAAAATATTTTCTTTTCTCGAGCTGTTATTTTGACTTTTCTGTTTTTCTTATGTTTTCTCAAACTGTTAACTTGTCCTTCCTCGTTTCGCTTTTCTTATGTTTTCTCAAACTGTTAACTTGTCCTTCATGGTTTCGCTTTTCTTTTCTCAAACTGTGAACTTGTTCTTCCTGGTTTCACTTTTCTTTTCTTTTCTCAAGCTGTTAACTTGTCCTTCAAGGTTTCGATTTTCTTATCTTTTCTCAAACTGTTAACTTGTCCTTCCTGGTTTCACTTTTCTTATCTTTTCTCACGCTGTTAACTTGTCCTTCATGGTTTCGCTTTTCTTATCTTTTCTCAAACTGTTAACTTGTCCTTCCTGGTTTCGCTTTTTTTATCTTTCTGAAACTGTGAACTTGTCCTTCCTGGTTTAGCTTTTCTTATGTTTTCTCAATCTGTTAACTTGTCCTTCATGATTTCACTTTTCTTTTCTTTTCTCAAGCTGTTAACTTGTCCTTCCTGGTTTCGCTTTACTTTTGTTTCTCAAGCTGTTAACTTGTCCTTTCTGGTTTCGCTTTTCTTTTCTTTTCTCAAACTGTTAACTTGTCCTTCATGGTTTCGCTTTTCTTTTCTCAAACTGTGAACTTGTTCTTCCTGGTTTCACTTTTCTTTTCTCAAGCTGTTAACTTGTCCTTCAATGTTTCGATTTTCCTATCTTTTCTCAAACTGTTAACTTGTCCTTCCTGGTTTCGCTTTTTTATCTTTTCTCAAACTGTTAACTTGTCCTTCCTGGTTTCGCATTTCTTTTCTCAAACTGTTAACTTGTCCTTCCTGGTTTCGCTTTTCTTTTCTTTTCTCAAGCTGTTACTTCGATCTTCTGGTTTTTTTTTCTTTTCTGACGCTGTCATCTTGTCACTTCAATTTTTTTCTTTTCTTTTCTGACGCTGTTATCTTGTAACTTCTGTTTTCCTTTCTTTTCTGACGCTGTTATCTTGTAACTTCTGTTTTCCTTTCTTTTCTGACGCTGTTATCTTGTCGCTTCTGTTTTTATTTCTTTCCTGGCGCTGTTATCTTGTTGCTTCTGTTTTATTTTATTTTCTCAAGCCACTATCTTGTCCTTTCGTATTTAAAAAAAATAGTATTATCCTTACCCTTCTCATATTTATTTTTTCAAACTACTATATTGTAATTTCTTCTTTTCACCATTAGTTATTGCATTGTAGGTGGTTTTCTTTGTCATGGCTATCTTGCCTTTCATATTAGTGACATTTATAACTACTTTCTTATTTGTACAGTTTAAATAACAATAAACAAAAAGCTGATGGGACTGATGCTACTAGCTGTTGCTGCTGATATTTCTAACTGTCTCGTCTAAATGTTTGTTCCTGACATCAGAAGTGTTAAAGTATTTATCTCAATAGAATGGAACATGATAATATGAAAGTGATAGATGACAGAACAGAGAAAATAGTCAAGTAGTGTTATATCTTCGCCGAAAGAAGTTAATAATTATATGAGCATACATTAAATTAAACCACTGTCGGCTTGCTAGGTCTGTCAAAGAGGCTCCAGAATCCACTAGATATGTCACACTGTATACTAATCTATCATATTTATGGTGTAATACACAAATTCAGGATGTAACTGATGGTATGAACATGACGACTGCAGAGGCAGCACTTCTGGCATATGAGAGAGAAATTCCGGAGGACTGTTGGGGTGGCAAAGTTCTGCTCAGGATAAGCTATTTGATGATGATGAATACACACATTCCATCCTGAAACAACTGATAACCAACTCCAGCTAGAGGTCGACCGAAATACATATCCAGCATGCCACGCCATCTTGATCGCTAGAGGTCGACCGAAATACATATCAGCATGCCACGCCATCTTGATCGCTAGAGGTCGACGAAATACATATCAGCATGCCACGCCATCTTGATCGCTAGAGGCTGACCGAAAACATATCCCATGCCACGCCATCTTGTCGCTAGAAGACCGAAGTATCATATCAGCATGCCGCCATCTTGATCGCTAGAGGCCGACCGAAATACATATCCAGCATGCACAGCCATCTTGATCGCTAGAGGTCGACCAAATACATAATCCAGCATGCACGCATCTTGATCGCTAGAGGTCGACCGAAATACATATCCAGCATGCCACGCCATCTTGATCGCTAGAGTCGACCGAAATACATAATCAGCATGCCACGCATCTTGATCCCTAGAGGTCGACCGAAATACATATCCAGCATGCCACGCCATCTTGATCGCTAGAGGTCGACCGAAATACATATCAGCATGCACGCCATCTTGATCGCTAGAGGCCGACCGAAATACATATCCAGCATGCCACGCCATCTTGATCGCCTGAGGCCGACCGAAATACATATCCAGCATGCCACGCCATCTTGATCGCTAGAGGCCGACCGAAATACATATCCAGCATGCCACGCCATCTTGATCGCTAGAGGCCGACCGAAATACATATCCAGCATGCCACGCCATCTTGATCGCTAGAGGCCGACCGAAATACATATCCAGCATGCCACGCCATCTTGATCGCTAGAGGTCGACCAAAATACATATCCAGCATGCCACGCCATCTTGATCGCTAGAGGCCGACCGAAATACATATCCAGCATGCCACGCCATCTTGATCGCTAGAGGCCGACCGAAATACATATCCAGCATGCCACGCCATCTTGATCGCTAGAGGCCGACCGAAATACATATCCAGCATGCCACGCCATCTTGATCGGAAATAAAGCAAATAAAATCATAGGACAAATGGCATGAATTTTGAAATGCAAACATGTCACCATGAGCAATAAAAGAGCATTGTAAAACACACTCTTTCTCCTGACATTATGCTATCAGTGCCAAACCTGGATGAGGACATAAAACAATAGAAAAAAATTAGTCCCGATAGAGATGAAATGTTTGCGCAGAATGCTGGAAGTATTCATCAAATCACCCATAGTGTGCCGATGATAAATGAAAATACGGGTCTAACACCCTATTCTCCAATATACCTCATGGTATGACAACAAGTATCTTTACTTACCTCTACTTATTGGATATACATTAATCTATGTCATCTACGTGTATCTTTACTACTTCTACTTATTGGATCATAACATCATCTAGTGCTATCCTTTATACTTCTCTTTTGCATACATTAAATTGCATCTGCTTTGCTTTACACCCACTTGTGATGATCATTATCTATGGTTTCTTTAATACTTCTACTTATTGGATATACATTAATCTATGTCATCTTACGTGTATCTTTACTTACTTCTCTGATTACTATCATGGATCATACATTCCTAAGCCTATATTCTTCTCTCAGTTAGTTTTCTTTATGCTTTAATCTGTACATGTATTGGATATACTTAATCTATATCTCTTCGTGTATCTTTACTTACCTCTACTTATTGGATATACATTAATCTATATTCTCTTCGTGTCCCGATTGACCTATAAGGCTTCCGCAAGAGACTTTCACTGTTGCCGTTTTGCTGCCTTTCTATCAACCGGTATCGCACGTCAGTCCATACTCCTTCAACTCTCTCTCCACAGTTCTTCTCCGTGTTTCTTTTGGACCTCCAGGCCTTCTCTTCCCGACCGCTGTCCATCTGAGAGCTGTCCTAGTAAATGTCCTTACTGGCATACGACATACATGTCCAATCCACCTCCCACCTCGTCTTTTAATGATGGTCACCAATGTTGTATAGTCTGTTCGTTTCAAAACCTCTCATTTGTTATGGTATTTGGTCAAAACCTCTCATTTGTTATGGTATTTGGTCAAAACTCTCTTTTTATAGGCTTTTGGTCCAAAACTCTCTATATTTTCTATGGTATTAGATCACAAAACCTCCTCTTTGATTCTGTTGTATAGTATTTCGTTCAAAAACCTCTCATTTGTTATGGTATTTGGTCAAAAACCTCTCATTTGTTATGGTATTTGGTCAAAAACCTCTCATTTGTTATGGTATTTGGCCAGAAAATATGCAGGATTCTTCTTAAACATTTATTCTGAAATGTCTATATACATAGTGTGGAATATTCAATCCACGATTTAGAATATAGATAGGGAAATAATTTGAAGTTTCATTGTATACTTATATAAGGGTATATCTTTCGATCATGAAATTAGTTAGTAATGGATGAGACATATTAAAGTCACTTAACAACCACCGGTTGGTTTACAACACTACAATTGATGTTGTATGGTAATGTCTTGAAATTTAGATATTAAATATAGTGAGAATGGACCAGAGATTCTGAGAGGGACAGATGAAAATGTGGTCATCATGAGTAACCATCATACATACTGTTGACCATCTACTCAACAAATAACTGAACATCTGTAGCTTGGAGAGCATTTAAGTCGGTTCTTCAATAAATATCCATGTTGACTGCTTGAAACAATATATAGCTATTGACGTTGATAAAAGACATGATAAATTTCTTCATTTGTTTTAAATCAGATTTGTTATAGTACTAGATTATTTAAGATTAATGTGACTGTCTTCGTCAGGAGATGACCATGGTGAAGTTGGTGGTAGAACATCAAAGATACATTGAACATAACGCAGGAGGAAGCTGGAGAATTTGTTAGAGACAGAGAGTTTTTACTGGCTAATGTAAAGCGATTTTCTAAAGGACATGCTAGTTGATACTATTTTGAATATTTGACACAAGCTCTTTAAGCTAGTAGATTGGATTATGGGAATGCTAGAAGCAGGGCCTGCGGTATATTTTCTCAA